>JALCCF010000035.1:0-193838 GCA_023212605.1 Moesziomyces parantarcticus | reverse complement strand
CGAGCGGTTCACCTTAGTGGCGAAGCGAAGGAGGCGACGATGGGCGTCGCCGCGATAGGTGCGGCGCATCCAAGTTTCGAGATGATGTCTGAGATCTTCGAGCTCTGGGTCATTGCCTCCCGACGAGGCCCCGACAGCTGCGGCGTTGCGATGTGGCGGCGGGGGGAACCTGATGAGGACGTAGACAAGCACTTGGTCGTCGTTTGGCTCGGGGTCCCACTTGATGGCCTTGGCAAAGACGCCCTTGAGCGGCTCGTGGTAGTAGTGTCGAAGGCCCTCGGTAGACAGGTCGCACTCTCGTATGCGGCTGAAATCGGGTAAGCGTGCAATGGCGTTTCGGTCCCTATTGATCATCCTGAGGAAAGCCTCGATGTCGCACTGGAGCTTGTCTGGATCGTTTCTGCTCAGAGCATCTCTCAATATCTGAACCCTTTTCAGAAGGATTTTCCACGCCTTGCTTCCGACTGTTTTTGGTGCCTTGGCAGCGATGTTGCGGGTTTCACTGGGCGTTGGCGATGGGGGCGATGGAGGGGGGCTGGAGGATGGAGGAGCGGTCTGCGTCTGCTGCGGCGGCGAACGACGAGGAAGGGCGGGGCCTTGCAGCTGGGCGCAGGCATCTCGCAGCGCTTCATGGTGGAGTGGTATGTCGTTCCGCGCCGCCAGGATGCGTTGAAGCGGGACGAGGTCTGTAATGTTGTTGAGCGCCGCCAAGATGCGTTGAAGCCTGACGAGGTCCGTGATGTCGTTCAGCGGCGCCAAGACGCGTTCAAGCGTGATGAGGTCTGTGTTGTCGTGCAGCGCCGTCAAGGCGCGTTGAAGCTTGGCGAGGTCGAGCTGTTCAACTTGCGGAAGCATTTCGACATAAAGAACGCATATAGCATCGCAATTATGGCGAGCATCGGCGGCCGAAGGCGAGTGCGTGCGCATGCGCGTGCGTCGTTGGTCCGAGGCGACCTCCACGTCATCGGCCACCGAGTCAGCAGCCGACATGGTGCGGCGCTACGAATGGTGGTGTGAGTAATGTCGGTGCGGGTGGAAATGTGAGTGGTGGTGGTGGTGGTGGTGGTGGTGGTGGTGGTGGTGGTGGTGGTGGTGGTGGTGGTGGTGGTGGTGGTGGTGGTGAGCCAGTTGGATCTAGCCGACTCAGCCAAGATTGGAGAGCGTCTCCCGGCCGGATGAGGCGTGTGGTGGGGCTGTATGGCCAGCGTGACGATGCTCCAGCGACGGGCGTGGCTCAAGCCCAGCTTGGCTGGCGGGTTGCCGGATTGCCTTTCCGCGCGAGAAGAAGGCGGCGTTGGAAGCTTCAACAGGTCCGCACGGACGCGCAGCTGGAAGACAGCGTGGAAGTCGGCGGCGCCGGTGAGCAGCAGCAGCCGATGCTCTTTCGCACCTACCAACCATCCTTCACTCGATCCTCAAATCGGCCTTGCATCTCTCGGACAAGCAGGCATTGTCGAGATGCGAGTCGGCACACGCCTCAGCATGGCGAGTGTCGCCAAGGTGGGCCTTTTGGCGCTCCTGTGCATGCTCGCCTGGATCCAGCTTCCTACCGCTCTGGCGCGGCGCTTTGCCAACAAGGAGCAGACGAGCCTGTACAACCGCATCCAGTCGTCCAGCCAGGGCTTCATCGACGTCGACGCCAAGGAGTTTGCCTCGATCGTCGGCCTGCCACGCGACTTTGCCGTGACGGCGCTGCTGACGACCACCAAGGGCGGCATCAAGTGTCCGCCGTGCGTGGCGTTCCAGCCCGAGTTTGAAAAGGTGGCGCAGCAGTGGAACCGCGACCGCGGCGTCAAGTCGAAGCACGTCTTCATCAAGGTCGAGTTCTCGCGTGCACAGCAGGTGTTTGCGCAGTTCCAGCTGCAGCATGCTCCCGTGCTCTACACCTTCCCCGCGCCGACCAACACCAACGCCGTGCCAGACCACATCTCGTTCGACTTCAACGAGCGCGGCTTTGCGGCCAAGGACGTGGCCGAACACATCAACACGCTCATGGACACCAAGTTCAAGTTCAAGCAGCCCGTCAACACCAAGCTCGTCACCGCCTCGATTACGGGCGTCATCACGCTGGCCGGAGCCATCTTCTTCCTGGCCCCCTACGTGCCGGCACTGTTCAAGTCGTCCAAGCCCATCTGGATGTTGCTGTGTCTCGGGTCGATGATCCTCTTCACCTCGGGTCACATGTGGAACTCGATCCGCGGCGCACCGTACGTCGCCATGGGTCAGGGCGGCAAGCCCGAGTACTTTGCCGCGGGCTTCCAGTCGCAGTACGGCGTCGAGACGCAGATCGTCGCGGCGATCTATGCGTTGCTTGCGTTCAGCTTTATTGCGCTCACGGTGCTCGTTCCTGCGCAGAGGGATCCTACACGCCAGCGCGCCGGCGTGTATGTGTGGTCCGCCATCTTCCTCGCCACCTTCAGCCTGCTCTTCTACATCTTCCGCACCAAAAATCCAAGCTACCCCTTCCGCCTCTTCTTCTAGCGCTCCCCATCATCCGTTGTGTCTATAGACGCTGGGCAAATGAACAGTTCGGTGACATTGAAAAGTGTGTGGGTTATGGTGAATCTATGATTTGGGGAATCTACCTGCCGAAGACCTTCTTTTCGAGCATGCGCAGTGGGACGTAGAGCACGATACTTGCTGCGAGACCGGTTTCGAAGCCCAGATCGCCTGCGCGCTTGGCGATCGGTCCATGGAACCACACCTGGTCGATGCTGGGCACAACCACCGCCAGCGAGATGGCGCATGCGCCCAGCGCTGCCAATCCGGGCGGCAGCTTGTTCCACTGATTCCAGTGCTTGACATCGTACGTCGTATAGTCCCTCCTCCTTACCAGCACGTGATCGGCAAACACGACGCCCACATACAAGCTCGCCCAGTATCCCAGCACGCTCGTAAAGTCCGTAAGCGTCTCGTAGAACTTGTCGTGCCCCACAATCGCCAGCGGCAGAAAGATGGCGGTGGCCAGAAGCGGCCATACGAACCTGGGTACGGGGCCGAGGAAGGGAAGCATGGTTTGGAAGTTGAGTCCAATGCTGTAGATGGTGGCCGAGATGTTGCCGCATACGGACAGCGCAAGCAGCACCACGAGGAACCTGCCAAAATTGCCCAGCTTGCCTGCGAGGATGAGTTGGAAGAATCGACCGGACGATACGCCGAGTGCGGCGGACCACTCGTCATTGTCGTACGACGAGCATGCAAAGGCTGCACCGATCATGATGAACGGCACGCACGATAGGAAGAAGCCGCAGTACACCGACCAGAAGAGCTTGTGGGGCGAAGTGTCCGGTCGAAGGTAGTGCGAAACGTCCGACACGAGCGCCGAGTACGAGATGATAAACCCGGCAATGATGGCGGCAAACCCGAGAATCGACTGCGCCGTCGCCTGCGGTTGGTTGCTTGCGACGTGCAGCGCACTGGGTCCGGTACCCGCTTCGCCGATGAGGATCAAGAAGCAGATCAGCGTGGGGAGCCAGAAGAAGCGTTCGAACATGTGCAATACGCGGATGCCGCTGAACGACACCACGAGCGCGATGCACGCTGCCACGACGATGCCGACGTCCGGAGTGAGGGTCGACGATCCATCGGCACGCGACGAGACGGCCGACAACGTCTGTCCACCGACGATCGAGTTGAGGATGCAGTAGCCGAGCATCGTCGCCGCATTGAGCACGCAGATGACGCTAGCGCCAAAGTAGCCGAACGAGTAGCGGCACTGGATCATCTGACGCATGCCGAGTTTGGGACCAAAGAGCGAAAAGTACGCGGGGAAGAAGGAGCAGAAGGCACCGACGAAGAGCGTGGTGAGCATGGCGGCGCGCATGTCCATCTCGAGCAGCGACACGAGCGTTCCCGCCGAGAAGGAGAGCACATTGACGTTGCTCGAGAACCAGACGAGGCTTGGACTCCACCAGTCGGTGCCTGTGCGTTCCGAAAGCGCCAAGGGACGGATTCCGACCGACTCGACGTAGAAGCGGTTGAGCTTTTGCGCCACCACGTCGAGACGACGCAGCAGCACGTGGCGCTCGATGGTGCGCTTGTACTCGCTCAGGATGGACTCGGAGGTCGAATCGTCGCCGCCCTTGAAGTCGGCCGACATGGGCTGTTCAACGTCGGTCTTCGGGAT
Source organism: Moesziomyces parantarcticus (assembly GCA_023212605.1). Taxonomy (NCBI): domain Eukaryota; kingdom Fungi; phylum Basidiomycota; class Ustilaginomycetes; order Ustilaginales; family Ustilaginaceae; genus Moesziomyces; species Moesziomyces parantarcticus. The sequence continues at coordinate 189,712 of JALCCF010000035.1, read as the reverse complement.
CGAAGCCATGGTGGCGAATGTGAAATCCAAGACCAAGACGCCGGATGTGCGTCGTATGGAGGTGTGGATCGAATACCCTTTTGCAAGGCGTTTCCGTGGACCGGTGGCGAAAGATGAAGGAGGAGTCCGTGGTGGCGAGGGTGAAGGCTGCCCAACTTGGCCGGTGGCTGAAACGAGAAGGAAAGGCTGCAAAATACAATCGGATTTGGGGCATGGCCGGAAAGGTCCGATTTCAAAATTCAGGGTCTGCTTGTGCTTCTGCTCTGCTGCTGTGCTGCTGCATCTTTTTTTTTTTCGTCTGACTCGAAGCTGCTGCTCTCGCGTGTTGGAACAACGTGGGAGCGTCGGCAAGCCTTCGAGTCAGACTGCTGATGTGGGTTCGTTCGCCGATATCGATCCTTCTCTCTCTCTCTCGCCGGCGGCACTCTTTGTCCCCGCCGCCAAACCCGTGTCCGCACTTGTCCGCCCGTGCGTCTGAACTGTCATGCAGGCGGTTGTGCGAGATCAGCGACAACCACATCTCGGCTTCATTTCTCGTCGTGCCCACCCACTTCTTCTCGGGCCGAAAGCACGGTCCACCCACACATTGTTCGGCAGAATACGCGGTCTCCACTCGGGCTGGTGGTATCGATCGCCATGCTTTGCCGATCAAGTGTCCGTCTGTGTGCACAGGCCACGTTCGTCCCAAGCAGGTATGCATTTCGACGCTTCTACTGCAGCTTGTGCAATCGGCTCGATACATCCTCGATCCTCTGCTGCAGCGCCGCGAGGTTCGCCTCGACCGTCTGGATGTTCTGTTGCATGTTGGCCTCCATCTTGTGCAGCAGCTCGTTCAGCTCATCCTGTTGAGCTTGCCTTGCGTCTCTGCCGTGTTCGAGCGTGTCGAGAACGCTACCAAAGTGCGCCGCGGACGCATGCAAGTCCGCCAGCGTCTGCAGCCGCTCGAGCACCGACGGCACGATGGGAAGCAACGGCTCGAGGCGCGTCGACACATCGAACACTTGCTGCAGCTTGGTCAGCTCGACCGGCGTGAGTGTTGCAGCTGATTTGGACGCGCCTTCGCCACCTGCCCCATCGACGGCATTGTCGCTAGTGAGTTTGCGACGCGTCTCGTTGACGCGGTCCATCTCGGTGACGAGCACCTTGACGCGGCGACTGATGGCGTCCAGATGGCGTGGCTGCGAGAGGAGCGAGAGCTGATGCTCCAGCCGCGAGAGCGTCGAAAGCACGGGACGCGGCACCGGCTTGGACTCGTCCAACAGCGCCTCGTGCACGCCCAGCGTCGACTCGAGCTCGCTCAGCCGCGCTTCCAGCTGCACCACATCGGCACTGCGTGCCTCGCCCGTCGTCTTGCTCGGCGCAGCACCTGCCGCTGGTGTTGCGCCGGCATCGGTCGCCGGCGCGGCCGAAGGTGCTTGCTTGATCTGATCCAGCAGCGCACGGAAAGCTTGCTGGTCAGAATGGCGTGATGAAGCAGCAGCATGAACTTCGTTGGAGGGCGAAGGAAGTCTGGCCAGCTGGTCGTGTAGCAGCTTGAGCTGGGCGAGCATCTGCGTGCTGTCGACTTCGCTTACATCATTGGCCTTTCCAGCGTCCGCAGCGCCATCCCCCTCGGCTTTGAGCTCCTCCTCCAACTGGCTGGCTTCGAATCGCAGCCTCCGCAGACGGTCCACCACCGACTCTTGTGCGCGGTTGCCAGCTGAGTGTGCGTCGTCTAGCGCATACGTCGCCGTCTCGACTCCCGCATCGATGGGCCTGGCCGCTCTGTTCTTCCTTGACCTTCGGTGGGGCAGTCGGCCCGAAAAGTCGACCGCGTCCGTATCCAAGTCTGTCGCGCTGGTGAACTTGGACGCTGCATCCGAGCGCTTCAACGACGAGCTGTCGATGTCCTCGTTGTTCGCCGCTCCCTTGGCATCGCCTGCGTGCTTGCGGTGACCTGCACTGTGATCCGAGTCATCGCTGGACGAGTCTGTATCCGCTGCGTCTGCACCACCCTGCGTGCGGTGCTTGCGCGATCGATGACGACGACTGTGCGATGCATCGTCGGTGCGGCTCGGGCCTTCGTATTCGTACACATCGGGCGCCGAGGTGTCGACGTCCGGCAGGCTGGCGTACTTGGTGTAGCTGGTGGTGGAGGACGATGCTCCCGCTTGCTGCGACATGATGCGCTTGGTACTGATAGAGTCTGAGACGAGGTCGTGGGATGGTGGAGAGATGCAGCTGCGCGCTGCGCGGTATGAAGGGTGCGTGCACGCGCGCCGGTCAGACCAACACCTCGCTCTGCCACACTCTCACCGCTTTCTCGCTTTTCAAGTCGCGTCGGAATTTCACGCACTCTGAGCTCGAAGAAATCAACCAAAACGCGCTACAAGGCCCATCAAAGTCCAACACACCCACACACCCTCCACGCCATTCAGGTATGAAACTCTAGCATTGCAATCCGTACGCAGACGGCAAGCAGCGACAAGCATCTAGTGCTGAGCGTGCTAGGCAAAGGTGCGGTCCATGGCCTGCTTGATCTCGGCGTACACCTCGTCGACGGGCTTGATCGAGTCCACCTCGACGACACGGTCCTGCTTGCGGTAGTAGTCGACGACGGGCATCGACGTCTCGACGAACGTCTCTGCAGAGCGTGCGCAAGAAGAAGAGTGATTCAAAAGTCAGCAACAATATTCGTGACTGCAGATTCGATGAAGATGGGGCACTTACGGAAACGCTTCTTGATCGACTCGATGTTGTCGTCGGCACGGCCGCTGGTCTTTCCGCGCTCGAGCAGTCGGCTGAGCATCACCTCCTCGGAGCACTGCAGGAAGAGCACAAACTGCGACTTGCACACCGACTCGTCAAACTTGATCGCCTGGTCCATCTTGCGTGGGAAGCCGTCGACGAGGAAGCGGCCCTTGCCGTCGCCGCCCTGCTTGGCGAGCGCGTCGGCGATGGCGTTGGACAGCAGCGCCACCGTCACCTCCATGGGCACAATCTTGCCCTCCTTGATGTACTCGGCGATCATGGCGCCGTACTGCGAGCCCTCGCGCTGCTGCTCGGCGCGCAGCAGATCACCAGCGCTCAGGTGGACAAAGCCATAGTCCTCGACGAGGCGAGCACACTGCGTGCCCTTGCCGGCGCCGGGGCCACCGAGCACAAACACGACGGTGACCTTGCTGTCATCGAAGCGCGGCGTGTCTTTGGCGATCGAAGCCTCGGCGATCGCAGGTGCAGGTACAGCCGTAGGCGCAGCGGCGGGCTCGGCGGGCGCGGCGGGCGCGGCGGGCGCGGCGGGCGCGGCACCTTTGTCGTCCTTCTTGTGCTTGAGCTTGTCGAACAGACCCATCCTGCCGAGCAGCGTATTTGACCAGTTAATGTTGGGCGAAGTGTGTAGGTGCGATGCGACTCTCTAGGCTTCGACGTGAAGCGCGGAGAGATATCGAAGATCGGGTGGTGGATGGAATAGGAAAAGGGCGTGTGGATTCACTGAGGCTCCTGCGAACGAGGAGGGATGAGCGGGTTGGGGTGCGGGATGCGTTTCTCGCGAAGGTGCTTCTGCGGATCGTCGTGTCGGGAGCGCGAGACGTATGCAAAGGTGCCGAAAGCAGCGATGGCGATCAGGGCAAATCCGATGGGACTCGGGTGGTTTTTCTTGGGACCGGCGCCAGGGGTGGAGTAGGCTCGGAAGGCGGTGGTTGAGGCCAGACGATGAGTGCGGGACAGACGACGAAGGACCGACGAAGAGCTAGAAAGCATTCGCAGCGGTTGTAGATCTAGGTAGGGCGAGGGGAAGGGAAACGAGATCCGATGGTCGGTGTGTTGCAGCGGGAAGGAGTGCATCCATGCGCACAGAGATAGGAGGAAGGCACAGACCGAGCTGCACAGATCTGCGCTTACTTCGCCGAGCTTGGACCACACGCCAGTCTCGCACGAGAAAAATCCACCGCCACCTCCACTTGATCCCCTCGTCAAGCCGTGCAGCCATCGCTCCTCGTCGGTGCCGCACATCCACCATCACCAGCGCTGGTCCCGTCGCAAATCGGACCGCAGACTTGCACGTGCTCTGCACAACGCCTGTGCCGAGGATGTCATCGTCCGGATCGTCGTCGGCCTACGCCTTTAAGCCTGGCGGCTCGCTCAAGCTCAAGGGCGACGATGCCAAGAAGGACAAGAAGAAGTGAGTGTTGCCATCCTCAATTTGAAAGTACAAGGCGGCGTGCTGACTCCACTGTAATGAACTAACGGCTACCGTCGCCTTGCTTCGCACTGTCACACCTTGCAGGAAGAAGAAGGTCAAGTCATCTCTGTCGCATGACGCCAAGCACGCTTCGTCGTCCGCCTCTTCCTCCAAAGGCAAGACTCAGGATGACGGCAAACACCGCCGAGACGTAGACGAAGAAGCAGACATTCAAGAATCGCCTGGTCCCGGCTCCACTTCAAGCGGGCGCCAGATGACCGAGGCGGAGCGCAGGTTCGAAGAGGTGCGGCGCAAACGCATGCAGCAGCGCATCGCCAAGGAAGCGCGCACATCGCACAAGGAGAAGGTGGATGCCTTCAACAAGTATCTGGCCTCTCTCTCGGAGCACCACGACATTCCCAAGGTCGGTCCAGGCTAGTCGATGTCTGCTGCCAGCAATCTCAATTCGCAATGCTTCGTGTAACGTCGTCGTGCTTGCTAGCCTGCCTCTCATCGCAGCGTGCTCCCAACCCGTCTGACTTGGGTGCAGTCGTACTCTTGGTGGATGCTGGGGTGGTTCCCAATCGGAGGCGGCTCATTTGCTTTCGTGTCGTTTCTCACTGTGCCGCGTGATGTGAGCTGATACTGCTGGGTAAGTCTGATCTCAGGGTCCAGCCGAGCCAAATGCAGCTGCAGATTGAGATTTTCGCTTTGCGACTTTTGGATCTTTTTTCGCCTCCGGTCCACCTTTTGATGCGGATAAGGACGCTTTCTTGACATCGTCCATCGCGCGACTACACACCACCTTGCCAATCTCGCAAGTCATCATGTCGGACTCATTGCAGCTGGCACGCAGCGCTATCGACGATTGCCACCGTAAAGACCCCGCCTACGCTCAGCGCGCTGCGTCTGCGTCGTCATCCGAAGCCGATGCAGCCGATGCAAAGACCAAGGTCGACGAGCTAGCTTATGCCGATAGCATGGAGTTCTGGACATCGCATCTCATCGATCTTCGTCTCGAGACTCCCGAGTACCGCGCATTTGCTGCCAAGGTCTCGCCATCATCGGCATCTGATGGCGAGTCTGTCGCTCGCACGGGCGACCTGCTTCGCATCGCCGCGCGCTGCCAGCATCTCGAGCGCTTCCTCACCCCCCGTGCCTCGTATCCGGACGGCAAAGCGGGTTACCTCAAATGGCGCCGCGACCTGTACAAGATTCAGGCGGATCGCGCCAAGCAACTCCTCACCGAGGCTGGCGTCAGCGAGACCGATGCAGAGTGGGTGCACAAGTGGGTGAGCAAGACCGAGCTCCACCCGGGCAAGGAGTCGGGCGACATGGGAACGCAGATGCTCGAAGACGCGGCGGTGCTCGTGTTTTTGCAGAACGAACTGGAACTTTTTGCCGGTCAGCACCAGGAGTACACCGAGCAAAAGTTCGTCGATATCATCAAGAAGACGTGGAGGAAACTCAGCGCGCTCGGCAAGCAGGAGGCGCTCAAACTCAGCATGCCGAGTGGTCTCGAGCCCATCGTGCGCAAGGGCATCGAGGCTGTCGAGGGTCAAGCTGCGACTGCAGACCAGCACAGTCAAGGGTAAGATACGAGATCTGCACGCTTTCACACCCCAGATACCCTGCCCCTTGACGTGGGAGATACGCTCGCCTCTTGTATGCTCTTGGAATAGTCGTCTCCACTCCATTATGCATGCAAAGCGTTCGGCGTCCTCTCTTGGCCAGCATTCGAAAGCGTGCGCGGTGACCCCTGGACTGGACTCGAGTTGAGCTGACGCCCTTGCAACTGTTTGTGCCGTTTGACTTTTCCAGTGCGCCGAGCGAGCTTGCCACGGGTGCCGATGCATCCGTCGCCGCTGATAGTGCGAGTCGGAAGAAGCAAACCTCGTCGTCGGCTGCGATAACGTCTGGCTCTAGCCTGCCTCGTGCGCTGCGACCTTCGAATGCTGCTGAAGCCGAGGCGCTGCTTGCGGAGCGTGCTTCACGCACCGACGCTACCGACGAGCCGGACATGTTTGGTGCGCGGCTGCTCAAATCCGACGACGATATCTGGACGCACAATGCGTGGGACCACGTCACGCCGCCCGCTTCGCACTACGAGCAGGTGGCGGCGACACTGGCCAAGCAGGCTGAAACCAAGCTTTCGCTCGAGGAAGCCGAAGCATTCCACGCGAGTCCCGCCGGGTACTGGGATACATTCTACTCGGCGCACGAAAACCGCTTCTTCAAAGACCGCAAGTGGCTCCACCTCGAGTTTCCCGAACTCGTCGAAACGACGCTGGAAACAGCAGGAGAGAAGACGGTCTTGGAGGTCGGATGCGGGGCGGGCAACACCGTGTTTCCATTGTTGGAGATCAACAAGAATCCAAAGCTCACCATCCATGCATGCGATTATAGCGCCGAAGCGGTGAGCGTGGTTCGATCCAATCCGCTCTGCACCACTGCTCCCGCGGGTGCAAAATGCCATGCATCCGTATGGGATCTCAGCTCCTCCACCGCTTTGCCCCCCGGCCTAGCGCAAGGGAGCGTGGATGTGTTGGTGTTGATCTTTGTCTTTTCCGCCCTGCATCCTCGAGAATGGACGCAAGCCGTCAGCAACATCCGCAAGCTGCTCAAGCCTGATGGCATCGTTCTGTTCCGTGATTATGGTCGGTACGATCTACCCCAGCTTAGGTTCAAGAAACGTCGTATGTTGCAGGACAACTTTTACCTGCGTGGTGACGGCACACGCGTGTACTTCTTCGAACCCGAGGAACTCTTTGCCATCTTCAACGCCCGTCCCCAATCCACCACCACCACAACAACCCAAGACAACAAGGAGGTCCAACACATCGACGATTCCACCGCCAACAATCCGCATCAAGCTGCAAGCAACTACGACTTTGAAACACTCCAGATGGCCATCGATCGTCGACTCATCGTCAATCGAAAGGAGCGCAAACAGATGTACCGCAACTGGCTCCAAGCCAAGTTCCGACTCATCACCCCGTCCTAGCCCAACACCCCGCACAGCATGCAAACCATTTGCCAGAAATAGATGAGATTGAAAGAAACACCCAACGCCATGCGACGACAACGAGCACGTCTACGATTCTGCCGCCTTGCTCTTTTTGGGGTGTGATGGTTGCAACGAAATTTGGGAAAAGCAGGCTGCGTCGTGGGTATCGTCGCCTAGCGTGGTGCGTAGAAGTGCGCGAGAGAGAGAGAGACATTATGAAAACCGAGTCTATGCATTAATCGTCCGAGTCGTCGCTCATGAACTCGTCCTCGTCCTCGAACACGGCCATGTCCTCAAAGGCGACCTTGTAGCGCAGGATGCCACCGATACCACCGAAGCCCTTGCAGAACTGCATGCCCTCTTGCGAGCGGTCGGTGACGAATTCGAGGTTGGTGCCGAACTGGCGGTAGTTTTCTGCGAGCCATTCGAGCAGCGGCATCGGGTCCTCGACCTGCTCCATGGCCTCGCCCGTGGCGCGGTCCATGAAGCGCGTGCGGTCCTTCTCTTGCTCCTTGGTGAGCATGAGCACGTGTTGGGAGCCGTCGCTGTCCTTGAGCACGTAGCGCATCACGTCGAGGTTCTCCCACACAATGAGCGTCTCGACGGCACCGAGGTCGAGCGCCTTGAACGTGTCGTCGAGGCCGAAGCAGTACTTGCCCGTCTCCATGGAGATCTCGTCAAAGTACTTCTGGATGAGCTTCTTCTCCTGCACAAACTTGACGTTGGAGAGCGTCTCGGCGGCGAGCTCGATGGCCTGGTTGAAGCCGTTCTCGCCGCCGTACGAGACGTCGACGATCTTGACGATCTTGGGCTGCAGACGGTAGTCGAACATGTCGGACTGGCTGAGCTCGGTCTTGAAGTCGGCGGAACCGGCGAGGACGAGGCCGGCGACGTTGCACTTGTTGTCGGTGATAAAGTGCTGCGTCGAGAGCTCGGCGATCTTGCGCACGTAGTTGTGGCGCGCCTCCTCACGCAGACGTGCGAAACGCAGGGCGGACTGACCACCACGGCCGTGCTTCTTGGGGAGGTCGACGGAGAGCTTCTGGAGGACGGTGCGGGTGTTGCCGGAGAGGGTGCCGAAGAGCGAGCCGTTGCCGTCCATGACGATGAAGCCGAACTTGGCGTCGGCCTCGAGGAGCTCGCTGAGCGCCTCGGTGTGGAACTTGTTGTCGCAGAGGTAGAGCGAGGTGTTGATGGGCTTGAAAGGCTCGAAGGAGAAGTTGACCTTCTTCTCCTTGCCTTCGTCTGTGAGGATGGTGCCGCAATAGACGACGAGGCCATTGTCGGGCACGCGGTTGTACAGCTTGAGACGCTGCTGTGTGGAGGTGATGGCGGCGAGCACCGAGAGACGGTTGACGCGCGACTTGATGTTGGAGGCGGTGCCGTACTCCTGAGTGAGCATGTTGGACGCCTGGGAGATCTGCGATTTTGGTGGGAGGATGAGCGAGATCATCGAGGTACCTGCACCGCGAGCCGCATCGAGCTGCTTGACGAGCTTCTTGACCTTCCAGATCTGGATGTTGGCCTCTGCGGCGTCTGCTGCGCTGGCCATCTTAACGGTATTGGTAGGGGTGGGGGCGGCGGCGGTGGTGGTGGTGATGCGAAGAGACTACTGGAGAGCTGCGGCGGGATGAGCGCCGTTGGACGGGGGCAAATCGAAGAACAGCAAAGGATGCAAAGATCGCAACAAGACCGACGATGACAAATGAGACCTGATCCTGATAGATGCGCACGAGACGGCTGCGAGACCGTGATGCAAGATGCGAAGCGTATGGCCGAAGCTGATGGGGTGGAAGCGACGCGAAGGAGGAGGAGGGAAGATAAAGGTGGAGGCAAGAGTGTCGACTCCAACGACGACGACGACGACGACTACGACCAACGCAGCTGCGGACTGCGCAGCCTCGGCCGTGCGTGGCGTCTCGCACTCGAAATCAGCAGCAGCATCGGCAGCAGCAGCAGGCAGCCGTAACTTACCCTCAAATCTTGGAGAGTGCTTCTGCAGGCCCTTTGACGCCAAGGGCCCAAAAAAATCCAAGAAGAAAAAGGATGGCCTTCAACCAACAGCGCGCCACGCAGGCTGTGTGTGGTCTCCCCTCGTGAGCGATTTCGGCCAAAAAGAAAGAGCAGCAGCTGCAAAAAATTTGTGCCGATGCGAGCCACCAATCGGGAATCTGGTTTGCAGACCACAATATCGGCGATCCATTCGGAATCGGCGCTCGACTCTCACTTTCTTTCTGGTACGCACCAAGGACCCGAAGCGAGCCAATAAACGAGCATTTCACGCCGCTGATTTGCAACGCGTCCACCTCGGCCTGCATTCCGGTCAGCTCGGCCAGACCATCCGGAAAGGTCGGAAGCACTGCACGGACTCACTGCTGCCTCTCCTTTATCCCTTCGCCAAGACAGTTTGAATCTGCGTGTGTGGGGTGAGTGGAGAGAGACTTGCACCTTTCGGTTGATGGCCAAGCGACTCGAAGCATCTCCGATCAGAGTTGAGCGGTGGAGCATCTTTGCATGCGCCGTCCAACCGGTTGCTTTCGCCGGCGAGATTAGGCTATTAGAGTGTGAGTGTGGGGGTCCAACCGCGACCCGGTTGCCGATTGGCCCGCCCGCCCGCCCGCTCGCTCTTGCTTTGGACCCCATGCGTCGATCTTCTGACTGCGCTCAGTCCACACAACCATCCCCTCCTCCTTCACTTCCACCACCGTGTCGACCATCTTTCCATTCATCGTCGACTTGCATCGGTGCAACTCAACGCCAGGTTGGTGCTAGATCGGCCGCGACCTCGATTGCTCCGTCCCACAAGCTCGTTCGGCCGCGTGCGCCACCATGTCGCGCTCCTCCAAGGCCAAAGGGCGTTCGGCCAAGTCGACCGTCGTTAGGATCCAGTACGATGCCACGCTCAAGTCGTCGCTCGTCCACCTGCCCATGTGCCTCTATGCTCCGCTCGTCGACCTTGCCGTGCCCCCACAATCGCTCGTCGTCGAAATCGATGCCTCGCCCACCATCCTCAACGCTTCGCCCTACTTTGCAGGATGGTCCGGCATGAGTGCCGCTCCGCTCTCCGTCGGCAACTCTCTCGCTCAACCCAACGGCTCCTTCGCAGGCTCCTCGGCCGCTTCCTCTGCAAAGCCCTCGGCCGCCGACGTCCTCAACATCTCGCCCTCCCTCGCCGCTTCCTTCCATCCTTCCTTGCCAGACGGCGCCACGTGCTCGGTCCGCCTCTTACGCTCGCCGCCCCTTCCCACTGCTACCAAGATCGACGTCACACCGCTCTCAGCAGACGACTGGGAGATCCTCAGTCTTCATGCCGAGGAGGTCGAGATGAACATGCTTGGTCAGGTGCGCGCTGCCACCACCCACCAGGTCATCACCGTGCACGTCGGCCGCGGCGGCAACACCGTCGTACGCTTCCGCGTCGATGGCACCACGCCTCCTACTGCGAGCGCCGATGCAGCCGAAGCCGACACCGACGATGCCGATGCACCATCCGCCCTCGCCGTGCGTCTTTCCACCGACACCGAGGTCATCATCGCTCCCCGCCTGCGCAAGAAGTCGGTCGACCCCGCCATGCAGGAAGAACACTCGCTGCAGCCCACCACCAAGCCGGCGCTCAATGGTGTTGGCAGCGAGGACGAGGCCCACATGCTTCGACAGACGCTGCCCAAGCTCCTGTGGCGCGTACTCCCGCAACGCTTCGCCCAAGGTCTCGAGCTGTCCGCTATGGCGTCTGGCGTGGCGGTGCCTTCCTCCTCATCAACCGGCTACACGCAGTTCAAGCAAGTCTTCCCAGATAACCGCCTCTCGGTCACCAAAGTATCCTGCCCCACCAACAATAGCGCATCGGAAATGCAGCGCGACAAGGGCGGCGCCTCCTCCTCAGCAGCTGATTCCGACTTTACCGACGCTCGCAAAGACGGCGCAGACGCTTCATCGGCGCTTCCTGTGCGTCCTACCGCCAGCGCACGCTTCGTCGATGCCGATCAGCTGCCCGGCGTGCGCTCCCATGCGGACGTTGCCTGGCCCGAGCGCCACGTACTCATCGGCGCAGGTCTGCGCGAACAGCTCGGCATCCAAGACTACGATCTGGTTCGCTTCAGCCCACCGCCTCCTGGCTTTGGCAGCTCCTCCAAAGCTGCGGCGCCAGCACCCGTACCAACCGATTCCACAGATGCTACCAAGCCGGACGCCACCGACTCTGGCCTCGCAGGTGTTGAGCATATCCTGCGCGATGCGAGAGATGCTGTTGCGGCCTGCTTCCGCGCACGCACTCTCGAAGCTTCGTCGTCATCGCAACCCGCCAAACCGTTCCAAGGTGCCAGCGCGCTCTTCCTCACCGGTGGGCCGGGAGCGGGCAAGACGGTGATCGCCAAGCAGCTCGCGTCCGAACTCTCGCACGACTACCGGCTGTGTCTGTCGACGTCGTACCGCGACTGCTCGCCGTTCAGCGAGGAGCGCGTGCCTGTGCTGCGTGCACGCTTCTCCGAGTGGCTCAACGAGGCCGCATGGAAGGCACCTAGCCTGCTCATCCTCGACAATGTCGATCGCATCATCCCTGCCGAGATGGAGCACGTCGACTCGCAGCGTTCGAGGCAGCTCGCAGAGGCGTTTGTCGCGCGGCTCCGCGACTGCGTCAAGCACTTTGGCGTCTTTGTCATTGCCACCGCCCAAGGCACTACGAGCGTGCACAGCCTGCTCAACTCGAGCCACCTCTGGCTAGACAATCTGGCGCTCAAGCCGCCGGGCAAGGAAGGCAGGAGGGACATCCTCGCCCACCTCGTGCGCGAAAAGGTGCGCAAGGCTGCAAAGGCGCACGACAAAGCTTCGGGGGCAGCGCAGCAGGTCAATGGCGACGCGGCCGATGGCGATCTCAACTATGTCACGCTCGCCACGCAGACCGAGGGTTACCTTCCGGCCGATCTGCGCGACTTGGTCGAGCGCGCAACGCACCAGTCGGCCATCCGCGCTGCGAGCACTGCTGGGCAAGACGTGGAATCTGCGAGTGCAGCGCGCGGCGTCAACGGTGCTGTCAAGCAGGCGGCTTCGTCTCCCAACGGTAATGTGGTGGCCTCGGCTGCTCGGAGCAATGAGCTGTCGATCACGATGGACGACTTTGCCAAGGCGCAAGATGGCTTTACGCCGCTCTCGCTTCGAGACGTCAAGCTGGAAAAGTCGTCGGTCGCGTGGTCCGATATTGGCGGACTGGTCGAGACACGCCGCGTTCTCCGCGAGACGCTCGAATGGCCCACCAAGTACGCGGCGATCTTTGCGTCGTGTCCTTTGCGGCTGCGTTCGGGTCTGCTGCTGTACGGCTATCCGGGGTGCGGCAAGACGCTGCTCGCCTCGGCGGTGGCCAAGGAATGCGGGCTCAACTTTATCAGCGTCAAGGGACCCGAGATTCTGAACAAGTACATTGGTGCTTCGGAAAAGTCGGTGCGCGATCTTTTCGACCGTGCGCAGGCGGCCAAGCCATGCGTGCTGTTCTTTGACGAGTTTGACTCGATCGCGCCCAAGCGAGGGCACGACAGCACGGGCGTGACGGACCGCGTGGTGAACCAGATGCTGACGCAGATGGACGGAGCCGAGGGCTTGGATGGCGTGTACGTGCTGGCGGCGACGAGTCGACCTGATCTCATCGATTCGGCGCTGCTTAGGCCTGGTCGTCTGGACAAGTCGCTGCTGTGCGATATGCCGACCAAGGAAGACCGACTGGACATCATGCGCGCCATCGCCAACAAGGTTCATCTCCATCCGGATGTGGATCTGGACAAGTGGGCGGGCCGAACCGACGGGTTCTCGGGTGCCGATCTGCAGGCGCTGCTGTACAATGCGCACCTCGAGGCGATTCACGAGTCGATCAACGCCGCGACGCAGGAGAAAGCGCAGGACGGAGCCAAGAAGGACGACGCAGCGGACGGCGCGCTCAAGTTCACGAGCATCGGCGGCAGTGGGAAGAAGACGCTGAGTGGGGCGGAGAAACAGGCGCTGGCACGCAAGCTCGAGCTTGTTCTCAAGACCACCGCCGCGCAATCCGAGCAGGCGCAGCAGAAGAAGGCCAAGGCCGGAAGGATCCTACCTTCTCACCTCGGATCAGCATCGGCCGCGGTGAATGGCGTAGAGGAACCAGTCAAGCGAGGAGCCAAGACGTTGGTGACGGAAGCGCATCTCGAGACGTCGATCAAGAGCACGCGTCCGAGTGTGCCGGCGGAAGAGCAGCGTCGACTGCGCGGCATCTATCGCACCTTTGCTGGTGACCGGGATGGCAACTTCCCCGATGGCGAGGCGAGCACGCAGATCGGCGCTCGCAGCAGCCTCATGTAGCATGGCCCTCGAATGCATCAGAGTTCCACAAGCAAAAGTGTGAGATCGCACTCGGATGTTGGCGGATCAAGTTTGAAGAGAGGTTTGCATGCGTGGGTCGGAGAAAAAACATCGAGGCAGCGAGCGCGTGAAAAGGGGCTCGACGAGTCTATGGAAGGCTGTCAAAAGCGGGAGTAGGGTCGACGGGCTCCGAAGGGTGCATTTCGGTTGCATCGGCCTGGCATGTGCAGAGGACAAGAGAACCGCCGAGATTGCTGTGAAAACGTGGATGTGCCAATCTCGTCGCACACTTTCTGTGCGGTAGCAACTCCGCTAGCGTATCGGAAGGGATCGTCGCCGAGGCTGCATGCCTCGATGAAGGGATCGTCGTTGCCACGTGCGATGCAAAAGCGACGACGAGGTACACATCGGTCAACCTCGCCCGACCTTGCAAATTAACAGCTGAGATCGCGCTCTCGGTCATGTCGAGCCTGCCTCTCGATTTCCTAGGGCATGTCAGGTGAGTGTGAGTTGAGTGGCGTTGCTCCGCCTCGTTGAGACCGGGGTCTTGCAACGAGTCGGACTTCGCGGCCAATGCTGGTGTGTGCACCCTTGCAGACCCACTACGGCAAGCCAACATCGGAGAGGCGAAGAGATTTGACCGAGGGTGCCAACAACACTGAACACGCGACGAACGGCGATTTTCTTCTACAATTCGAAGTGCACTTTCACGTTCAGAATCCTGGCGCTCCGCGACCTGCCCCCCACGCCTGCATGCTCAGCCTGCCAACACGCGTTGCCATCAGCAAAGCGCTGCGTGCCGAGCGCCGAGCTGGAATTCCGTTTTCTTCTCCCGCCTTCTCGCAAAGCCAGCCTGCTTGCCGCGCTGCAACGGCGTGTGCCTGAGCCTGCTTGCCACTTTGTGCTGCGCAATCGCCAGTCACCGTGGACAGTCATAGCTTGACCTGGCGTGCAATCCGAACGAGCAGGTCAGCCTCGGCCATTAGGAGAGTGTTGAAGGACCTCAATCCAGGGCGCACTTTGCCGCCGTTCCCATTCCCAGGCACTTGCTGCACCGCCGTTGCCGAGTGGAAGCGAGGACAGCGAAACAACGGGAGAGAGCCTTAATTTTTTTTCTTACCCGACCCACGGCAAAGTGCAGGCCGAGAGGGACGCCGTTGGAAAAGGGTCGAAAATAATGAAAAAAAGGAAAGGTCGTTGACTTTCTTCGTCATTTTCACCCTGGCCGACGCGTCGTTTCAAGGGTCTGTGGCGAAAGAGTTAGCCGCCCGTGGCAGGGCCAAGCACGCAAGCCCGATCAAGATGCCCGTGCATAGACAGCGCAGCGCGGTGCAGCGCAGTGCAGCACGGTGCAGCTGCATCTGCCACGGCGCTTGCTTGACATGGGCGCGTGTGCCTCTCCGCTGGCCCAAAAGTTCGACAGGTCGCTTTCAGAGGATTTCTCACGCCGCTTTCTCCAAACCCATGCCCACTTTCAACGGGGCCTTTGCCGAAACTCTCATGGCCGTCCGCCCGCCTTGCTGAGCTCGCCACCACCGCTACTGCGTGCCTCTTTTCTCCAGGAACTTTCGGACCCTCAGCTGCGCGCGTGATTGTGGCAGTTCGAATGGGTGATGCATGGAAGAGCCGAGAGAGCTTCTGAAAGCGGTCTGTAGCGGAGCGTGGCGGAGCAGGCCAGAGGCGCGTCGTTGAAAGCTGTCAGTTGTTCGAGGCTCAGCCACTTTGCTGAGTCGGGTGGCTTCCGACAACAGCAGCAGCAGCAACACGCGCAAGTGAAATCCCACCCGTTTGGCGTGGCATTCGGGCAATGTGCCCAAATCCGCCTGCAAATTTAGAGTGGCCTCACCGCCACCGCCAGCCGCCTTCCTTATCGCTTGGCATCGGCATCATCAGCAGCATCAGGCTCAGGCTCAGGCTCAGGCTCAGGCTCAAGCCACACACACCCGACCAGCCCGCCGCCACTGCCGCCCCTTGCTGCCCACAATCCGATCTGGCCCTCTCCGCGCATTCTCAGCCAGACTCTTTCAGCGGCAAGCCAAACGACGGTACAGCTTCGCATCGTCAGATCCCTTATCAAGCCCCCATCTTCACGGTGGCTCTTTCCTCCGCACCACTACACCAACCTCATCCTCCTCTTTCCACCCACCCCTTCGTCGTCATGTCCGCCGCTACCGCACCCGCACCCAACGGCATCTCGTCGTCGCCTAGCAAGGCCGCCTTCGACCACAGCGCCGCGCTCCAGAAGATCGCCGCGGTGCCCCTCATCTCGGACTCGCTCAGCTTTGCTCAGTCCACCATCCAGGCGCACCCGCTCCTCGCCACCACGTACGGCTACGGCGAGAACCTCGTCAACTCGTCGCTCAAGGCTGCCCAGCCCATCACCAACCGCCTCCACCCTCAGCTCGCCTACGTCGACTCGCTCGCCCTCAAGTCGCTCGACTTTGCCGAGAGCAAGTGGGCCGCCCCCTTCCACACCAACACCCAGGAGCTCCTCGACGCCGCCAAGGTCCCCGCCGACCAGGCTCGTGAATTTGTCCAGACCTACACCGCTGCGCTCCACAAGGCGTACGGCGAGCGCGTCTACACGCCCGCCAAGTCGGCGTACGAGTCGCACATCGTCCCCGCCTACGACTCGGCCCATACCAAGTTTGACGAGATCAAGAGCCAGAACGCCTACCTCCAGCGCGCCACCGACATTGTCAAGGACCTCCAGGCCAACCTCGCCAAGACGCTCGAGTCCGTCTCGTCGCGCAGCAAGCACGAGGGCGACCAGGCCACCCAGAAGGCGCAGGGCATCTCGAACGCCATCTTCGCCGAGCTCGAGCGCGTGCGCCACTTTGCCCAGAACCTGCCTGCCGAGAGCCGCAAGCGCGTCGGCCCCGTCATGGATACCTTCACCGAGACGTACGAGCGTCTGAGCAAGGAGGCGCGCAACCCAGACCTCCCCGCCTCGACCCGCTTCCTCAACGTCGTCAAGTTTGTGCGCGAGCAGTCGCTCCCGGCGCTCCAGAAGGCCATCATCAACCCGCCCTCGGCCACCGCCCAGAAGGCCGAGTCCGCCGTCAACTCGGCTGTGGACGCCGCCAAGTAACAAGCTCGCCGGCTTGTTGAAATGCACACCATAGAGCGGGCGTGTCGCCTACCTTTTTCCCTCTTTCCCCTCTGCATGTCCCCTCCCTTCCGACAGTCTCGGTCTCACCGGCCCTCGTCCTTGTAGCAGTGCTCACGCTGTACATCGTTCCAGTCTCTGTGCCTGACAATTCTCAGAATACCCGATGATCCATTTCTCTTCTGGTCACACGAGTGGTGAGTCGTTGTGCGAATCCTTGTATTCACAGTAAGTTGTCTAGGATGTACGTGTGGGGAGGCGTGATACGCGCAGTGGCATTTGGGGGCCGTAGTCTTCCTGGCCTACGACGCGCGAGCGGATGACGGCGGTTTGTTTAGCCTCGATCTGCCAGCCTTGGACCTGGTCGAAGTGGAAGCGGCCGATGAGGTGGCATAGCATGGCCTTGAATTCGGCGAGCGCAAAGCGGTTACCGATGCATCCTCGCGGTCCCGAGATGAACGTCATGAGATGCATGGGTAGACCATTTTGTTTGGCTTCCGGTCGTAGGTTGATCCAGCGGTCTGGGATGAAGTCGGCCGCATCGGGACCCCAGATGTCCGGATCAACGTTGATCGCCTGGATAGGAATAAAGATGTCGCGACCCTTGGGGATGTGGATCGTCGTGGTGGTTCCTTTGCCGTCTCGAGTGGGGTAGGGTTGCGAAAGAGGGATGTCGCAATCGGCTTTGGAAACGCGCACCGTACTAGGCACGGCCGATTTCACCCGGAACGACTCCTTGCACACAGCATCCAAGTACTCCATCCCCATCAACTCATCGTACCCGACATCGTGATCCATATCCGCACCGAAATGCTCGTGAATCTCATCCCGCAACTTTTGCTGGATCGAAGGTTGACCTGCAAGCAGCCACAGCGTCCAGGCGGTCTGGTTGGACGTGGTCTCGTGCCCGGCAATGAGCAAGGTGGTGATCTGTCCAATCAACTCCTTGTCATCCAACTTCTCCTTGATGTTGACGTCGGCGGCCATGTTGGCACGCATCATGAGATGCAGCAGGTCCATCCCTGGTGCAACACCCACTCCATCCCCTTGCTTTTCGTCGAAATCGGCTTTGGTCAGTCCAGTCGTGGCGGTGCCTCGTGCGGCGAGTTCGGCAGCCATCTCTCCTTGGATCGCGCGTTTCTTGCGTTCGACAATCTGCATCGACACGTCTTCGAGCTTGGCATAGGCAGCCTGTGTGATGCGTCGACGTTGGCTAGGGATGCGTTCGATCCATCGCAGCAAAGGGTAGCGCGATAGATACAGCTGTAGGAACCGCGTCAGATCGACGCTGAGCGTCAACTTAAAAAGCGTATTGAAGGCGTTGCCCAGCACGTCACCTGCGCGTTCCTCAACCACCGACGGGTCAAAATTGATCTTAAGGCTGTCAAAGTGATATCCAAAGCCAGCATCGCCGATGATATCCAGTGCCGCACGCGTGGTCCACCACGATATATCGAGTACGGGCGCTCCTGGCCTGCTCACTTCGAGCGACTTCGGAGGCTGCGCAACAAACGGCAGGTTGATCCCATCGGCCCCTTCGCCCGGCTTGCCCGGAGTGGCGGTGGCGGAGCGATCGATCATGAGGCCGATCTTGTCTGCGAGGTCGCGCGAGTACCGCATGAAGATAGGATTGAGTTCGCGGATGGCGCCGACGTTGAATGCGGGCTGGATGATCTTTCTCTGTCGCTTGTGCGTGTCACCTTCGACGACGAGGACGCCCTCGCCGAGAAAGTTGCGCAGCACCAGCCGCGTGATGTACGGCTTTTCAAAATTGTACGAGTTGGCAGCGCTGAAGATGTGCAGCATGGCGCGCGCGTCGCCGATAAACACCAGCGGCGAGTAGAAGATGCCGCGATACGTGTACACTTTGGTCTTGAGGCGACGCCTGAACTCGAGATGCCCCTCGGAGGGCGGATGACGCCGGATGAAACCGAGGTTCCCCGTGACAAAGCGCCATCGATCTGTCTTGCCGGGGGTCGGGAAGTGCGAGTACGGATCGAGGCGCAATACGTCCAGCTTGATGTAGCGGTAGATAGCCGTGCCGAGCATCATCGTGGCTACCGTCAGCACCAGCGCCAGTGGCAGCAAAACGGCGAGCGCTAGTGATGACGATACGGGGCGGTGGCGGATCAGCATGCCAGCGCGCTCGAGCTGCGCCCAGAGCGGGCTCAGCATCTCGGTCGACAGTCGAGCCTTCATGGTGATGTGTCGAGGGAGAATCCAGCACTGCAAGAGACACGGTCTGTGCTGCTGCTTTATACGGAAGCGTCGGTGCGCGAGAGAAGGTAGCTAGACGCAGCGCTGCAAAGCGGGATGGAGGGCAGGAGGGTAGAAAGGATGCTGACGCGGCCTCGGCGGAAAGGACCCGAGCGGCGACCAAGCCTATCGGTCAATAATGGCAGGTGCAGGGGGGAGGCCACACGGTAGGGGCGTAGCCTGAGGGTGAGTGTGGTGGTAACGTCCTTACCCCACATCGATGGTAGCGGCAAGGGCGGCAGCGGCTGAATTTCCTCCGAAACCTCCGAGAAGACCAACGACAGGTCATCCAACAGCTGAGTCCGGAGTGCAGGCCGTCTTTCCGAGCGTGCTTCCGTGGACATCATCGTATAGTCACGCCGCTGGCCACCTTCTTAAGAGCAGGTCAGGCTCGAACTGGTGGCCAAAGATAGCGGATACGTCCGTCTTCGGCGGAGGCGCAGGGAAACGTCATTCGCAGCAACGGTCGCCACCAGATGTTTCCTACTCAAAGTGTTAGACCGATCAAAATCTTCTCGGCTGGAAAAAGAAAGCCGAGGTTTCCTCCACTAGATTTTTCGACCGAAACCCGAGTTCTGCACCGGGCTCAGCGTTTCGCAACATGGACCCTGACTGAACCTTGCTTCTTCCAGTTCCTCCTGGCTCCCATCCACCACGGCTTCAATCTGCACTTCTGCGCGTCGTTCACACTTTCTACCGTCGCTTTCGACTTTTGGTGTAGGCCACGATGCCGACTCAGCTCGAGCAGGAGGTGGCTCAGCGTCTCGCCACGTCGTTGAGCCTGCCCAACGCCAACGAGCTCATGGCACAGCGTGTCATTGCTCTGTCCAGATCGCTGCCCACAGACAAGGCATTCGTCAATGCTGCACGCGCTTTCGGAAGATTCGACGAGGCTTTCCTCGTGGGCCTCCGCAACTTCATCTCATCACACGCCGACCAGAGCAGCAGCACCTCCAGCAACGGCGCTCACTCGGATGCTCCAGCATCCTCGTCACACACCCGGCAACCAGAGAGGGCCGGTCTATCCACTCTGGGTGGCGAGAAACACGTGTTCCGCTCCAACAAGCCCAAGAGCTCTCAATCGAGCACGGCGGGAAAGCGAGCAGAGACACTCGATGGCGACGCAAGCCACTCTGTCAAACGTCCGCGCATCTCTAGCACGCAGCTCAGCCATCTGGACGAGGAGCCAGACACGTCCGCTGCCAGAGCACCACCAAGTGATCCGGTCTTCAAGGCTCCTGTCAGGCCGGCTTCTCATGCTCAGGCGCAAGCACGGCCCCGTGGCAGCGAGACCCCCAGCCACCCTGGCGGTCTTACCGAGACCGCTGCACGCCGTCTCGAAGAGCATCGCCGGAAGCGGGCCATGGCCGCAGAGTCATCCGCCAAAGCCAAGCAAGCAACATCGAGCTCTAGCGCATCCTCGAGCACAGCATCGGCGTCCTCTTCCTCTAGGCTAGCTGATGCCAGGTCCGACTCACGCCAGCCTGACAGACGCGACGACCATCAGCGTCGCCAAGATTCCGAACGGCATCGTCGCGATAGTGGGCGCGATCACCGTAATGGTGGGGCACCCTCCAATCGCTTTGACCGTCGAACCTGGGACTCAACGCCGCGGACGCTGTCAGGCAAGGATGATGCTCGCGACCGATGGACGCCACGGATATCAGACACACCAGGCTCATTGCGTCGGTCCGACGGAAGCATCGCTTCGACACGGTCTGCCGGCTCGCGTCGCTGGGACGAGACGCCTTCGCGACGCGCACTTTCGCCCTTGGCGTCAAATATCGACGACGACGCCGAGGCAACGAACGCGGACTGGGACCAGGACGACCGCCAACTGGATCGAGAGTGGTACGACATGGAGGAAGGCGGCGTAGCCGCAGATGAAGAGCACAATCCTTTCGCCCAGTACGAAGATATGACGGGACAAGTCTCAGCACCACTCGCTGCCAAGAAGGATAAGGTGACCGCGCGGCAGGCACAGTACAACGCCGACTCGGACGCCTGGGAACGCAATCGCCTCCAGACCAGCGGTGTCGGCCCGCGATCCGCCATCGACCTTGACAACATGGACGAAGACGCCGAGAACCGGGTGCATCTGCTTGTTCACGACCTCAAACCACCCTTCCTGAATGGCAAGACGGTCTTCACAAGGCAGCTCGAGCCCATCAACCCGGTCAAGGATGGACTGTCGGACATGGCCGTCTTTGCGCGCAAGGGCAGCCGTCTCGTGCGTGAGACGCGCGAAAAGGCAGAGCGCGCCAAGGCAGCGGGCAAGGTGGCCGCCATGGGCGGCACTACGCTCGGCAACATCCTCGGCGTCAAAGCGGACGATGATGAAGACGACCCTCCGCCGAGCCACACAACGAAAGCGAACGGTGCTCAAAGCGATAAGGCTGCGGCAGCCGAAACCACAGATGAAGATGAGGGACGGGGCGACTCGCAGTTCGCAAAGCACCTCAAGTCGTCAACCGGTGGCTCCGAGTTCAGCCGTACCAAAACGCTCAAGGAGCAGAGACAGTTCCTCCCTGCCTTTGCGTGCCGCGACGATCTGATGCGGATCATCCGCGAGAATCAGGTGATCGTCGTCGTCGGCGAGACGGGCTCAGGCAAGACGACGCAGCTGGCTCAATTCCTGCACGAGGACGGCTACACGCAGTACGGCATGATCGGATGCACGCAGCCGAGGCGTGTGGCTGCCATGAGCGTCGCCAAGCGTGTGAGCGAGGAGATGGAGTGCAAGCTCGGCGGCACCGTCGGCTACTCGATCCGCTTCGAGGACTGCACGAGCAGCGAGACCAAGATCAAGTACATGACCGACGGCGTGTTGCTGCGCGAGAGTCTCAACGAGGGCGATTTGGACCGCTACAGCGCCATCATCTTGGACGAAGCACACGAGCGCTCGCTCAGCACCGACGTCCTCATGGGCCTGCTGCGCAAGATCCTCCAGCGCCGCCGCGACCTCAAACTCATCGTCACCTCGGCCACCATGAACGCCGACAAGTTCGCCGCCTTCTATGGCGGAGCGCAGACGTTCACGATCCCAGGGCGAACGTTCCCCGTCGATGTGCTGTTCAGCAAGACGCCGTGCGAGGATTATGTCGACAGCGCGGTCAAGCAGGCGTTATCGATCCACCTCTCGCACCCCAAGGGAGATATTTTGGTGTTCATGACGGGCCAAGAAGACATCGAGGTGACGTGTCAGGTGATCCAGGAGCGGCTGGAGCAGATCGACGATGCGCCGCCTCTGCTTGTGCTGCCGATCTACTCGCAAATGCCCGCCGATCTGCAAGCCAAGATCTTTGACGCGGCCGAGAATGGCGAACGCAAGTGCATCGTGGCGACCAACATTGCCGAGACGTCGCTCACCGTCGACGGCATCATGTACGTCGTCGATGCAGGCTACTACAAGCTCAAGGTGTACAATCCCAAGGTGGGCATGGACTCGCTGCAGATCACGCCGATCTCGCAGGCGAATGCGAACCAGCGGTCGGGACGAGCGGGTCGCACGGGGAGCGGCACTGCGTATCGGCTGTACACCGAGATGGCCTTCCGCAACGAGCTGTTTGCCAACACGATCCCCGAGATCCAGCGCACGAATCTCGCCAACACGGTGCTGATGCTCAAGGCGCTTGGCGTGAGCAATCTGCTCGAGTTCGACTTTATGGATCCGCCGCCGCAGGAGACGATGCTCACGAGCATGTACCAGCTCTGGGTGCTGGGTGCACTCAACAATGTTGGTGAGCTGACGCCGCTGGGGAGAAAGATGGGCGAGTTCCCCATGGAGCCTTCGCTATCCAAGATGCTCATCACGAGCGTCGAGTACGGATGCTCGGTCGAGATGCTTACGATTGTGAGCATGCTTTCGGTGCCGTCGGTGTTTTACCGACCCAAAGAGCGACAGGAGGAGAGCGATGCTGCGCGCGAGAGGTTTTTTGTGGCCGAGAGCGACCACCTGACGCTGCTGCACGTGTACAACCAATGGCGCAACAACGGCTATCGAGATTCGTGGTGCAATCGCCATTTCCTGCATCCCAAGACGCTACGCAAGGCACGCGAGGTGCGCGCGCAGCTCGAGGACATCATGAAGTCGCAGAAGCTGCGCCTCGTGTCGTGCGACACCGACTGGGACGGCATTCGCAAATGCATCACCGCCGGCTACTTCCACCAGGCCGCTCGCTCCGCAGGTATTGGCGAGTATGCAAACTGCCGCACGGGCATCAAGATGCACCTGCATCCGACGTCGGCCTTGTACGGGCTCGGTTATTCGCCCGAGTACGTCGTCTACCACCAGGTGGTACTCACGTCCAAGGAGATGATGAACACCGTCACTCAGGTGGATCCGCACTGGCTCGCCGAGCTTGGCGGTGCCTTTTACTCGATCAAGGAACGCAATGCCACCACGGGCGCTGCGAGGGCTAAACGCACCGGCGATCTCGATCGGCTCACCAACATGGAGGAACAGATGAAGAGAGACCGCGCCCAGCAGCTCGAGCACGAAAGGCACGAGCGAGAACGCATTCAGCTCAAGCGTGCAGCTCAGACTCCGGCTATTGCCACCCCCGGCGCCACGCCAATGCGATCCCGCGGCAGGCGTTTTTAGTGCGCACGTCTTGTCGCCGTCCCCATAGATGTACGCAATGGAAAAGAATCCAATCATGAGCTGTGCGCGGCGCAAAGACCAATCGTTCTCGCGTCGACCTTGATGCATCATTAGAGTGTTGATGGAACAAATTACGCTTGGAGTGTGTACATTGCAAAGACGGTAGGAGAGAGAAGGAGACGTCTATCGGACGACCTGGCTGGACTTGACCTCCTTGCCTGTCTTTTTGATCTTTTCGAGCACTGTTTCGAAAGGTGCCGAGCCGCGCACGACGACCGACTGCGATTCGAGCGAAACGTCGTACGAATCGACGCCTGACATCCATGAAAGAGAGGGGGGTATGAGTACGTGATTACTGTCGGGAAGCGAATGGTGGTGGGTGGGGAGCGGGCTTTACCTTGAAGTTTGGAGAGCACGCGCTCGACGGCACCGGAGCAGCCGGAACACGTCATGACCACGTCGAACTTGTACTCGTGCTGTCCATCTCGATACATCAGCACGCAGTCTATCTACAAATGGGTTGTTGGGATCAGGACTTACCTCGCTCATGGTTGTGTTTTTGGGTTGATGTAGATGGTGGTCGAGGGTCAAGTTGAGGCTGCGGAATTAAGGGTCCATAGCTCTGTGGCCGAGCGAGCGTCGGAGGTTAACCTCCACACGGCTCAGCTTGTGGCTCAGCTCCACGCACGCAATTTGGTGGGCTTCGGAGCCTTTTTTCTCGCGAAGCTCCCACGTTTCCGCCCCGGAGCATTCAGCATCCCGGCCGACTCGACCACACTCTGCCATCTACGTTTCCCAGGACTGAGCTTTGATGGAGAGAAGCTTGACGAGCAGGAGAGGCTTCGCGAAGTACGAAGAGCGAGCTACGATATCGGTTCGGCACAGCGCTTGCCGAACGCACATGATGGCGCACTGTCAGGGTAAGCGAATGTCCTCTTGCGCCCAGATCTTCTGAACCCGCATAGGCACACAAACGTCGAGCGCACGATGTTTCGGCCGTGGACGGGCAAGCATCAGGCCAACAGGATCACAGGCCCTTTGACTGAGTTTGGCGAGATTTGTGGGGCTTAGATATGGTGACCTTGCTACGGACGTCAGGTGAGCCCGCGGCACATCTCGATCCTACCAGCTGTGGGGCCGACAGCAACTGCATGTAGTCGGACGTTGTATCATAGGGCATGTGAGACACCGAATGCGCAGCAGCCGCTTCATTGACTTGAAGAGGAGGGAGCCGCGAAAGCATCCTTGCCGCTCGGCGTATGGCTGTCATCTTTGTTTCGTCATTGGACCATCGTGCAGAGCGTGGGGTCACTCATGGTATAGTACTGTATGGCCGACGATGCTGCACTGAGTGCGTTGCACAAAGCGGGTGGGATAAGCCGTCATGAACTTCGCCGTGTTGTTTCACCGGTAAGGGACAGCCACCCTGCCGAATTTCATGTCGCAAGCATCCTTGGCACACAAGTCTGAGCAAAGTGTCGAGCCGTTGGGTGATAGACTCTGCCACCACCTGCGAAGCGTGATTCAAAAAGTAGGCGCTGTTGTGTGGGTGTGTCTTCCTGTGTGAGGTCACAGCATTGAGCTGTCACTTCGTTGCCAGTCCCACCGGTGGGTCGTGGGCTCATCATGAACGGCTATTGCCACTCTGATTGTCTATTGAAGAAGTGCTCCACCGATGCTGCAGCGGGTATCTATCACATACCGTCTGTCAATGAGGTCACACGGCGTGACGAAAGTGCGGGTCATCTCGTTGAGCTCCTCACAAGGACGAGCTCTTCCTGCCCAGCATCTGTTCGCTGGAAACAAGCTTGAGCCACATATAAGTACTCTTCTTTCGAACGCTTTAGGGGCTGTCTTCTCATTCTCAGAGCTTTTCATTTGCTCCTCAAGAAGCATCTTTCTAAGCCAGCCATGTTCGCCATGTCCAAGCTGATCGTGGCTCTGGTGACCCTCCTCTTCGTGCAAGCCACTTTCGTCGCTTCCGCTCCGCTCGATGGCGTCCAGGCACTTGGATCGCGTTTTGCGCTCGCTGTCCGGGCATCGAGCGACGACTCGGAGCTTCGCCTCTCCTTGGCCAGGCCTGATACTGCCACAAGTCGGCCCAACCGCGCGCTCTACCCCGGAACTTCGGTCCCCTCGGACGTCATGACGCACTTGCTGTCCGAGCGGTTCCGCGTCGAGAACCACATCAACATGGGCATCGTCAACGGCTACGAGGCTACCGTCCTGCACAAGCTGCACGAGATGCTCCTCGACCCCAAGACTCCCGTCTCGAGTATGACCCACGATGGCCAGAAGTACTTCATCACTCGCTTCGATCCCATGCCGCGATCTCAGTACCCAGAGTGGCAGCAGATGGTGCTCCCTACCACTCGCATCGAGCGAGAGGCGATCTATCCAATCTTCATCGGCAAGATTCAACCCAATGTCGGTCACGGTCGCAACATCGAATTGCTCGCCATAAGGTCTCCTGCAACGGTGGCAGACCGCGTCAACTTCGTCAACAGCATGAGGTCGTCGCGTAATCTGGTTCACTTCACCAGGCTCCTTTAGTGCGTGCTCTTAAATGATCGCACACATGCGGCTTTGTGTCACAAGGCGGCATAATACTGTGTGCGCTCGATGTGCGGTTCCCCTGCTGCCGGAGTCGGATGCATCAGAGTCAACTTCCTGATCTACTATACGCTCTTGTCTCCTTGCTGGGCAGCGAATCCTTCTCTCCGTCGCCACTCGTACATCTCCTCTTTACTCGTCTGCCAAGTCAATCAAGATCTTCGACGCCCGTACTGTCTGACGTATCGTAGCCGTTTCTGTCTGTTTGCTAATATGAATCGCTGAAAAGACACCACGCTCATAAATATCGTAGGGAGTGTTTGCTGCCAGCTCAGCAGATGTTGTGAGATTTCACTTTCATCATCGAAGAATCAAGGCTCGATTCAGTACCGGTATCACACGGTAGTATCATAGAAGCGAGCGGTATGAAAGGCCTTGCTCGACTGTCGAGGTCGTCTGTCCTACGCAGCCTGGCTGAATGAAAGCACTTACAGGCTCCCCGTGGGCAACTTTGTCCGATGCCTGGATCGCTATGAAACGTGGAAAATCGAACGTCGATGAAAGTGGCCAATATGAGATTCCACCCATTGGCTTCTCGGTAACCTGACGTCGAGAAGCGATGCCGAGACACCGACGAGAGCTATATATGAGCGTTAACGAGCGCTTTCTGGACGCCAATCTCTGCTGCTCGTCACTGGCTGCTCTTCAACTGCTCTTCAACGGCTGCTCTTCACCTAGCTCCACGGCAAAATGGTACCATACGGATGCAGATGGTCCATTGTCGGCCTCGTCGCCACTTTGCTCGTACTCTCCTGCCTGCAACCGGCCTTGGCTGTACCTGTGTATCCAAGGATCTCGCCGTACGTTGAAGTCGGACACTACATCCTTCCGCGACAAGACATTGCGTTCCCAGCGCAGCCAAGTCGCCCATCTCCGCTCGTGCATTTGCCAAGTGATCCATTCTCAACGTTGCAAACTCGCCTCTTGGGGCTTCAGCATCCCGCTGACCTTGCTGCGCTGAGGGACGAGCGCGCCCGCTTCGACAGCACTCTCGCCTCGCTTCGGGAACATCCAATCGTCGTCGGACGAGGTTCGCCTCTCGAGGCGCGCGCGATGCAGCTTATCCAATCTTCGGGCACCAAGGTCTCGCACGTCTTCAAGATTCCTGTCAACCCGCGGGAGTTTATTGCGTACCAAAGCGGAGTGCGTCGAAAGCTCATTGTGATGGTCCCTGTTCCCGTCAATCAGGAATGGTACAACATGCTTCAAATCCCGTATACGGTCGAGTCGCAACAGCGTCCACCCCTGCTCATCTACGAGCTCACGGTGACCAAGCGGTCCCCACAGGATACCATCCGACTCATCGGCGCCGGAATCGTGCATCACCCACAACCACCTTTCGACTTCTTGCTCAGATGGAACTCGAGTCCGGCAGTAGCAAGCATCGCTCAGATCCAAGAGCTTATGCGCTCGTACTAGTTACGCATCAGTCTTTTCTCACTTGTCGGCGAGAGAACCGCTCGAGATGCGCGAGTGCATAAAATCAATGTGATGCGGCGACTGCCAACGATACAGAGTTTTGTAGGTGAGTTGAGCAAGGGCCCTTTCTGCGGGGTGTGAGGGTGGACGGGGTATCATAAGGAGAATGAAGAGTCCGAGCACCGAGGGGTCGAGAGGTCCAAGCCCACCTCACGACTGTTGATTGTTGGTCAGGTGGCGTTTCATCATAGCCACCAGAGCCGTTTCTGCAATCCTGTGACGACGGTGTGCATGAGGCCTGTGCGTTACGAGGCCCACCTAAACGACGTGGGCTGTGGTGGCGGTAATGAAGGCGACACGCCTGCACGAGCCCACCGTTGGGCCCCTGCGGCTTCATATTGCTGCTGCCATTCGCACCGCTCTGGCCAGTCCATTCAAAGCCCCTCTCAGTACGAACGAGGTCACAGGCTTTGATCCACTCCCTTCTCCTCTCAACCTCGATCCTGTCGCAACTTTCCTCAAACCTTTCTTCGCTTCGAAATCGATCATAGCAATGGTTGCTGCTAAGCGCACGATGAAGCTCACCTGCGCACTTGTGCTGCTGCTCTCTGCCGTAGCGGCCGTTTCTGCGCAGGCGGACAACAAGGCTGCTTCGCCAGTTCCATCGCAGTCGGCCCAGCCAGGTCAGGCTGCCAAGGGCGCTCAGCTTGCTGCTTCGCCCAATGGCGATGACGACGATGACGACGATGGCGACAACATTTCCTCGCCTGCCGGCGGAGCGGATGCCAAGACGATCCTGTCGCACTCTTCGCACACCATGGGCAGCAGCGACGATGCTACCGATGGTGATGACGATGCCAAGGACCCGCACGCTGCCGCCAAGAAGCACAACGGTGGACACAACGGTCAGTGCGTGACTGAATGTGCGTCCAAGTCGACGCAGGATGCAGGATGCGGTACGGACCTGAGCAAGCCCGACTGCTTCTGCAAGGCGGCTTCGTTCGTCGACGGCACCTTTGCCTGCATCAACGCCACCTGCCCCCAGCAGTTCCATGGCGCTGCCGGCGTCATCAAAGTAAGTATTCCAACTCGTACTTGTGAGCCGATGAATCGAGTTGCTGATGTGTTGATGTGTGGCTAGAGTATCTGCAGTGTGGCTGGTGCGCCGGACCTCAAGATTCCCGGATATGCTTCGCCGGACAACCTCGAGCACATGCCCACCATCAACGACGGTACCGGCAACAAGACTAACGGCACCACCGCTGGTGCTGGCGCTGGCGCGGGTGCAGGCACTACCTCGACCTTCACCATGCCCGTGTCGATGCAGACCCAGATGCCCAAGGCTTCCACCGGCCCGTCCAGCTCGGGATCGGGTTCAGCTACGACTTCGGGCGCCGGAGGCATCGACAGGGTCGGTTTGGTGTCGATCGCAGCTTTGGCTGTCACTGTCGCCTCGGCGGCTGGCATCATCGTGCTCATCTGAGCCTTCCGCGCATTTGTCTCCCGCATATCTGCAGTTTCAATTGTTTCCGCTTCCGCATTCATCGACAGTCTTTCCAGTCATCTCTCCTCTCTTTCCTCTTGCTCTTCTCAATGCAAACCTAAAGCTTTTCTTGCACGCCAGAAGATGACATGTGTGATGCGACGGTGACGTTCGATTGTGATTTTAAGCGTTTTTAAGCGTATTTAAAATGCATGCGAGCCCATGATGCGACTGGGCTTCATTTCCGCGAAGTCGCGCGTGGCCCTGTCAAGACCATCTGGGCTCCTCTTTTGCGCCGATTGCTGGCCCTCCTGGGGCACGAGCTTCCAGAGCTTGATACCGTGCTTTGGCACAGTGACATTGTCGATGCTTCCGCTGACCGTGCCAACGAGCATCTTGTCCATGGCCACTGGCTCCGTTGGGTTCTGTGTGAAGTCGACGCCCTTCCAGAGATCGTAGGCGGTCCAGGACTGCTGTGCAAGATCCTCGCCCTCGAGGTACTCGTCGTAGAAAACATCGTCAAGGCTGATCGACATGTTCTTGGGCGACTCGGATACATTGATGACTGCAACTGCGTAGGTGTTGTTCGAGAGACCGATCTTCCACAGCTGCGTGTTGCCATCCGACTCCTGCTTCTTCCACATGCGCGTGGCGGGCGAGCCTTTGGGGTCCTGGGAGATGTCAATGACGTGCTTGTTCTTGATGATGGCTCGGGTCTGGTTGGTCATCTTCGTGAGGTCGTTTCCGAGGATCAAGGGAGACTTGAGCATGGCCCACATGGAAAAGTGCACCAGACTCTCGTCGAGGTCGAGACCGCGGTTGCCGACTTCGAGCATGTCGAGGTCGTTCCATGCGCCTGGATACGCCTTCTGGCCGAGACTCGAAGCGTACTCGATAATGTTGGCAATAGAGCAGTGAAAGCCAGCCAAATTACAGTTCTCAATCGACTCACATGGGCACCTATCATCGTACCGGTTGAAGGAGGGGTAGATGTCGCCCGAGATGCGCCAGGAGTTGGCGATCTCGGTGGCGAAGAGCCAGGGCCAGTCCTCGCCCCAGTTGCACATGGAGTAGAGGATGGGGTCGCCGGTGGTCTTGTTGAGCGCCTGGGACATGGCGTTGTAGCGGTCGAAGGAGAGCTTGGGCGTGCCCTGCTGACCCTGGTTGAAGCAGTTGTCGTACTTGAGGTACTCGAAACCAGCGTTGGACCAGCTCTTGGCGTCGATGTCCTCGTACCCGAGCGAGCCGATGTGGTGTCCGCAGGTCATTGTGCCGGCGGATGAGTAGATGCCGGCCTTGAGACCGAGGGACTTGATCTCGTCGACGATGGACTTGAGGCCGTTGGGGAACTTTTCAGGGTTGGCGGGGATCTCCTTGGTGTTGGGGTCACGCTCGTCGGCCTGCCAGCAGTCGTCGATGATGACGTAGTTGTAGCCCAGCTTGTCGAGGCCTTCGTTCTTGATGGCCTTGGCAGCGGACAGGATCGTGTCCTCGCTGATGTTGCAGGCGAAGGTGTTCCACGTGTTCCAGCCCATCTGAGGGGTGAGTGCGAGGCCGTTGTTGTAAGCCGTGGCAAAGCCGGCGAGTGCCAGAGGCACGAGGGCGGCAAAGGCAGTGGAGACCATGTTGACGAATAGGTGGAAGGGGAGGTTGACGGATGGACAGGGACGGAGAGAGACTCCGACGAGGTTCTTTATACTTGTGGCGTCGGTCGATCAGGGTCTTTGCTGGTTGCGGAGGAAGAACGGAGGGGCCTTGGAGCGGAACCAACAGCAGAGGTTTTGGGTGGAGGGCTAGACGGAGCTGTATAGCCGCAGCTGGGCATGAACGGTTTGTTTGGCACAGAGTCATGGGTGCAAAGCTGATTGCGCGTGGGGGAGGTGGGGTTGCGGCATGTGACTCTTCCTAAGCGGGGATGGCAACACGAGCCTATGAGAGGCGGTGAATGCCGACCGAGTCCGCCCGCGGGTGGCGAGCGTGGCCTGTCGAGGATGGCGATTTGGGCTTGTGGAGTGGAGGTGGATGCGGGGACAGGCTTGGGGCTCCAGAGAGGACGGCGTTCTTCGGGCCTTGTCGGCGCGCGCACGGCGAGCAGGCGCCTCTCCAAGCCGTGGCCATTAGCAGAGCGTGCTGTGGTGAGTATGGTGAAGGCCGAGAGTGCCGAGGAGAGCCGGTGCAAGCTTGCAAGCGAGAGAGGAAGGCATTCCGAATTCGGCGCGAGAGGACCTCGGTTCGACTGGAGCAGGTGGTAGCGGCCGAGATGGTACTGCGCAAGGTGACGCTGTTGGACAAGCGGAGCGCAAAAGGTTTCTCGCTTCGCTTCGCTAGCCGACGGAGAGATTTCGGTGCGACTTTACTTTGAGCGGCAGGCGACGGCAGGCACGGCAGCGTCCCTTCTCACATTGCTCCCAGCTCTTGCCCCCTCGCTCGCCCCACTGGTAGAGACTTGTCTAAGTCTTTGTGCAAGTGACGGCTGCACTTCACGGCGGCTGCATTGTTGCACGAGTCGGACCGGCATAGAAGCCGCTGTCACGGCCGAGCTTCCCGCATTGCATGGCTCGGCCAATTCTGGCTAGCAAAGCGACAGCCAAATTTTAGCCGCGGATTCTTCGCCGAAATTATTGTCTGTTGAAACAGGAGCGGCGTAACATCACCAAAATTTCACGGCCGTCCTGTGGAGGAGCCGCGAGGGTCCAAGTGCTCTCGAGCTGCACGCGGCGCGCACGGATGCGGCTTCACCATCATCACCTCGACGTTCCTAGCCTCGTCGTTGCTCGTCGCTCCTCGCCAGGGTCTGGGCTCGCCCATAGGGCTCATGATACCATGGAGCTGTCCTTGACATTGCACAGCATTTCGTCATGATGGATGCCGATCTGGCGCGCGAACTTCGCGAAGCTACCGACCAACTCCTCGACGTCGCCCGCCCTCAACCATCCGCGTTCCCTGCCTCGCCGCATCTACAGCAGCTCCCACACCCCGCCAAGGCAAAGACAGCGCCCCTACCCCCATCCACGCCGACGGTATTCTCAGCCACCTCGAAGCTCGAGCTTCTCCACTCGCCCACCGACGTCCGCCCGTGGCAATGGCCAACGCCGCCGGCCACCGCGACCGACACCGATGCACCCCGGAGCCCCTCGCCGTCTGCTCAGAAAGCAGATCGTGAGCCGATCAAGATAAAGCTAAGCGCTGATGTGCTTGACGATGCCGATGACAACCTGCCTGCGCGCGGCCTGTCAAGCCGCATCGGATCGGTCATAGGCGCATCTCAATCTCATGATGTGCCACCTCGTTCCGTGCTCTCTCCTTTCGGCAGCGAGGACGAGCATCGTGCTGCTTCGCCATCCAAACTCCGCGTGCGAACGCCCGTCAATGACATCTACATCAATCAATACGGCGAACGCGTCGTCCAGGGCAAGGTCGTGGGTCGCGTCCTTGGAGGTAGGCCCCGCCCGACGTCTCTCACCTCACCGACGCTGCCCCCTACAAGCTCTCCTACCAAGGAAACTCCAACCAGTTCGGAACTACCACAAGAATCAGCTGTCTCGAAACTTTCACCATCGACAGCGGACGGGGCCGTTCCCAATGCAACCAGCCCACCCGCCTTCTTCCTCGAGTCCTTTCCTGACGCCTTTGCGCCGCAACCCCCCACAGCTAAATCCACGTCTCCAGCCAAGAGCAAGCCTCGCAGAAGCTCCAAAGGCGGGCCTCCGAACATACTCAAGGCGCCGCGAGCCGTCGCAGGCGCACTCACGCTCGCGCACTCGGACAACATCGACGACCCCGTGCTCGTGCGCGATGCGAGCTTTCACACCGCGTCCGAGCTGGGCTCCCCAGCATCAGCCTCGTCCAAGCAGCTCTCGCCTCCACCACCGCGGTCCGTTGCGAGTCCAGAAGCAGAGATGGATGCGGCATTCTCAAAGATGCAGCTGAATGCGCCCGAGCCGGTGAGACGATCGGCCACATCCACGCCGATGCTGTCGCCAAACGAAGGCGCGGGTACATCGGACACCACACGCGGAAAGCTCGAGCTCGATTCGTTCCGACGGCCCACGCCGACGATCGAGCTGAGCCAGGCAAAGAGCGGGCCCGTCAAGCTGCATGGCAATCGTCGTCAGGCTAGGGCTTCGGGTGTCGCCAGTCCGCCAGCTGCTGCGCGGGAAGAGGCGAGCGGCGTCGAGCAATCTCATCACGTGCCCCACGGGTCGGTATCAGAACCCACGAGTCCGCTTATGTCGCCTCGGCTCATGGACAACGACGTTGTAGAGGGCGAGGACGATGCGACATCTCTCGAGTCTGCACCCTCGTCTCTGATCTCTCTGCCCGTGTCGACACTGACCACATCCTCGCGCACGCCGAGCCATACGAGTCTGGAGCGTCGACGGAGCGGGGGCAGCTTCTCTTCGCCCACCTCTCGACGTCGGTCTGTGCGGCGGAGTGAAGGCGACGAGCGGTTCGCACGCGAAGTTCGCATCCGCGGTTGGTCCGAGGTGGGCAGTCAAGCGCGCGGGTGGGTGGTATTCGAGATTGTCGTCACCACCACGCACGGCACTCACATTGTGGCGCACAAACGCTTCAGCAGCTTCGTCAACCTCCACCGCGCACTCGCGCTCGAATGGCCCCAGCATGCCAAGTGGCTGCCCAAACTCCCAACGCGTACGACGGGGCTGTTGAGCAAGTACGATGCACGGTATTTGGAGAAAAGACGGATGGCGCTGCAGAGGTGGCTCGAGGCGGTGATGCTGGATAGAGTGTGGGGCGCCGCAGAGGCGTTAAGAGAGTGGGTCCTTGCGAGCGATTAGTCCCCCAAGCAACTGGGAAATCAAAAGTGTCAATCGGAAATCCTCCTGTCTGTACGTGTGTGCTGTGTCGTGCATAGCGAGTGTCGGCAGTCGGCGATATGGATCGAGACTGGAGTTGCAATTGCCTTGGGGAACAGTGAGCCTGTGTGGGGATGTGTTTACTCTTCGTCGGCTTGTGGGGCGGCAGGAGGGTTGCGAAGCAACGAGTCGTGTCGGGTCTTTCCACGCAGCTCCCATCGGTCCTGTACGATCCCAACCTCTGTCATCAGCATCATTGTCTCGTCGTAATTTCGGGGTGGGGTGTGGGAACTTACGTCGGTGTACTGTGCGGCATAGTAGGTGAGCACGGGCACGGTGAGACCCCAGAGGAAGATGTTGCGCGCCTTGGAAGACGTGATGCGGAATCGCTGGTACATGGTCGAGTGCATGTTCTGCCATCGATCCAGTGCCGGATCGGCCTTGTATGGGTCTATCCACATCGAAACGTCAGTCCAGTTACCCAAGGTGTCTGCAGTATTTGTTGCGGGGATGGAGACTTACGGTATCCTCCGCCAGCCATTTTGTCGATTCTAGTGCCGGCGTTCGAGTGGGTTTGTGAGTGTTGTCGGCGATGGTGAAGTCGGGATGGTGTTGGGAAAAGACGATGGCCGAGGTTGGATATCGCCATCGCGCTCGGATCCGTTGCCGGAGCTCGCACTCTAACATCATAATTTTTGTGTCTCGCGCGAGAGAAGCTTCGACCTCCACCTTTGACCTGTGAACCCTTTATGCCTGCAGCTCAACTTGACACTCTATCCTCGTCACCATTTCTCTCACCGACCTTGGCGCAATCGAAATGAGTGGTCGACGCCCGCCTCCTGCGCCGCGGCCATATGCTGATGCACCGCGGTCGTACCGCGACGAACCAAGCTCATCGCGACGAAGACGGAGTCCCAGCCCTCCGCGCTCGCGCCGAGACGAGCGCGACTGGCGACGAGACGATCGCGACGACTACCGACCACGTCACCGCGACACTGATCGGTATCGCGATGATGATCGCTCCCGTGCCCGAGACTATCGCGATGACGACCGATACGACCGACCGCCCCGCCCACGCCCTGCTCCTTACGACGACGAGCGAGACCGTAGAACGCGAGACCCACCTTCCCGAAGCCGACGAAGCCATTCTCCACCATCACAACCACCACAAGCACCAGAACCAAAGCAGCCGCTGCCACCAAAGGAGCCAGAGGAGCCGAACGAGCAGAGTGATGGCGAAGTGGACGAGGACGCGGATGCGATGGCGGCCATGATGGGCTTTGGCGGCTTCGGCACCACAAAGGGCAAAAAAGTGGACGGCAACGCAGCAGGCGCAGCTGAAGTCAAGAAGGAACGCACCTGGAGACAGTACATGAACAGGTAAGCCGCACCTCAACCCCACCCAAGATCCACCGCCCCTCAATAGAATGGCACGCTGACTTCATACTCTTCCCCTTTTCACGTACGCATTTGACAGAAAGGGAGGCTTCAACCGACCGCTGGACAAGATCAAATGAAACTCCAATGCGAACGTTTTTTGACTGCCATTCCTATCAGCGCTGAGGCGCTCAATTTGCAAGTACGACCTTGAGCATCTCTGCGCCGACGGCGCCTGCCTCTTGGAAGCGATGCTCGAAGAAGCGGCGCGTCTCTTCGAAGCGGCGCTGGTAGCTGTCAAAGTTGCCAAACTGCACCGCCTGCGCCCATCCGCGCGAGGCGATGACGAACTCGGTGTCGTCGGCGCGGAAGCTGTGATCGCGTGCGGCAGCGTGGCATGCGTGTCGCAGTCGCTCGGGCGAGCGGAAGAGGTATTCGCATACGCCGATCCAGATCCGAAAGATGGGCGTGGCGGCGAGATCGAGGTGGTCGTACGGATTGATGCCGAGCTCGCTCCAGCAGTCGACGATGGCGAGCAGCGAGAGATGCGAGTTGGGCGGTGTGGTTGCTGCGGCTGCCTTGGCCGCCTCGTGTGTCGCTTGCGCGGATTCGGATGCATTCGACGAGACGGCCTTGCGCGCAGCCATGTGGAATCGATCGAGCAGCTTGTCGCTCATGAGGATGGGTTTGCGTTCCTCCTTGGCGCCCGTGCGTGAGATGACGCTGTTGCTCTCCTCGTCCTTTTCCCAGCCAAACACTTTGCGTCGTGCGGCAAAGACGCGTTCCATCAGCTCGTCCTCGCGCTCGGCGACCATGAGCTTGAAGAGCATGGTGCAGCTCTGTGCGAATTGTGTGACCTGCGTCTTGGCAGCCGGATTGAGCAGTGCAAGTCCGGCGTAGACGTGCCATTTCGCCGAGTAGATGCGCAGGCAGATGTTGATTTTGACCGTCTCGATGCCGCCCGGGTAGCGTTCCGACTCCCACGGGTACTGATTGGAGCAGCTCCACGCGGTACCCATGGAGAGGAAGGCGGCGTGTGTGACGGCTTGCGTGTTGGCGGTGACGGTGTCGTGCTCCTCGTAGGTGAGGTAGACAAAGTTGGACTTGAAACACGCCATGATGCGCTCGACGAGACGCAGCTTCTCGTCCGGTGCACGGTGCTGGATGAGGATAAGCGGCTGACCGGTAGGGTCGACTTTGGGACCGTGCATCGAGTGGCACGAGATGATGTAGGTGTCGTTGGGAAGGTGCTTCTCGAAGGCTGCCTTCTCTGGCGCCTTGACCGACGTCTGGCCGGCGACGATGGCGCCGATCTTGGTGGAGGAGCCGTACTGGGCCACGACGGCATCGATGTAGGCGGCTTCGACGGAGTAGATGATGTAGTCGCTGCGCCGCGAGACGAGGTGTCCGTCGCGGAGGACGTTGAGCCCGGAGCCTTGGAGCTCTGTGCGGAGCTTGTCGTAGTTTTCTGGGCGGTCGCAGACGTTGACCTTGGTCCATCCTGCGTCTCGCATCTTGGTGGCGTAGAGGCGGCCCATGTCGCCCATACCGATGATGCCGATTTCGACGGTGTCCATTTCCGAGGTGGAGCCCATGTTGAAGAGAGTTGGGCTGGGGAGGGATGCGGAGATGATGATGGGGGTCCGGGCGACAGTTCCGGATGGCGCTGCGTCGTTTGGCTGAAGCTGCACTTTTGTTGGCTTCCCGCTCCCGAAAGGGTTGGATTTAAGCGTGACTCTGAAAAAGAGCACCAGCAGCAGCGATTGTTCTCAAGAGGTGGAGGCCGGCGGGGTCGAATGGGCGAGTCGAGAGCGAGTCGCGGGCGAGTCGCGAGTAGTGCTGCGAGACCAACACCCGTGTGCCGCTGCTTGGCTGCTGCTGCGCTGCTGAGTGGTGCTGAGGAGCGCTTTTTTGGACCCTGAAGAGGCTCAGTTTGTGATTGTGACAGAGCAACAGGAAGAAGTGGACATCAACTGCCGTTGCGCTTTCATCTCGACGACATCACACACACTTTTGCGCTCGTCACGACGACGAACTGCCACTCTTTCAATCACACCGAACATGCCTTTTTCCTAGCCACATCCATCTCTCATTCGGGCCTCCTCGTCCGGCTTGCGCGCCACCATGGCCTTCTCCCTCCAAGAGGCACTCGAACAGATCCGCAGCGACAAGGTCAAGGATCGCCAACTCGGCCTCGAAGCCATCGATCACATCTTTGCCGACGACGACAATGTGCACAATCTCGACCCAAAGCAAGATGGCCGCCCATGGCTCAAGACCTTCCAGTCGCTCTTCGTATGCGTCCTCGCCGAGAAGAACGCCTGCACCCGCAAGGGATCCTTTGTCGATGCGCAGCCCACCGCACTCGCAAGGCTTCAGCGCGCTGCTCAGACGCTTCGCACCCTCGTCGACAAATCCGCCTCGCTGCTCACTCGCAAGGTAATCAAGGCGCTCGTCGTCCACATCCACCAGATGCTCAACCACCGCGGCACTCTCCTCAAGCCCATAGCACCTGCCTACGCCGCCGCCCTATGCACTATCCTTCGACACCCGCATCACGTCGATCATCTCGATCCCGAGGACTGGTCCGCTTTGGCGTCGTTGTGCTTCGACATTCTGCTCGCCCGTGAGCTTGGCACCGACTCGGCCACACCGGCACATGCGCAACAGTGGCTTGCATCCGCCCCCTCCGCCCCCCAACCTCCTCTGCAACGACGAGGTCTCAGTCTGGAGCATGCCGTCATCGCAGAATGCCTGAGCCATCTCGTATCCAGCAGCGTCGCTCCTCTCCTCGGCGCACAAGGCTACGGCTTGCCCCTCCTGGCCGACTACGTGCGTTTCCTCCTCGCCTATCCATCCGAGTCGTCCGCCCACCTTCCCACCCTCACCGGCCTCGTCGTCTTGCTCGAGCATCTCGAGCTCAACCACACCTCCGAAGTTGTCCTCGCCACCCTCACACTGCGTCATGTCCTCCTCACCCTCTGGAAGACCAAAAATCCGCTCCTCAAGGCACAGCTTCTCCTCCTCTTCCGCACCGTGACCGACCCCATCGCCTCCTCCGCCCTCGCACGTCCAGACGCCGCATCGTCGCAGAGCCCCACCCTGCCATCCGAAGAGGCCAGCTCCTTTTTGCAAGTCATCTACGATGCGCTCCTCAACGATCCGGACAGTCGTTGGGCCCTCGAGCCCCTCCGCATCGACGCCCTTCTTCTTCGCTGGCCCCAGCATCCACAGCCCGTTCAGCGCGACACCGCCTTTGGCACCTCCATTTTCCTTCTCAGCGCCACAGCATCCGACAAGGATGCAATAGCTTGGTGCCGACTCGGCCTCCAGCTCGACCTCATCGATGTTCTCACTACAATATCAGGGCAGCCCATCGACCGTTCCGATCGCGACATCACCTCCGAATCCACCTCGCGTGACTGGCTCGACAACCATGATGTTGGCCCGTCTGCCCACAGCTCCACCTCGCCCACCAAGCGCAGACGAGCAACTCCCAAGCCAAGCCCGCAAAAGCGCGCCAGGCTCAGTCCACGCCAGCAAGCCCAGCCGTCATCGGAAGCCTATGGTCTGACTTTTCTCATCAGCACGCTCTCACAAAGTGATGCCTCAGCACAATGCAGTCCAGCAGCACGTCTATCGGCAGTCCAGCTTCTCACCTTCCTCGTGCTCGACAGGCCTCATCTCCTCTCCCTAACCGCCATCGACCATCTTCAAAGATACTTGCTCGCATTGGTAGCCGATACAGACACCGCCACAGTCTCGTGGAGCTTGCTTGCATTGGCCTCGATCGTGCTCATGCACTCGGCTGACGCCGCCGATGATGCCTCGAGGCTTTCCGCTGCCACCCAAGCCTGGGCCGTCGCAGCGCGCAAGCTGCAGCTCTCAGCTACCTCGCGCGCTGCCGCTTGTCTGCTTAGCGTCCTGCTCGCAACCTCCGTACTCCCGGGTTCCAAACTGCAGCCAGAAATCTCTCGCCTGCTCGCCGATGTCGACCTGCAGGGTCCACCTCTGGTTTGTGACAGCGTCTGCCACCTTATGGCTCTCCTCTTGCGTCGCACCACCTCCAGTCGCGCCTTCCGCCATCTCGATGCCAGGGCCAAGATCGGTGCCTGGTTCGCCAGCACCTACTCCCCAGCAGCAACCATATCATCTACGGCATCCATCGGCCCTTTTGTTCCCTACGACGATCTCATCCGCCTTGTCGATTGCATGGTTGCGGAAGGCGATCCGCACTTGTCTTCCCAATCTTCTCTGCATGCCACCAGCTTCAATCCTGGCCCAGCTTTCGCAGCGGCACAACGGCGCATCAAGCTGCAGCCACTGCGCGACCTTGTCCTCCATGCCACCATCACGCATACAACTCCTGCCTCTACTTTGGTCCAAACCGAGGCGACGTCGGCTGGCCCAGCGCTCATGTCTGCCGAGGCTCTGCACCGAATGACCGTCGTGCTCGATAGGAATGTCGACGCCTGCCTCCATGCGTTGCAAGACCTCAACGCCGATGCAGATGGCGCCGCAGCATTGTCGTGCCATGCAGCCATCTCGGCGCTGCATCTCGCCATCATGGCGCTCGACGTCGGCACGAGGTCAGCCAACCAAACCAGCTCACAACGCACTTCCAACATTCGAAGCTGTGGCCGCATCATCGTCAAGATCCTTGCCATCGCATCCAACGTCGACATCGTGCGCAGCGGGGCGTATGCCCTAGCAATCGAGCAACTCACTCTCCTGTCGCCGCCAGCCGCATCCCTTTACGACACGTCGACGACGGCAGATCTACTCGTCGAGCCCGGTACCAACAGCGGCATCGCAGCCCGTTCGCGCCTAGGAGAGCTGCAAGATCAACCTGAAGCCGAGCACGCCCCCATCGACGAAACATTGCGACGCATTTGGAAGGCCATTCGCGATTCAGACATGCTCGATACCGTGCTTGCAGGCTGTACCAAGCTCTTTGAAAGCACGCTCTTCAGCGACGACGAAGCTGAGATCGAACCGTCGTCCCAAACCGTCGTCGGTACCGGAGATGTCTTTGACGACGTGCCGGAAAGCAGCTCTTCCACGCCTTTCAATACTACGGCAGCAGCCCATGTCGGCTCGGCCGCGTCCATGGAGGTGGTCATCCGCTCGATCGTGCGCCTCCTCTTGTCCGTGCCGCACATCGTGACTGGTGCAGCCGATGCGCGACACGAGGAGCTGGTGGTGTCGTCCTTTTTCGATTGCTCGGTCCCAGGAATCGTGGCGCTCGCGCCAGTGCTCTTCGACTCGTTTCGCGCAGGCACGCTCTGGATGAGCCATCGCGACGTCAACGACGCTTTGGACCGCCTCGGCACCGAGCTGCTCGCCTCGTATCGCTCTGCACGCCATCCAGCCGCGCGGCTCGCATCGATTCGAGCCGTCTCTTGCGTCATCCCGCTGCTGCTTGGCGAGTTAGACGAGCAATCCGACCTGTTCGATAAAGTGCAGAAGCTGTCGGCTTTCTTCGCCGACCAGATCGGCCGTACCAAGTGGCCAACACCGTGGGAGGTGCAGCTAGCCTGTGCCGACTACCTCGCCGAGTATCTGCGCCTTTATCCCGAAGGCCAACTGTTTCGCTCCGGTACCGCTCGAGCCCAAAGTGTTTCCCCCGCCACAGCGCTACTCAAGCTTCACGCGGATCCAGACGTACGTGTCCGCGCA
Source organism: Moesziomyces parantarcticus (assembly GCA_023212605.1). NCBI lineage: Eukaryota > Fungi > Basidiomycota > Ustilaginomycetes > Ustilaginales > Ustilaginaceae > Moesziomyces > Moesziomyces parantarcticus. The sequence continues at coordinate 148,866 of JALCCF010000035.1, read as the reverse complement.
CTCGGCTCTCCTTCTGCAACTTCGGTCGTTGCGACGTTCAACGGCAGCCAAGCCGATCTCGACGAGCTCTACACACTCTTTCGCGATGGCCTTCCGAGCGACTCGACTCAGCCTCGACTCATCTTGACTCGAGCACTCAGCCTCTGCAATGCGGCTATTGCCAGCTCATCGGTACGAAGATCCTCCATCTTTCATCTCCTCGAGATTGTTTTGGCCACGGGCATGCTGTCCAGCACAGTCCAGGAGCTTTTTGCCAAGGTCGCAGCACGTCTTGGCTTTTCGAGCGCCGCCAGCTGCTACCAGGCATTTGCAGGCCAGATCACATGGGGCCTGGCCACCAACGGCTACGACCCGCTCCAGCTGCCTTGGAAAGTCCTTGGATACTCGAGCAAACGCATCTGCCTTGAGGCGACATTTGCCTCGTGCGGAAGCATGCTCCTCGCCACGCAGACCGCCGACGGTCGCACTCAATTTGACGCACTCGTCCAGCTCACTCGTCGAAACCGCCAACAAGGTCTACTAGAATGCCTCCCCTTTCTCGCTGCTGCTTACATCGGGTTCGCGGCGCAGACACAGCAAGGCACGTCCTCCGACGACATTGTCGCCATCTGCGAGACGACATGGCGCAGTCTGGAATCGCTCAAGTTGAACGAAGGCGACGACGCTGCGACCTTGCGTCAGATGATCGTCCGAGCCGATGATCTCATCGTTTCGACCTTGCTGATGCTATTCTACCAACCGGGAGCAACGCTCGCAGACAGCCGCGCATCCACCCTCGAAGCGCTAACTCCTCTCGATGCCAAGTGCGCCGAGACGGTCAAGGCGCTGACACCGACGACAGGCGATGACGCCACAAGTAGCCACGAGCCCAGTCGTCCCTTTTTCTCGGCCACGGTGCTCTACACCGCCCTCACTGCCTTGCCTCGACTTGGCATTGCCGCTTTCGCTCCCCAGACGATCTACAACGTGCTGCGCCATATGTTTCATCATATTTCCGCCTCGCGTTTCGTCAACGATCAGGTGCGCATGTGTGGTGCGCTGCGGATCTACCTCGCCCTGTGCGGCGACGCCTTCTGGAAAGATGCGCTCAACAACCAGCTGCTGGTCTGCAGCATCGAGCGACTGCTCGCCCAGCCCCAACTGCGCGACGAATTTCGCCCGCTGCTGGTCTATGCGTGCACCGCCTCCTGCCTGGCAGCCAAAGCACCTGAACCACTTGTGTCTTGTATCGCCACCTGGTCGCAGCAGCTAGCAGAATGTCACGGAGCTTCGCCGGTGTCTGGCGACTGGTTGCTCGAGGCCGCCAACGCCCTGGCCCGGTCGTCGCCCGTGGCCACATCTGCCGTCGTGCTTCTATGGCCCGTCGATCTGACCCACACCGAGCACAAAGCGATCGAGAGCCTCGTCGACATTGGCACGCTGACGTATGCCCTCGAGGCCTGTCCGAAGCTGTCGCCTCGGCTGCCGTCGCTGCTCCGCATTCGAGCCGTGCTGACACGGGCCGACAAGACTCAGCTTGCTGATTTCTGCAACGGGCCGGCGTGGAAGCTGCTGGAGCGAGCGGCAGATGCTGCACGCCAACGGGTCGTTCAAGTCGTCGGCGATCCGCTCGGCGACATCCTCAACGACATCTTCACCACCATCGTCGGCGTGCAGGAGGCTGCTTCGCTGCATCGAGAAGCGCATCGGCTCGGTGGCAAATGGAACTCGCAGGCGGTGGAGAACTTTCTGGAGGCGGTGGACACTAGCTACATTAGGAGCCTGTCGGCGGCAGCGATCCTCACCATCCATCACCTGGCACAGGATCTACCGATCGAACAAGGCTACGAGGCGTACGAGGCGCTCCGGGATATGGCGGCCGTTCTGGACGAGCCGCTCGCCGAGGTCCATCCTGCCAGAATGCCAGCTGCCGTGAAGCAAGAGCTGAGCCGTGTCCGCCCCGGCCTCGGCCCGCCTCTGCCTGCTCCTCGTGCCGTAGATGCACAGGATGTGTTCACGACAGAACTCGTCGACATTGCAAGCTCCGCGAACAAGTGGCTCTGTCGTGTAGTTGCCATCTTGTGCGACCACGTTGCCTCGATGCCGCAGTTGTCACTCTTCCGTCCCGTGAGACGCCTGGTTGAAGTAAATGCGGAAGCGGCCCACGCGCTTTTTCCTATTCTGCTTCTGTGCTTCACGGCGGACGATGCAGGACAGGTGTCCCCTGTCGCCGGCACCGATAACCGAAGACGGAGTGGCGGCAGCACGACATCCTCGCGAGCACAGACGGACGAAGGACTTGCTGCAACGCGTGGAGCCATCGCACAGCACTTTGAAGCCGTGCTCGGTTGCGCCACCTCGGATCCTGTTTGCAGCGAGATCATTGTGCAGGCGCTCTTGGCTCTGCGCGCCTTCCGTCCAGTGCAGTCGGAGCCGGACAACGTGTGTTTCTGGTACCGCGTGGATCCGAGCCTGCTCGCCAGCCGATGCATCGAAGCAGGTCAGCTCACCGCCGCCATCTTTTTCGTCGAGCACGGCATTCAAAGCGCGGCCGGAAAGTCAGGGGCTGCGACGCTGCGCAGCACCAATCAGCTGCTGCACCAAGCATATATGAACATCGACGATCCAGATGCCTTCTACGGAATCACAGACGGAGATGTTCGCGACACGGTGCTCAGGCGACTACATCACGAAGAACAGTGGTTACGTGCATTCCAGTACCACGCGGCAGATTTCGAAGCATGCACAAGCGACGGAGAGCGCCGACGTGCCGCTGCTCCACTCGGTCAGAGCCTGCAACATCTGGGATTCCCACGTCTGGTAGACAGTGTTGGACTGAGCGATCCCGGTCACGGCCACTTCGTTTCGCCGTCAGATTTCGGGCAGACATCGGCATCTACTTTGTGGGATCTACCTGTCGCCTCCCAATCACTGCGAGACAAGGCACCGAGCGTGGAAGGCGTGCTGCATACGCTTCGCCAGGCGGGTGTCGAGCAGGACGTCGATACACCCTTGTCGCTCGCCTTCCGATCGAAGCTGCAGACGCTGTGCTCGACGTCGGTCGAGAGCGCCAAGACGCTGCGAAGTCTCCAAGGTGATCTGCTTGCGCTGGGCCAGATCAAGGACTGGCGCAGGGCATCGGTCGCGATGGGAGCCGAGGAGGCGGTAGCACATCTGCGCAGCCAGTGGGTGCGAGTCGAGGCGTCGGAGCGCTTTGAGCTCACCGAGCGTGTTCTCGACACACGCCAGTCGGTGCTGCACGCAGTACGCCAGCGCATGCAGGTGGACCAGATTGGCGATGTGCTGGACGGGCCCGTCGAGGAGGTGGCAAGGGTGGAGCGTCTACTGCTGGTGTCGTCGAGTCGCCGCGCGCGCGAGCACGGCAAGCTGCAGAAGGCGATCAATGCGGTCGCCCGTGCGCAGCGGATCGAGGACGCGCTGGGAGACGGCGAGGAGCTGGCGCGCGAAGAGTTTGCGGCGGTGCTGTGGGCTCAGAACGAGCACTCGCCGGCCATTCAGCTGCTCTCGCAGGTCGTTGATGGCCTTGGTGTCACGCAAAACTCGTCGTCATCACAGAAGCGCCGTGCGGCGCGGCTGCTGGCGTTGCTGGCACAGTGGCGTGCCACGGCTCGCTCGCAACATCCAAGGGAGATCGACCGCTCTTTGTTCGATCCAGCATTGAAGCTGACCGCTGTTCCCGCAGCGACTGGAACGAATGGCGATGCGACGCCGTCTTCGGGGGAACAATCCGAGATCGCGTACAGGTGGGCGAGGTTTGCGGAGCAGCATCATCGAGACTCGGACCTCGCCGAGATCACGCGCCTTCGGCTGTACACGGACCGACGTCGCGAGGAGATCGCACAGAATCAACGCGAGTGCGAGCGAACGAGCTCCAAAACGGAACGATCGAAGCTGCTCCAATTTCAGCGCCAGGCTGAAAAGATCTTGCTGCAGGACGAAACGAGGCTGATGGAGCTCGAGGCGTCGCGCACGCACTTTTTGCGCCGGAGCGTGGCCATGTATGCGCGGGCGTTGGGGACGTCGGACGAGCACGACGACGCGGTGCCTCGGCTGGTGTCGCTGTGGCTGGAGCACGCCGTGGATGCGGATCTCAATCGGCTGCTGTCGAGCTGCCTACCGTCGATCCCGTCGCACAAGTTTGTGGGGCTGATGCACCAGCTGTCAGCGCGGCTTACGGAGCTGCCGGATGCAGCGGATGCCATGGTGCCGTTCCAGACGAACCTGTCGCGGCTGCTACTGCGAATGTGCCAGGAGCATCCGTTCCACTGCCTGTATGCGATCTTTGCGCTGATCAAGACGGGCGCGGATGCCAAGGCTGCGGCCACGCATCGACCAAGTCCAAGGAGCACGCTTTCAGTGCCCGAGGGTGGCGCCTCACCATCGGCGTCTCAGCCCGTGCTACGGTCGACGGCGGCGGAGAAGATCTGGACGCACATCAAGCGGCGGTCGTCGCTGGGCAAGCGTATCCGCACTTTCGAGGAGCTGTGCCTGGCGTACGTGGAGTGGGCCGAGTTTGACCTGACGTCGCGTGCGGACCGGTACTTTCAGAACAGCGGCGCGATCAAAAAGGGGCCGCTGCGGATGCCGCCGTCGGGCGAGCTGCGGCTGGCGCGCATGCGGGATCTGGATGTGCCTGTTGCGACGGCGCGGCTGGAGATCGATGCGACGTGCCGGTACGAGAGCTTTGTGTCGATCGTGCGGTACGGCGAGACGTTTACGACTGCGGGAGGCATTCATCTGCCCAAGATCAGCGAGTGCATCGGCAGCGACGGACGACGGTACAAGCAGCTGTTCAAGCGCGACGATGATCTGCGGCAGGACGCGGTGATGCAGCAGGTGTTCCGCATGGTCAACGGGCTGCTGGAGGCGGACCGACGGACGCGAGAGCGCAAGCTTGCGATTCGGACGTACACGGTGCTGCCGCTGGGGCCTCAGTGCGGCTTGCTGGAGTTTGTGACCAACACGCTGCCGCTGGGCGAGGTGCTGATCGATCTGCACTCGCGATACCGGCCGCAGGACATGACGCCGGCACAGGCGCGAGCCAAGCTACGCGATGCGCAGACGATGCGCGCCGAGGCCAAGCTGGCGGCGTTTTTGGACGTGTGCGAGGAGATGCAGCCTGCACTGCGCTACTTTTTCAGCGACGCGCAGCGGATGCCGCGAGACTGGTACGCGACGCGACTGCGGTACACGCGGAGCGTGAGCACCAACTCGATCGTCGGGCATGTGCTCGGACTGGGCGACCGGCACGTTTCGAACATCCTGCTGGATCAGGCGAGCGGAGAGCTGGTTCACATCGACTTTGGGGTTGCGTTTGACCAAGGCAAGCTGCTGCCGATTCCAGAGTTGGTGCCGTTCCGGCTGACGCGCGATGTGGTGGACGGGATGGGGGTGCACGGTGTGGAAGGCACGTTCCGACGGTGCTGCGAGGAGACGCTGCGGGTGCTGCGGATGCATCGGGATGCGATCAAGACGGTGCTCGAGGTGTTTCGGCACGACCCGCTGTTTGCGTGGACATCGAACCCGATCAAGGTGCTGCGGGCGCAGGAGGCGGCGGCAGCGGCGGAGGAGGAGAGTGTAGCGGCGGCGAGCATGGATCGATCGGGCTCGACGGCTGCATCGGGCCCAGCGGCGCGGGCGAGGGTGTCGCGCTCGACAACGCCAATGGTGGGGCTAGGGGACGGGGTTGGGATCGGAGTGGACACGGCCGAGTTGAGCGCGGATCGGGCGGTGAGCTCGGTGATGTCGAAGCTGTCGTCTAGCCTGAGTGTCGAGTCGACGGTGAACGATCTTATCCAGCAGGCGATGGATGCGGGCAACCTGTCGGCCATCTTCCATGGATGGCAGGCGGCGCTATGATGTCGACGTCGAGTTTGCCACGCGAGCGATTGCCGCCGACAGCTCGCCAACGGTATCGAGGCGCATCGAGGCGCATCGCGGCGCATCGAGGCGGAGATGGCGACGGGAAGCCCCGGGTTCGGAAGATTTGGGGCGATGGCACGCACGCATCGTTCCGGAGGATGCAAGCGAGGTGAATCGCATTAGCAATCGATTGGCTAAGGCATAGTAGCAGGCAAGGTGCGATGTGTCTCGGCAGTGTGAGTGGACGGCATGCCAACGACGGTGTGCGGGGGTGCGACAGTCTCAAAAATAGAGCTTTCCAGGATCGAGACAGCGGGGGTCAGCGGCGGTGCATATGCAGGGATGGAGGTGGTGACGTCTCGTGCGGAGACTTTAGAGCTCTGTCTATCGACGGTCGGAAGGAAGCAAGGCATCGAGCATGCAGGTACGGGTTTTGCGGCGTCTTGGCCTTCCATAGCTGGCGTGATGGGCCCGATGAGGGGGGATTGGCGGAGGGGCATGTCGAGTTGCGCAAAGGGCGGGGGATTGATGTGCTAAGCACGACGCGGCGGCCGTCGTTTCACGTTCGACCTCACACTTCGCTGCGCTGCAGTGCGTCATGGGAAGAACAGCGCTTCGCTGTGGGTTGGTTTCATGTGGAAAATCTGAGCACTCATGCGCGCTAAAAAAATGCGCCCATCAATCAGCAGCACCACTCTTTCCGATGCGATGTAGGCTACTGTACACACTTGCCATCGACGCCAGATGGCTGTGATGCTCGCATCGTTTCATGAAGCTACACCGTGCTGAACGTAGAATTGCGCTGTGCTGTAGATAATTCCGACTTCGCTGTGGGGACTAAGATGAACGGAAATTTGAGTGTGGATGCGGCATGTGGAGCCGACGCATGCGCTCCCATCCGCAGCCGCCGAGGCACTTGCGCAGAGGCTGCGGAGCTTTTTCGCTTTCAACGCAAAGTGCGGCTGCAGTGCGTGCTGCTGGGCTGAATTTCCGGCTCCCCCCAAACGAAGGCTGCGGCTCCGCACAGCACCAAAGTCGCGCGCTTTGGTCATCAGATTTGCAACGCAGCGGCTCGCTTGGCCTCGGAGCGGCGAGCCCGTCAGCCCAAAAACTGTGACGTTCTGCCTCACCAACTTCACACCCCGTCAGCCGAGCCGACGTCAGAGCGTCGCCACCTTTGCACCCGCTGCCACTTCCCCACTCGCCCTCCCTCCCTGCTGCAAAGACGCCGCGTCGAGTGTGAAACATGCTGGGCCCTCGCTTCCATCCACATCTGCAACACGGCCACCGTGCCCTCCGACCAGCAATGCGACAGCCACACGCGCACATCATATATACCCAGGCCATCCCCTTTCTTCTCCCCGCACGACCACCATAGAAACATTCCCCATCATGGTGACAGCACACGCAGATATCCCAAAAGAGGCCGGCAGGGCCCCAACAACCCGCCCATCTATGGGCAACCAGAAGCTCACGGACACCCGTGGCCCCTCAATCGCTCCCGACAATGCTTGCGATGAGCCTTCACCCTACGCCCCCGGCGGATACGGTAAGAAGGCCATCGCCACCGATCCCGTCACCGGCGAAGGCTACGACAAGGTGTACGGTGTTCGTCCCAAGACCACCTGGCATCTCAAGCCCGCCTCGGAGCGCACGCTGTGGGAGTTTATCGCTTCGATCGACCTTGCACCCGACGTGTGCTATGCCAAGCGCGATACGTCCGAGAAGCTGCGTGGTCCTCCGCCCACGCAGCCCATCTGGAAGGAAAACCTCTTCATCCTCACCACTGCCTCGGTCGCACCTCTCATCCACACTGCCTGGAACTTTGCCTTCCCCGACCACCAGATGCACTGGGCACCCGCGTGGATCATGTACCACACCGCCTTCATCGGCTTTGCCGTTCGCATGATCCGTCGTCTCCACAAGTACATGGCCGAGTACGGCACGCTTGACGAGCAGAACCGCGGCCGCGACCTCGTCGACGACAAGCACGTCAACCACCTCGGCCAGAGCATCTTCATCTACACCATCTTCCGCACGCTCGCGCCCTTCATGCTCGCGTGGCGCGGCGACATGACCAACGTCTTCTCCGGTCTCTCCTGGGCCACTCCGCTCAAGATCGGATGGTGGGAGATCGCCCTCGACTACTGGTTCTACCTCTACCACCGCTCGTGCCACGAGTACGACTTCCTCTGGTTCATCCACCGACAGCACCACGCCACCAAGCATCCGACGCCAGTCCTGTCCATTCTCGCCGAAGACTACCAGGAGGTGCTCGAGATCTTTGTCGTGCCATTCCTCGCAACCGCCATCTCGCCCAAGATGAACTTCATCGAGCTCTGGCTCGTTGTTTGCTACACGCTCTACGTCGAGGCGCTGGGTCACTCCGGTATCCGCGCATACTGGGCGCACCCGATTTTGGGTAAGGTTCTGGCGCCGTTCGGCATGGAGCTCACCGTTGAAGACCACTCGAACCACCACCTTTACGGCAAGGCCGGCATGAACTACGGCAAGCAGACGAGGGTGTGGGATCGTCTGTTCGGCACCGTGGACCCCCGACGAGAGACGCAGGAGGTGGGCATCTTTGGATCGTAGTCTCTTTTCTCTTCGCAGTAACAGTCTAGTTTCAGTATAATCTTTAAGCACTGTGTATCTTGCTCGTGTGAGGCTCTTGGCGTGACACCTGAGGAGAATGGTCATTAGCACGTGTGTCGCATCCTTATCTTGGCGCCCGCCTTGGGCTTCCGCACACCAGCTGAATCTGCTGTCGCACTGAATTCTCAACTCGCACAGACGCGGTGTGGGAGTGATCAAGGTTTGACATGCGCACCAAGCAATCCCATCTGTCAGAACTCAACATCATCTCAACAGCAATGACAAGACCATCTTTGCATTGCTGCGGACCCAAACGCCAATTACCTTCGGCGCGCACGCCTGAGCTCGGACTGCATTTGCACACGCGGTACAAGGGTGACGTCGGGCGTTTTAAAGCCGCATCGTCGCACTGCTGTCGCTGTTGGTGCCGTCGCTGTTGGTGCCGTCGCTGCTGCTGCTGTCGCTGCTGGTGCCGTCGCTGCCGTCGCTGCTACTTCTCCTCGAGTTGAACTTGGTATTGCTCGAAGCGCCGTCACGAGCGTCGGGCCTGACTCTGGCACCTCGAGGAATCGGTGGGCCCTTTTGCGTCGGCGCCTGCATCAACGGGCTCGTTGGGCTCGTCTAGCTAGCGGTGTGATTGGCACAATAAAGGACAACAGAATCAGCCCTTGAACTTGCAATGAAGCATTCTTGGCATGACCGGGGCGCGAGATGAGCAAGCGAGCCACTTACCCAATGTGCGAACTCGTCGACAAGTTGATGCACGCGCTCTGCCAGGGGCACCGCGCGGCGAGGCGAGCCGGCAGGCTGGATGCCGTCGTAGAGGGCGCAGTACGCGCTGCAGAGCACAGCAGCGGCCGAAGCGTCGATGCCAGGCAGCGAGAGGAGGAGGTCGATGGCGTTCGAGAGCGGCCGCAGCGAGGGGGAGCCGGCGTGAAGAAGCTCTACGAGCTGCATGACAAGGTTAAAAAGCACCTCGGTGACGAGATGGAGCATTTGCGGCGAGAGTTGCGCCTCGGACGCATTGCTGGCCAAGCCACGCGAGTTGGATTGGCTGGGCAGACGGGATTCGCGCTGCTTTGCCCGCTGTGCTTGCTGCACTGGCTGCACTGGCTGCACTGGCTGCACTTGCGGCGGCTGCTGGGCGGTGGCCAAAGCAGGCTCGGCGTGCTGAGGCTGGACTTGTGCGGGTGACGCCGACGATGATGATGATGCCGCCGCCGACGCTGGGGCGGGCTCGTCGCGCGGCACAACATAAGGCACACAACGCTGACGAGTGCAGCGTTGCTGGCAACTCGACGGCGGCTGCACATCTCGAACGGGAGGCATTGTAGCGCAGGGCAACTGCTACGGGGCTAGCGCTGCGAGGCAGACAGAAGCGAGGCGAGGAAGCAGCAATGCAAGGTGTGAGCGTGAAGCCGGCGAGGGAGAGTTGCGAGGCGAGGCGAGGCGAGGCGAGGAGTCAAGGAGGCTTGCCTTTGTTGTGCGGGGAGCTCTCTGTCCAAGTGTACGGCAATGCGACCGCCGCTAAAGATGATGATGGGCAGGATGGTGGTCAAGAGCCAAGCCAATCGAGGGATGGCTCGGGCGTTGTGATGTCAGGCTGGGCGCCCAACAAATCGCAAATGGTTGGGGAAAGGCGAGGAAGCGCTCGGCTGATCCGAAACTGATGCTGGCCGGATCTTCGCCAGTCCTCGCCAATCCGGCGCCGATTCTTCGCTCCACGGATGTGCCGTGCTTTGGGCATGTTGCTCGGATTCCCAATCATGCATCGTTCGCCGCTCCGTGCGTAGCCTTGATGACACTTTAGCGGCTCCCCAATCCGCGCTTGTGCTCGAAACGAACAAAGCGTCAGGCTGCTGTTGGAGCACGTGCAGATGGCGGTTCTGTCACTCGTCGCGGCACACATTGAGAAACCTCGTGGATATCCACCCATGCATTCCATACAGATTGGTGATGACCGCAGTTATGTGCGCCGTGTCGATGCTGGCGTTCTACGCTTTGATGCCGGCGTGGCAGTAGCAATCCTCTTCTTCTTGGGCGTCTTTTCATCCTCCTCCTTTTCCGCTGCCACCACCGCCTGCGCCGTCGCGGGACCGTCTTTTCGTTTCGACTTGGCGATGATCCTATCCGCCTCCCAGTTGAGGTAGCCTTCTCTGCCGCGCTGCCACGCACGCACGTCGGTGGCCGCACCGTCCTCGTCGTCCGCTTCGGCAGCCGGGGTGAGCGAGTGCAGAGGTGCACCCAGCGGATCCGCCGCACGCAGCTCGCCCACGGATCGAAGCAATGGCGCAGTGTCGGCCCGCAGCTTGCGCGCGTACTGCCCGAGTGTCTCGCCCAACAGAGGCGCTGAATCGGTGCGTGCGAGGATGGCGGAGAATCGATCCGATAGAGAAAGCATGCGTGAAAGCGTCTGTTCGGACGCTGCCTGCGCCAAGAGCAGCTTGTGCTGCGTAGCTCTCGCCTGACAGCCGACAAAGAAAACGATTCAGGTCAGTCTGGGCTCGATTTGGACAGCGAGAGCCGGGCGTAAAACTTACCGCCGAGATTTGGCGTTTGAGCGTCTCCTCGGTTTCGCCGAGTTTGTAGCTGCGCTGACTGGCACTGGACGCTGATGCCGCTGCACTTTTCCTTGCGCCCTTCGATCTGACCTTGTCCTCGGCTGCCGGCTGATGCGGCCGCAGATCTAGCCCCCTGTGGTGGTCGAGCGTCATGTACTTGGCCTGCCTGGGCCGGATGCCGAAAACGGATCGGAAGCAGTACAGTTCGAACGTGTCCATGGTGTGGTCGAGCGCATTCTCCATGAGTGTGAGGATGGCATGGATGCCTTGCTCTGCTTCGAGCTCTCCGCCGTCGACGCCGTCGAGCAGGCCGCCAACGACGTTTTCGAATTCGGTGGCGATGCTGTACAGATGCTCGTTGGAGAGGTACACGAGCGCGTCGATGAACGACTTGGGGTTGTAGCCAAAGTGCTCGGTGAGCAGTTCCAGATGCGCATCCGTTGAGGCTTCCTCCTTTTTGTCGGCCGCAGAGGAGGACGAGGCGACAGCTGCTTTGGATGAGGACGAGGAGGTGGCGGGGATGGTGGATGGATCCGCTTCGGTTGATGGTGCAGATGCGGAAGCGGATGCCGTTGCCGTTGCGGCGTGTGAGGAGCGCCGTGCTGATGGCATGGTCGAGTACGTCGCTTGAGAGTGAGCAGAGGTGCGCGTCGATGTCGAATGGAGGTCAAAAGAGGAGGACGCGGTGGATGCGGATCCTGATGGGGATGCTGATAGAAGCAGAGGCGGCAAGAACAACACGCCTGCGCGCCCTCCAAAGTCATTTTCGGCTGCGGGGCTGCAGCTCAGCCGACAGGTCGCGCGTCCGAGACGCGTGAGCCGAAAGATGAACTTTGTTAGACTAGTGTTTCCTCCACAGCCCCATTTTGGAAATCTCGGAAGCTGGAAATCAAAGCCTGCACACGGCGAGTCGATCACTCCACATTGGGCAGGCGGGGAGCCAGGCGTACGCAACACGCGTAGAATGACAGCCCAGCCGGGCTGCGCAAGTGCCACTATGCCAATTACGCATCCTCGCGCTGCTCCACTCGACACTCTTCTCCTCACTCCCACATCTCGTCGGCCCTTGCTCGTCATCCAGCTTAATCTCGCACCGCGCATAGCATCGCAGCTTCACACATCCACCAACCGCAGTCGTAGCCGCAGCCGCAGCCGCAGCCGCATCACCGCATCGCACCGCACCGACTCGGGCTCTCCGCTCTTGCATACTCCCACTTTCCACCCAGCTCCCGCGCTGCAAGCATAGCCCAAGATGGAGTGCTCGTTCGGTATCACGGGCAAGGGATACACGATCATCGCATCGGACTCGAATGCGGCACGCTCGATCGTCAAGATGAAGTCGGACGTGGACAAGCAAAAGGTGCTGAGCGACCATCTCGTCATGACCTTTTCGGGCGAGCCGGGCGACACGCTGCAGTTCTCCGAGTACATTGAACGCAACAGCAGACTCTACAGCATCAGGTAAGCCTACTCACGCCGTCGATCTTCCATCGTTCTGGAGCATTGTGAGCTGACTCGAGCGGTTGAACAGGCATCATGTCGAATTGAGGCCCAAGTCGGCGGCGGCATGGATTCGAAAGCAGCTTGCCGAGTCGCTACGTTCACGCAGTCCGTACCAGGTGAACCTGCTGCTGGGCGGCTTCGATCTGCCCACGTCCGAACCGGCGCTGTACTGGATCGACTACCTGGGTACCATGGCTACGGTGCCGTTTGCAGCGCACGGATACGGCGCCTTCTTCGCCATGTCGACACTCGACCGGTACCACCGCCCCGACATGTCGCTCGAGGAGGGTCTCGAGCTGCTCAGGAGGTGCATCAACGAGCTCAAGCAGCGCTTCATCGTCGACCTCGGCCAGTTTACCGTGCGTGTCATCGACCGCGACGGCGCACGCACCGTACAGCTCTAGACGCCATCCGCAGCTCGATCCACATGTACAATACTACGAATACGCAATCGTCCCACTCAGCATACCGCGTCGATCCAACACAGCAGGTCGAATGAGTGATGTCCGTAGAAGGGATGAGCGTGCCAAAGGACTGCACCAGGCGAGCCGTATCTGAACATGATACGAGCAGGACGAGCGACGGTGGGCCGCAGGAGCGACGGCGGACAAAATGAGCGACGGCGGACAGGATGAGCGACGCAGGAGCGACGGCGGGCAGGATGAGCGACGGCGGGCAGCAGGAGCGAGCGAGCGATGCCGCCAGCAGGAGCGAGCGAGCGATGCCGCCAGCAGGAGCGATGCCGCCGGCAGCAGGAGCGAGCGAGTGAGTCCGCCAGCCGGAGCGAGCGAGCGAGTCCGCCAGCCGGAGCGAGCGAGCGAGTGAGGCCGGCAGCAGGAGCGAGCAGATCGAGGCCGGCAGCAGGAGCGAGGCGAGCAGCAGGAGCGAGCGCAGGACCGTGTCGTGAGGGCTGTCGTTGTGAGCGACGGCAGCCGTGGCAGTTTGCAACGGGTAACGGGGAAGAAGGGTTCGCCACGGGGTAGCGGGGATGAGGGTGTCCGGTTTCGGGGTCGAAGCTGTTGTCGCGGACACACACGCACACACGCACACACGCACCCACAAAACCACATACACACTGCGCGAATGCGTCTATCTATAAGGACTCGATTCGGGACCAAACGGAGAAGGGCCGCGAGCAACAAAGCATGTCTAGTCTTGTTCGTCTTCACTTGCTTCTTCGGCGCTTTCCTGGGCTTCCTCCTGCGAATCCTGGTCTGCGTCGGAAGGCGGCGGCGACGGAGGATCCGGCGAGGTGATAGAGTTGAGGCTGCGCAGAGGGCAAAGGGCAAGCGGACAGAGTTGGTGAGCTTAACTCTTGGCGACTTGGCCGGAAGGGTACTCACATTGTGACGAGTGGTTCGGACACTTTGGCTACTTCGACGAGGCGCTTGCGGAAGTCCTTGCGCAGCACCTCTTCATCAGTGAACCTGTTCGCCGCAGCAAAGTTAGGGGTCAGTCTCCAGGATGCTCAGTTGTAAGCGTGGGGGAGGATACGTACGTGTGAATGACGCAGAAGCTGCGCAGTTTGAGCCAGTGAATGTCGGGATGCGTCTTGTCCACGCCTGCGATCTTGGGTGCCACTTTGAGCTCATCGTCCCCACCCCAGAGATTGCATCGCTGCCCGTCGCTTTTGGGTTTGGCTTTGGATTTGGCTTTGGATTTGTCGTTAGCTCCGAGCTTGGGAGGGCCAAACCACTTGACAAAAGCGGGTTCTTGGACGGCTCTGCGTAGAGCTTGTGCTTGCGGTGTTTTTTCGAGAATGTGTTGGCGGATGGTGGCAAGATCTTCCCTCTCGGGTTGCCAGCGGCCCGCTGCAAAGAAGCTTCGTCCGCCGGGCTTGATGAGAACATGGTAACCTGCAAACGGCCCCTTTCTGCCGCCTCTCGAATACGAAGCCATCAAATTAGTCTTGTAGGGCGTCTTGTCATTGGAGAATCGAACGTCGCGGTAGATGCGGTAGACGATGTCCTTGGAGGGCAGCCAGGGGACGGTGGGATCGACGTGCGTCATGATGTCGTCGAGGACGGCCGAGGCAAACTCGCCAAAGTTGGCCCAGCAGTAGCGATAGACTGCGTCATGGCGTGCGAACCAATCACGATCGTTGTTTGCCTGGAGGTCGGCGAGGAAGCGCATGACATTCGGACTGAGCTCACCCTTGGCGACGTGACCGGTGGTGGGCGGGCCGACGAGTTTGGCGACGACGCGGGTGACGCCGGGAGCCCATTCGGATTGCGCCTTGCTGGATGCCTTGGCCGGGACGGTCTTGCGACGCTTGACGCTGCGGCTCGGCTCATCACGCGATTCGTCGGATTCGGACGAAGGTTCAGGCTCCAGCTCTTCATCTTCTGCGCTGGCAGCGTCATGTTGTTCGTATTCGTCTTCGGTGAGGTCGTCTTGGGAAGCAGCGTGCGGGTCATCGTCGTCCGAGTCTTCGCGGTAGCTCTGGCGGCTTGCTGCGGAGGCGCGTGCAGATCGACGCGAGCTCATCTCGCCGAAACAGCGTGCCGTCAACACGAGATGAAGATGATATTGGCGAGTGAAAGAACGGCCGAATGGACGAGCTTGTTGCTGAGCAGAGCAGAACGGCTGCATCACCACATCCGCCGACATGCCTCCACATTGCTCGCTTGCTCAGGCCGAGTGCCTAAAATGAAAATAGCGGAGAGCCAAAAGCCAAAAAAAAAAGGAAGCTCAAAAATCATGGTCGAGAAAAGGCGAAATAAATTTGGCGCGCGCTTGGCTCGTGCGCAACTCGCTTTGCGTCTGCCCGTCTTGTTGGCCCGCTCACTGGCAGTTGGTATCGAGCAAAGAAGCCTTTGCTTTGCGCAGAGCAGACTTTCGCACGGTGTGACTTGATCGTGCGCAGTCATGCTTCGTTGAGGTGGGGGATGAGCGTGGGACGTGTGCATGAGACCCATGGGACCCAGGTGTTGAGGACCCTTTGTCTCGCAGCAGCAGCAACACCTGCATGTCGAAGCGCGAAAATGAAGCACGGCTGCGCTCTTCTGCCTGCGTGTCACTTTGAGTTTTTGACTTTTTTATTCGAAGCGGGCCGGCATGAGCGCCGCTGCACCTGCCAATCCGCTAATCCAAGCGCACACGCTCCTCGTCCTCGTCATTGTTCTCGTCCTCGTCCTCTTCCTTCTCTTCATTCTGCGCGTCTTGCCTTGAGCCCACCACGGCCCGTCGTCGGCTTCATTCTCGCCTCCCACCCTCATCAATCCCCTCATCTCCTTGCGCTCTGGCTTCTCAGCAGTCTCATCAGCTTCTCCAGCACTACGAAACGACCACCTCGCTGCGCTTCCGGCTCATCCCGCACTCCTCGCTCCTTCCCTTTTAACCCGAAGCCTCTTGCTTCTCGCACCGACCCCCCAACATCCATCTTCCAACTCGTCCCTCTATCAAACCTCTTGATCACCTCTAGCCAACGTACTCGGTAAGTCTTCCGCACCTCTTTTGCATGCATCGCATCCAACACCTCGCTGACTTGGCGTCTCGTCTGTCTTCATCTCGTAGCAATCATGGCCGCCGGTCGAGGCGCCACTCAGCAGGCGCTGACGCTCTTTGGCGCTGCGCCGCGCCCGGACGACGGCAACAAACAGGGGCGCCCGCTCCAGGTTACCACCAACCTATTCCGCATGCACATCAACGGCAAGGCACTCGAGAACATTCAGCAGCTCGACGTCAAGATCGAGCCCGTCGACGATCCCTCGTCCGCGCCTCGCCGTCCTGGCGCTGGCCCTCGCCGCGAGACGCTCCCCGTCCGCCTCAACCTCGAGGTCCTCTAGCACGGCCTTCGCACCGCCGCCCAAAGCCAACTGCACGGCATCACCGACAACTTTGCGCGCTTCATCGTCTACGACGGCCGCGCCATCGCCTACAGCGCCTTCAGCATGCCCAGCGATGCCATCGAGTGGGAGACCGAGCTCCCGCCTAAGGCCGACTTTGCGCCCGTGCCAGGCGCTCCCGGTGCCGCCGCCCCGGCTCGTCGCGCGCCCGGCTCGGCTCCCCCTGCCGCTTCCGCCCAGCCTTCCAGCGCGCCCCGCAGCGACCGACGCTTCAAGATCAAGCTCACCTTCGCACGCAACATCGACATCGGCCTCGTTCTCGAGTCGTGCCGCGGCGATCGACGTGCCATCATGGCCACCGCCGCCAACCCTCAAGAACTCGTGCAGGACGGCATCCAGGCCATCGACATCCTTCTCCGCATGAGCCTCCAGGCCCGCTACCAGTCCGGCACCACCGCAAACGCCGCCCGCAAGTTCTACGACCCCACCAAGCCCATCCACATCTCGCAGGGCGCTCAGATCTGGCCCGGCTTCTTCCAGTCCGCCCGTCCTTGCGCTGCCGGCCTCGTCGTCAACCTCGACCCCGCCTACTCGGCCTTCGTCGGCGGCGGCCCGTTCATCGAAGTTGCCGCCAAGTTACTCAGCATCGGCGGCCCTGGTGGCTTCGATGGCGGCCGCGGTGGTCGCGGCGGTCGTGGCGGTCGTGGTGGCCGTGGTGGCCGCGGCGGCGGCGAATTTGGCGGTCGCGGCGGACCCGGTGACTCGGGTGGCGCCCCGATCATCACCTCCCTCAGCCAGCAGGACCAGCGCCAGCTGCGTCTGCGCCTCAAGAACGTCGGCATCCGCGTCACGCACCGCCCCACCAGCAAGCTCGAGTCCTTCCAGGGCTTTACTCCAAGGTCCGCCGAGGAGTCGGAGTTCGAGACCAAGGACGGCAAGCACTACACCATCGCGCAGTACTTCCTCGAAAAGTACAACTTCCGCCTGCGCTTCCCTCGCCTGCCTTGCGTGCGCATCGGCGCCCAGCGCTCCGCCGTCCCCATGGAGTGCTGCGAGGTCGTGCCGCTCGGCCCCATCCCTGCCACCAGCCTCACTCCCATGCAGGCCGCCGATCAGATCGCGCGCACCAAGCTCGACCCGCAGCAGCGCAGGCGTCGCGTCGACGAGATCCGCGCCGAGGTCAACTACGAGCAGGACGAGAACCTGCGCGCCTGGGGCGTCTCAGTGGACCCGCAGCCCCTCTCGGCCGAGGCTCGTATCATTCCCCAACCCGACGTCAGCTACGCCTCCGGCTCCCAGCGTCCGCGCGTCAACAACGGCTCTTGGAACCTCGTCGGCGCTCGCTTCTTCCAGCCCGGCGTCGAGCTCATCACCTGGGGCGTGCTCGACTACAGCCGCCAGCCGCAGAACGCGGTCGAGGACTTCATCGTCGCCCAAGTCGAGTCGCTGCAGAAGTTAGGCCTCCGCATCAGCAACACGCGCCCCCGCATCCAGAAGTGCCGCGTCGATCCGAACATGGTACGCACGCACATGTACGATTTTGGCCGCGCCATCTTCCCGGACGTAAAGCAGAAGTCGGGCGGCAAGGCCCCGCCTCCGCAGCTCTTCCTCATCGTGCTCGACGTGCAGGACCAGCCCTTCTACAACACGATCAAGCGCGCTGCCGCCCTCGAGTTATCCACGCCCGTCGCCACGCAGTGCGTGAGCGCCCACAAGGCCTTCAACATGCGCGGTCGACCCCAGTACGTGGCCAACGTCGCCATGAAGATCAACGTCAAGCTGGGCGGCACCAATCACGTGGTGACGAGCGAGCGCGACCTGCCTCGCTTCGGTCGCCAGACGATGCTCATCGGTGCCGACGTCACGCACCCTGGCCCGGGCTCAGACAAGCCTTCGATCGCCGGTTCGGTCGCCACCATGGACGGTGGCGCCAGGCGCTACTCGAGCGAGCTGCGCACGCAGACAAACCCGCGCGGCGGCGCCGTCCAAGAGGTCATGCTGCACTCCAAGGGCATGATGCTGGGTCACCTCAAGAAGTGGCAGGCCGCCAACCAGAACCGACTGCCCGACTCCATCGTCTTCTTCCGCGACGGCGTTTCCGAGGGCCAGTATCAGGCGGTGCTCGACCACGAGCTGGCAGCGATCAAGGATGCGGCGCGCGAGCTGCGCCCGGACGCCAAGATCAAGGTAACCTTTGTGGTGTGCGGCAAGGGCCACCACGTGCGCTTCTTCGCCAAGGACCCTCGCGACGTTGCCGGCGACAGGTCGGGCAACCTGCCTGCCGGCACCTGCGTCGACAAGAACATCGTGTCGCCGTTCGGCTTCGACTTCTACCTGCAGTCGCAGGCGGGTCTGGTGGGTACGGCGCGCCCGTGCCACTACGTGGTGCTGCGCAACGAGATGGAGTTCTCGAGCGAGCACTTGATCAAGTGCATCAATTCGCTCTGCTACACGTACTGCCGCGCCACACGCTCCGTGTCGCTCGTGCCGCCTGCGTACTATGCCGACATCCTGTGCGAGAAGGCGCGCGCCTTCGTCTACGGCCCGGACGACGGCGAGACGGTGGCGTCGTCGGAGCGCGGTGAGTCCTCGGCCGAAGAGATCGGCGAGGCCGAATCCATGGCCATCATGAACCAGCTTACGAAGAGCCACACCTTCAACGAATGTTTGTGGTTCATGTAGTGCGCCGGCGCCTCCTCATCTCTCCTCTTCTCGATCTCTTGATTCTGTGGCTCGGTGTTCCGGCTCCTGGCGTCGACAAGCACTTGGCGCACTCGGGCTTCATCCAGTCGCTCGAAGCGCCAACGACCTGTCTTGTTTCCCTTTACTGATCCGTCTCTCCCTCTCGACGAGCATGTCCTGTGGTTGAAAGCATGTACTCCGTTTCGCTCGTCGGGTTTTCCTCGATCCGTCTCAGTCTTCTGTTCATCTGTTCTCCAGCGCTGATCACACTCTGCTCGTCTCGATTGGCGGGCTTGGCTTGTTTGACGGCTGGTGATGAAATGCTCATGTCCCTTTTTCCTCCTCTCTTCTCAGTCGCTGTGTGTGCGTGGGGCTGTCTGATGTTGCGATGTATCGATATCGGGTGAGTGAGTAGCGAGTGACGATGAGCGTCAACCGCGGTTGGTGTGCTTCGCAGCTTGGCCGCGGACCTCCTCCACAACGGCGCGGGGCGAGCGAGGCGACGACGAAAGGGCCAAATGTGGGATTTCGGCAGAGAGAAGAGACGCGCTGGAAGGCCCCAAAAGGAGGGCGGAAGGCTTTGATGCCAAAATCACGGACCACGTAAGGCTGCGCAGCCGAGCGATCCAAGGCCCCGAGTGGAAAGCGCCCGTCGGTGCAAATCTCAACTCCAATCCACCACCACCGCTCACCGACCCTACTCAACACCCACGGCCTCCAATCGCGACAGGCACGACCTCGGGCACCATGGTCTGATCGCTCCAACGCTACATTTCTTGCTAATTGATCCAGAACTTGGCCGCAGCGAACGTCTCTTCGTCTGGCACTGCCCATCCCGCCGCTTGCCTGCCCTTCCCAACCCACTGACAGCCCCCAAGATGCCGTCACCTACATCGGCTGCCATGCCGCAGAGAGATGTGCGCGCAGCCGCACTGCTCGAACAGGGCCGCAGACAGAAGGCCGAGCTCGATCGCATGGTGAAGTCCAGCTTTGCGCACTCCGCATCCACCTCCTCCACCAGCACCACCTCGCGCGCCGGCAGAATGCATCCCAAGGACGCCAGTGCCAAGCTTCTCGACGCCGACATCGACTTTGCCCGCCGCAATCTGCGCAATATCTGGCTCAACCTCCTCTTTACGTGCACCTTCACGCGCGAGGCGCAGGCGGTCGATGGCTACCTCTGGAACGACACCTCCTACACCCTCATCTCCGCCTACCGCTCCTACATCTCGACCGCACAAAAGGCTGTCGATCCCGCATCCGTTCAGGCACCCGGTCGCCGAGGCAAGTCGGCCCAGGATGCGTCGCGCGTCAAGGCAGAGTACCGCAAGTTCCTCGTTGACGAGGAGCTCTTCTGGCACGAGCTCGTCGGCCGCCTTGTGCGTCTCTTCTCGCTCGACGAGGCGCGCGCCAACCTCGAGTCACTGGGCATCGACGCCGACAACGATGCAGACTCGTCGCTCGCCTCGTCTCTCCCCTCGGACTCGTTCACCTCGCGCGCCAACCGTCACGACAACGAACCGGACGAGTCGCTCTCCCAGGCGGCGCTCTTGCCTGCCAAGCGCACCCACCTCATCACCCTCCTCCACAAATTCTTGATCTTCTGCGGCGACCTCGCGCGCTACCGCGAAATGTCGTCGCACGATCCTCCCGCCGACGCCGCCGCGTCGTCCAAAAAGCCCAAGCCCACGCCAAAGTACGACTTCAGCCGCGCCTCGGCATTCTACGAACAGGCGCGCCTCCTCTTGCCGGACCAGGGCAATCCGGCCAATCAGCTTGCTGTCGTGTCGACGTACAAGGGCGACACATTTGCGTCGCTTTACCACTACTACCGTGCCCTGTGCGTCAAGACGCCGTTCGCCAAAGCCAAAATCAATCTCGAAAAGCTGCTCGCCAAGCCCACCTCGGCTTGGCTCGACGAGGCGTCGCGCTCCACCGATGCCTCCGCCTACACGTGGGACGGGGCCAAGGATGCTGAAGCGCGCGATCCGCAGCTGATCGCTCGGCTGGCGGCCGACGTCGAGCTCGCCGAGCGCTCCACCGAGGCCTGGCTCAAGCAGGTCGTTGTCCTGCATGGGCTCTTCTACCGACGCAGCCACCTCGACCACATCATGTACCTCTCGCGCTCCGTGCTTGCTACGTTTTCGACGCTTGTGCGCGCACGCACGCTGCGCGCCGACCAGATCGTTCAGTTCCTCGTCACGGCGTTGTGTGCGTCGTGGACGACGCGACTGTGGCGCAGTGCTCCCTCGTCGGTCACTCGGGACTCGCCGCGGCCATCGTCGGAAGGTTCAGAGGATCCGCATCGACCTCGACCGATCCGTAGCGAGCGTTCGTCGCGCAAGCGTGCGCCTTCGCCCGAGACGGGCCGCTGCGTCGAGTTCCAGGTGACGGCGCACGTCCTCGGAGTGTTCCGCGAGCTCTCCGCCGTCGTCATGGCCGAGACGCGCAGGGCGTTGGAAGCAAGCAAGGCTGCGGCTCTTGCCGACGATGCGGCCGAGGCGTCGCCGATCCGCAATCTGACGGCGGTGGTGCGCAGGACGCTGCCTGCGCTGCGCATCGTGACCAAGTGGACCAAGACGCACCTCGAGTACATGCAGCGCATCGAGAAGCGCGCGCGCGAAGCTGTGCAGCAGTACGGCGATGCCGATCCGGAGGTGGTGCGCTCGGGCATGGAGGTGCGTCCGGACTCGGAGCAACCCAATGCGCACCACACCGCGTACGTGGACACGCTCGAGGCGATGGATCGGTGCTGGTCGCAGTACGTCGACATGATCAACAGCCTGCGCTTTGCGTTCCCCTTTGACGCGCTGCCCAACATTGGTAAGGTGGGTGCGGTCGGTGCGCCTGCGTTGTGCCTCGAAGAGGACTCGGACATGCGTGGGTTCGCGCCGACGCGCAAGGCGACCCAGTCGACCATTCCGGGTGGCACTACGATCAGCGTCGGCATGGGCGAGGCGTGCGCCAACATGGAGGCGGTGCGCCCGAGCCAGGTGCATCCGAACGAGGAGCAGCTCATGCGCATCGCCGACCTCATGATCGATGCCAAGGTCATCGCCGAATCCGATGCTAGCCCCATCCACTTTGACGACACCAACAACGTGTTTGTCTACCGTCGTCGGACGGAGGCCAAGCCGGCAGCAGCAGCAGCAGCAACTGCGACTGCCTCCAATGGCGCGACGAGGACGGAATCGGAGGAGGTGGCCGGCTCCGCGTCGGTGGACGATCCGGTGGAGGCGGCGATGCGTGCTGCCGTCGGGCGACCGGAGACGGACGTCGAGTCGATGGAGCAGTCGCTGCGCAGCGTCGACTTGGAAGGCGACAAGAGCCAGGCGGAGAAGCTGCTGGTGCCGTCGCAGGTGCGCTCGAAAGCGGCGCAGAACAAGGACGAGCTGGCGCGCCAGCTGTTTGCCGCTTACCCGCTAGCCTCGACGTCCACGGGCGCTGCAGGCACGGGAGTCAACACGGCTCCGCTCAGCTCGATCTGGGCGCCCAGCGCGTCGGACATGAATGCGGGTGCGGCGAACCTGCCGCCCCACCTGGCTTCTTACGGCGGTCGCAACGACCTGTATCAGCGCCCGATGCAGACCGGCTACCCGACGCCGTCATGGTCGAATCCCGGCTACACGCAGCATGTTGGACCGATGGCAGGCGGCTTCGGCAATACGACGCCCGATCCGTTCAACCCGCACGCGTACGGCGCTGCACCGGGTATGCACGCACACCACGGACAGATGCACTACCAGGGAGCTGCGCCTTATGCGCCGAGCATGATGGATGCGTCGCAGCCCCGCATGACGCCCATGCCGGGCGATGTGCACGGCACGAGGGGCAGTCAGGACGCATTCTATCCCGGCACGCCAGCTTCTGGCACGCAGCAACATCCGCCTCGCTTCGGATAGAGCATTTATGCAGTAATGGTAGGCCGGTTCCCCAAGCCCAGGTTGCCGTGCTTGAGCATGAGAGTGTCGAGTGTATGAGCAAGAGTGGGGTTTTCTCGTACGAGAGAGGCGTATCGGGGGAGCTGGAAGAAAATCGCTGCGCCAGAAAAAAGGGCGCGTTGGCGTGCGCTTCCAACACAGAGAGAGAGCTGGCCCAAGGCTTTGGCAAGGCGGCCGAGTCTGACTCGCTCAGCCGCACCGGCCGCCTCGTCCATTCTCGCCAGGCTTTGCATCGCTCGGCTCCTGCTTCCATCACCACCAAGAGCACCGCACGGCTGCACTTTTCTTCACCTGCACCTTCCCCGTCTACACCGCATCGAGTAGCAACGACACGATGCCTACCGTTGGCGTGGACAAGGAGCGCTTCTTCCAGGCGCTCGGGCGCACGTACACCACGCGCGAGTTCGACGAGCTCTGCTTCCAGTTCGGCATCGAGCTCGACGATGACACCACCGAGGAGGTGCAGAAGGCCGGGCTCGGCGAGAGGCCGCAGCTCAAGATCGACATCCCCGCCAACCGATACGATCTGCTGTGCCACGAGGGCATCTCGCGTGCGCTCAACGTCTTCCTCGGCAACATCGAGCAGCCGCAGCTGCGCCTCACGCAGCCCGACAAGCTCATCGAGGTCAAGCTGTCTGCCGAAGTCGCCAGGATTCGACCCTACTTTGCTGGCGCCGTGCTGAGGAACGTCACCTTCACCCCGGAGAGCTATGCCAACTTTATCGACCTGCAGGATAAGCTGCACCAGAACCTCGCGCGTCGCAGGACGCTCGTGGCCATCGGCACACACGACCTCGACACCATCCAGGCACCCTTCAGCTACGAGGCGCTGCCGCCCACCGACATCAAGTTTGCGCCTCTCAACAAGGAGACCGAGTACACTGCGGCGCAGATGATGGAGCTGTACGAGAGCGACAAGCATCTGTCGAGGTACCTGCCCATCATCCGCGACAGCCCCGTGTATCCGATCATCTACGACACCAACCGACAGGTGCTCAGCATGCCGCCCATCATCAACTCAAACCACAGCAAGATCACGCTCGCCACGAAAAACGTGTTTATCGACACCACCGCCGTCGACGAGACCAAGCTCGGCATCGTCATCAACATCATCGTCGCCATGTTCTCGCAGTACTGCGCCGAGCCGTTCACCGTCGAGCCCGTGCGCGTCGTGTATGCCGACGGCACGCAAAAGGTGACGCCGGACCTTTCCAACGTGCGCTTCGATGCGTCGGTCGAGTACATCAACCGCTGCACTGGGCTGGCGCTCTCGGCCGACGACATGGTGGGCCTTCTGCGCAAGATGGGCCACTCGGCCGCCGTCGACGCTTCGGACGCAGGCAAGCTCGTGGTGGATGTGCCGCCCACGCGCCCCGACATCCTGCACGAGTGCGATCTCATGGAAGACGTTGCCGTTGCGTACGGCTTTGACAACCTGCCCAAGACGTTCCCTGCGACCAACACGGTGGCTGCGCCTCTGCCGCTCAACAAGCTTGCGGACATTGTTCGCCGCGAGTGTGCCTACTCGGGCTGGGTGGAGGTTCTGCCGCTCATCCTGTGTTCGCACGACGAGAACTTTGGCTGGTTGAACCGAGCGGACACTGGCAAGGAGGCGATTGTGTTGGAGAATCCCAAGACGGCCGAGTACCAGGTGGTGCGTACGACGCTGCTGGCGGGATTGCTCAAGACGATTCGCGAGAACCGCAAGCACGCGCTGCCTCTGCGTACGTTTGAGGTGAGCGATGTGGCGTTCCAGGATGTCGAGGAGACGGAGAGGTGCGCGAGGAACCAACGCCATGTGGGCGCCGTATACTGCGACAAGGCGGCGAGCTTTGAGGTGGTGCATGGCCTGTTGGATCGCCTGATGTTGGCGCTGGCAGTGCCGAGGATTTCGGGTGCGGCGGCCAAGGAGACCAAGGGGTACTGGATCGAACAGACCGAGGATGCGACGTACTTCCCCGGTCGCGCGGCGACGGTGCATCTCAGGACGCCGAGGGACAAGGTGAACCCCGGTGCGGCAACGGGTGCCAAGGGCGCATTGGATACGCTCAAGCAAACGCTCGAAAAGGTGCTCCCCGGTAGCGAGTACACGGATGACAAGGTGGGCACCATCGGTGTACTCCATCCGTCGGTGCTGGCCAACTTTGGCATCGACTACCCCTGCTCGGCGCTCGAGTTCAACCTGCACCCGTTCCTCTGACCTTGCCATCGAGGTGGTTTAGGTTCAATGATGAATGCTTTTTCATTTGTTCTTGTTCGGGCTGTGGTGGGTTGAGTGCATGATTTGCGGCATGTCTGCGTGGAGGGGTGGTGATGAATGTGGCAGAGCTTTTGGTGAGGAGTGATGTGGGGTTCTTGGTGTGCACATTGATTGTTGCGGCCTGTGAGTTGGGGGGATGGTTGTCACCTTCGCCCCAAGGCATGCCTTCTTGAACGCCGCATCGCCTTGCGCATTGCCGCCAACCAATGCGCTCACCTCCCAGCTCGTCAGTGTGAATTCCTAGGCCTCACGCTTTCAACAGCAATCCCACTGCCATCCAAATGCCTCGCTCACTGTCGCACCCAGTGCACACGTCGAGCTAGGATGGAAATGCAGGATCATTGCAGTTGAAACAAAGACAGGGAAGAGGAGGGGACGGAATGCAGTGTTGAAACCCGTTGCGTTTATGTGAACAAAAAAAGACCTTGGGAAGCACGATTCTAGAAGAAGAGCAGGGGGAGGACACGGTTGAGGTATCCAAACATTAGCAGCGGCTTAGTTGACGTAATCCTCGACGCCGCCGCATTCGCAGACGAGCATGCGGTCGCCGTAGGCGTCGTCGATGCGGTTGACGGGTGGCCAGAATTTGGTCTTGCGCAGTTCCGCGACCGGGTACACGGCACGCTCGCGAGTGTACGGACGATCCCACTCGGCGTCGGTCACATCGTGCACCGTATGCGGCGCGTTCTTAAGCAAGTTGTTGTCGCGAGGCATCTGACCGGCACGAATCTCATCCACCTCCTTGCGGATCGAGATAAACGCCTCCACCAACCGATCAATCTCCTCCAACGACTCGGACTCGGTAATCTCGATCAGCAAACCCGTCGAAATCGGCCACGAACACGTGGGCGGATGGAAGCCATAGTCAATCAATCGCTTGGCAAAATCCATCACCTTAAGCCCCGCATCCTCGAATTCGGCCACATCGATCAACAGCTCGTGCGCAACGCGCCCGCGATCACCCGTGTACTTGAGCTTGTAGTGGTCCTTGAGTCGATGCGCCACATAGTTGGCCGCCAACAGCGAAGTTTCGGTCGACTTCTTGAGTCCGCTCCAGCCGAGCATCTTGATGTACGCCCAGGCAATGGTGAGGATGGAGGCGGACCCCCACGGCGCCGCCGAGATGGGGTCGATGGCCATCTCGCCGCCCGTCGACGCGAGCGGGTGGCCGGGCAGGAACGGCGCCAGATGCTCGGCGACGCAGATGGGCCCCACACCGGGACCGCCGCCGCCGTGCGGGATGGAGAAGGTCTTGTGCAGGTTGAGGTGGGTGACGTCGGCGCCCATGATGGCCGGGTTGGTGAGCGCCACCTGCGCCTGCAGGTTGGCGCCGTCGAGGTACACCTGACCGCCATTGTCGTGCACAATCTGGAAGGCCTCCTGGATGTCCTTAAAGTAGCAGCCCGTGGTGGCGGGCTCGGTGATCATGGTGGCGGCGAGCTCGTGTTTGTGTTGCTCGGCCTTGGAGCGCAGGTCGTCGAGGTCGATCGATCCGTCCGCCTTGGTCTTGACGGGGACGACGCGCATGCCGGCCATGATGGCCGAGGCCGGGTTGGTGCCGTGGGCCGAGGTGGGGATGAGGCACACATCGCGCTTGCCCTCGCCCTTGGACTCGTGGTAGGCGCGGATGACCGAGAGGCCGGCGAACTCGCCCTGGGCGCCCGAGTTGGGCTGGAGCGAGACGGCGGGGAAGCCGGTGATGGTGCAGAGGTCGCGCTCGAGCTCGCGGATGAGCACGTCGTAGCCCTGCGCCTGGTCCTCGGGCGCAAAGGGGTGGAGCTGCGAAAACTCGGGCTTGGAGATGAGCATCATGCTCGAGGTAGAGTTGAGCTTCATGGTGCACGAGCCGAGCGGGATCATGGCGTGGACGAGCGAGAGGTCCTTGGCCTGGAGCGAGTGGATGTAGCGCAGCATCTGGGTCTCGGAGCGGTGGGCCGAGAAGACGGGCTGCTGGAGGAACTTGGACTTGCGGCTAAAGTCGGGCACGGGCGCGGCGCGGTCGGACGAGCTGCCGGCGTCGTTGGCCGGGGTGACGCTGACGGGCGACGAGATGGTGAGCGAGTCGGTGGAGGAGGCGTCGAGGCCGATGCGCTGTGCGATGGCGAGCAGGTCGTCGGGCTTGTAGGGCACCTCGCCGGTCTTGGTGTGCTTTGTGGCGTAGGCAAAGACGTTGAGGAGGTCGGTGAGCTCCTCGATGCTGACGGTCTCGTCGAGGGTGACGCCGACGCGCGTGTCGCTGATCCTGCGCAGATTGATGCCGGCCTTCTTGGCCTCCTCGTGGACGCGGACGGCGCCGATGCCGGCCTTGCTGAGGTCGATGGTGAGCGTGTCGAAGAAGGCGCCGTCGCGGTTGACGACGCGGAGGCCGAGCTCGGTGAGTTCGTGCTTGAGGAGGCGCGTGAGGGCGTGGACCTTGGCGGCGATCCTGCGCAGGCCGTCCGGGCCGTGGTAGACGGCGTACATGGCGGACATGTTGGCGAGGAGGGCTTGGGCGGTGCAGATGTTGGAGGTAGCCTTTTCGCGGCGGATGTGCTGCTCGCGCGTCTGGAGCGCGAGACGATAGGCGGGCCCGCCGCGGGTGTCCTTGGAGAGGCCGACGAGACGGCCGGGAATCTTGCGCTTGATCGAGTCGCGCACGGCGAAGAAGGCAGCGTGCGGGCCACCGAAGCCGGGCGGGACGCCGAAGCGGGCGGCGTTGCCGAGGGCGATGTCGGCGCCCCACTCGCCGGGCGGGCGAATCATTGTGAGTGCGAGGAGGTCGGTGGCGGCGATGACCATGCCACCGAAACTCTTGATCTCGGTGGCGA
Source organism: Moesziomyces parantarcticus (assembly GCA_023212605.1). Lineage (NCBI taxonomy): Eukaryota > Fungi > Basidiomycota > Ustilaginomycetes > Ustilaginales > Ustilaginaceae > Moesziomyces > Moesziomyces parantarcticus. The sequence goes on along the minus strand of JALCCF010000035.1, from coordinate 120,867 downwards.
GCGCCTCCCAGTCGGTGAGGCGGCCGTCTACGTCGGGATACTGGACGAGCGCGCCGATGATGTCGTCACGGGGGATCTGGTCAGCGGGGGGCAGACGGTGGCCGTCCGGGGTGCGGAGGTCGGTGGCGACGACGTTGATGCCGAAGCCCTTTGCGCGCTGGCGGAGGACGGCGAGGGTTTGGGGCAGTACGCCGCGGTCTACGAGGAAGGTCTTGCGCTTGCTCTTTGTCTGACCGTAGGCGAGGATCATGGCCTCTGCTGCGGCGGTGCCTTCGTCGAGGAGGGAGGCGTTGGCGAGGTCGAGGCCGGTGAGCGACTTGACCATGGTCTGGAAGTTGATGAGCGACTCGAGACGGCCCTGGGAGATTTCGGGCTGGTAGGGGGTGTAGCTGGTGTACCATGCCGGGTTTTCGAGCACGTTGCGGAGGATGACGGGGGGCACGAGCGTGTTTTGGTAGCCCATGCCGATGAGGCTCTTGAAGGGGCGGTTCATCTTGGCGATGGTCTCGGCGCGCTGGGCGAGTTCGGATTCGGAGAGCGGCTTGATCTGGTCGTTGTAGGCATCGTTCTGCTCGAGACGGACGCTGGGGGAGACGGTGTCGTTGACGAGCTGGTCCATGTGGTTGTAGCCGAGCGCCCGAAGCATCTTTTGGGCGTCGCGATCGCGCGGACCGACGTGGCGCGGCTCGAAGGTGTCGAGCGGCGCAAAGATGGAGTTGGCGACGTGACGCGAGCCGAGCTCGGGGGCGTTTTCGGTTGAGCTGAGCGTGGCGAGTGCGCGAGCGTGAAGCGGCGACGCCCTGAGCGAGACGTTGACGGCGACGGGCCAGCGACGCACCGAGCGTGCCGCCGCGGTGGCGGGGAGGCGCGAGCGCGCCAGGAGCGAGGTGGCGATCATGAGCGCGAGTCTGGGGGTGTGACCACGCAAGATGCACACGGACGAGGACGATGGTGGTGGGAGCGAGAGGAAGAGTCGCGGCTGCCACCTCGTCGACATATAGCTCTCCGATATGAGTGTTGGCGGGCGGCACTTTGCGCATTTGCTGCGGCCGCATCTTGGGCAAAAGGCCGTTTCAACCGCATTTCCTTGGTCGCTCGCTCTCGGCAACAGCTGAGCCGCAAGTGTGCGCGAATGGCGGAAGAGCCCGCGTTTCTCTCTTTTGGTTATCTCGAGCCAATATTCGCGTTGGCCGGCGTGAAACTTTTTTTTTTTTTTTTTGGTTTTTCTCATTGGCTCGCCCCAGCCTTTCTTCCGAGTTGAGGCGCGGCAGCCCCAGAGGGGCAGCAGCTTCAGGGTCCTCTTGGCTGGTTGGGCGATACGCATCGCGCGCGCTTGCCTCTTTTAGTAATCCCAACTGCCTCTTATGGTAGTCGCGCCTCCAAGCACACATTCACGTCGCATGACCACGCGCAAACCCACCCGCCAAATCCGAGCTCTCCTCCTCTGCCACTCGCATGCCCACGCCATTTTTTCATCGCATGTAAGATCACAAGTGCCGTCAATTCCTTTGCTTGGCTCCATCCATATCATACAATCGGCAGTGACGGCGCAGCAAGCTTAGATGCCAAAGCTCGGATACTGATGGGCGAGCCTGCGCAGTTGCGTATCGCAATCCACAATGCTCATCTTTTTACCCGCCAGAACCATGTACGTCTCGCTCGCACTTCCGTCGTGGTGCAGGCGTTTGCGACTCGCCGTCCACGTCTTGCCGTGGCTCGAGCGCGAAAACGTCTCGATGACGCCGTGACGACGCATGAGCTCGTGGGCAGCCACGCAGTGCGCATCTGCCACCACCTCCACCTCGGCCTCCGACTCTCCACCCGCCGCCGAGAGCGTGCTGTGCATCGTCTGTGTGAGCCCATCGATGTGCATGAATCGAACGCCGTCGGATGAAGGAGCCGCAGAACGCGCGTGGTCGTTGAGCACACGCTGCATGCGTCGCAGCACCATCCAGGCATCCTCCAACACCTCCGCGCTCGTGTCACTGAGCCTAGAATCGCTATCGGAGGGGAGGCGTTCGATGAGCACCATGGTCAACAGTCGGCGGGTGGTGAACTGGACGCGGTACTGCGTGCATGTGAACGGCTCCTCCTGTAGCCGCAACGCGCTCTCGTAGGATAACGGCTCCTTGGGCGATCCTACGTACACGCGGAAACTCTCGAAGCTACGCGCAGTCTCGTGGCCCCAGCCGTCCAGCTCAAAGTCGTGGTGATGCACGCCACCCACCGAGCCATCCTCCGCAGCTTCGCCAGAGGACAGATGCGCTGGGCTCGTCGATACCGCCGCCTCGGGCCGCACCGCTTTGCTGTACCACGCCGCCGAGGTCACCGAGATCGACGGAAACGCTTTGGCGCTTGCGCTCGTGCGAATCGACGCCGCGTCCGAGCCCTTGTCCTCGGTGGGGTTGCTCGACGACACCACTGCATCCGCCTGCGCTGCCATGGCTTCATCCCTCGCCTCGCCTTCACCCCTCGCCTCGACAGGTGCGTCCGCCTCGTCGGCGCCTAGCGCTTCCGCCAGCTCGCCCACGTCCACCTCGGGCTCCAGGATCGACACTTTGGTCACCACGCTCGCATCCGCCTCGGCGCCACTCGTGTCCATCGACGCGTCGGCGAACCGATCCTGCTCCGACACTTCGGCCTCGGGCGTTGGTGCGCGATCCGCATTCGCAAGACCCAGCGAGGCACCCAGTCCGCGCAGCGCCAGCTCCGCCCCGTTCCATACCTTCTCCCCCGCATCCTGCAGCGAGCTCAGCGGGCTAGCCGCATCGCTCGTCCTTCTGCCTTCCACCGGCTGCGCACTCGACGCTGTCGCTTCGGCGTCGCCACCGGCGCTTGACGCGATCGAGATCGCAGACGCGCCCGCTTCGGTCGGCGGTTTGGGCTCGGGCGTCTCGGTGTTGTTGCGGAAGCCCAGCTTGCCGAGCCCACTCAGCATGCCGCCCCAGTTGGACCAGCGCGACGAGTCGCCCGTCGACGACGCATAGCTCGACGCGCTCGCTGAACGTTGCTGCATCGCAGGCGACGAAACCACGCGCATCTTGCTCGCACCCGTGCCGTTGGACAGCAGTCCCGCCCGCACATCGCGCTTGGCGCTGCTCGAGCCGCGCTCGCGAATCGCTCCGGACGTACCGCGTCGGCGCCCGTCGCTCGTGCTCGCTACGGCGGCGGCGCGCACCAGATCGCGCTCGCGCTCCAGACCCGTCAGATGACTCACCACGCGGCGTAGCAGCTCCGCCTTGGTGTGCGCATCAATATGCCGTGCACCCCGCCTCTCGGTCTCGGCTTCTTGTTGCGTGAGCTTGGTGTCGCGCGTGTCGTCGAAACAACCTGCATCGCTTGGAGGCCACAGAATCGCCGTGTCGGAAAGCACCACCATCTCGCGCTCGTTGGCCACCAGCCTCTGTGCGGCGTCGGAGCGCATGAGTTGTTCCAGCCTCGCTCGTGGGCCCCGCGTCACGACGGGAAACGCCTCGATACATTCTGTAAATAGGCTGTGCTGCTGTGTTGATTCTGCATTCGTCGCAAGCTCCAGATCCCAGCTCCAAGCCCAGACGGAAAAGTACTTTTCCAACGAGCGTTCCAGCCCTGCCCTCCCCGTCTTTTGGCTGAGGATATGTGCCGGTCCACCATTGAGCAGCGTCCAATCGGTCCATGATCTTCGGATACCTTCTTCGAGCCAGGCATCGGGGAGCAAGTCGTCGTGAAACTCGCGTTTCGGCTTGGCCTCGTCGGCTGATGCCGAGGTGGTGCAGGGAAGGTCGATGCTGGCATGAACCCATACGCCCGCTTCCACCTCGACGAGCACCATGCGTCGTTTGCTCGAATGCACGTTCCACGTCCGTCCCTTGATAGCTGCGTCGTTGCGCTGCGGATGCACCATGCTGCAGAATTCGATCATGCCTTTGGCAACGCCGATCTGGCGTAGCATTCGGTCTTTGGGCGCTGCCCGCTCGCGGCTGGTGTAGAAGAGGATCTGGGCAGATTCACGCTCTTCCTCGCGCGCATCGGCATCTTGCTCTTCCACATCGCCATCAGCCTGCTCTGAGCGCCTCGATTTGGGCGGCTTGAGTGCAGGGCAAAAGATCGTAAAGTACGAGAGCGAGCCCGGCTTGAACGTGGGTCGAGCCGACGACGACGACGACGATGCGGAGCTGGAAGATGCTCCGAGCGCCGTGAACGACGGCAGGAACGACATGCCCTCTCTCTCGAGCAATAAGCTGTGGCCGCAAAGACGAGTTGATGTGGTGGAAAGCCAAAGAGCAGTCGGTGTTGGATCGCTAAAGTGTTGCTTGCACTCTGCTGTCCAAAGTGGAGGCACGCGCGCGTCCAAGCTCGTGCCAATCCTGCCGCCATCCGACCCTGCGGATTTGGCACTCGCCTCTCAACACCACGCCCTCACCGGCCTCTTCGCATGATCGCCTTGCTCAAGCACACGCGCCACACGTTGAAATCGCACGCACTACACTTGGCATGCACAGACGATATATACACAAAGCGCCCGTGCGCATTCACTTGGCATAGCTGCGCAGGCCCGATGCCAGCTTGCCCACCTCGGAGATCTGCGAGATCTTGCAGAGCGTTCCCTTGAACTCGGGCAGGTAGCGTGCGCCCGTGAGCGGATCTGCCACCGATCCTGCGCCCGCCGCCGCGATGAGGCGGTGCGAGGCGGCGCAGATGACAAACGTCTGCTCGAGCGGGTCGTAGCCGGGCACCTCGACCGCATCGCGCGGGCTGCGTTCGGCGAGCGAGATGATCTGCTGCGCCTTCTGCGCCACCGCCGGCGCGGGCGAGAGCGCCATGAGCCGCTTGGCAAAGCTCGCCGCCATGGCGTAGTTGTTCACCTTGCGCGCCTCCGTCATGGCGCTGCGCAGCGCCAGCGTCTGGTGCTGCGGCTGCAGCTGCGTGTGCGTAAACAGCGCCGCCAGCTCCAGGTTGCGCGCCACATTCTCCGGCTCCGCCTGCAACAGCTTGCGGCGTCCGAGCTCGATCGAAACACCCAGGATGTACTCGCGGCACAGCACCACCAGGTCCTGGATCTCGGTCGCCTCCGCCTCGCTCGACGCCGGCGTTAGCACGAGCTGGTGCAAAAGGCGTCGGAAGATCGTCTCGGCCTCGCCGAGCTTGTTGGCGCTCACGGCGCGGTAGCCCTCCTGCAGCTCGCCCGCAGCGAGCGTCTTGACCGAGCGCGGCGACGCCGGATGCGCCTGCGTCACCTTGCCGTCGCTCTCTTCGTTGTTGCGGCGCAGGTGCACCTCGATGGGGCCCACGCCCGGTGCCGCCGGCAGGTAGCTGCGCGCCGCCAGGAACGACGACAGGAAGAGCGGCTTGAGCGGCGCAAAGTCGACGATGCCCGCCTGCCGCGACAGCAGCGTCATGGCCGTCTCGACCGAGCCGGCAGCGGCGTGGTCGGCCGCCACGGGCGAGTTGCGCAGCCAGTGTTCCGCCTCGGAGCTGCCGGGGGCGAGACCGTCCAGCGGCGCGTCTTGGAGCGGAGCCACGACGGCGGCCTCTTCCTCGGCCAACGCCGCCGCCTCCTCCTCCTCTCCCGCCAGGTCCCACGCCTCCTCGGCCTCGCCAAAGTCCTCGGGTGCGCCGTCCAAGCCGTCTTCCTCGTCCTCGTCCGACTCTTCCAACGCCTCGCCGTCGAGCCACGACTCGATGTCGTGCGCCTTGGCGCCGTTGAGCGCATTGTCCTTGAAGATCGGGCCGCCCTCGTTGCCGGCGACGAGCGCGCGGTCAAAGTAGCTCTGCTCGCTGCTCACGATGGGCCAATTGTACTGGAACGCCTGCGAAACCGCTGCAGGCGGCGCCAACTTGGACGACGAGCCCTCGCCGAGGCTGAGCTGTCGGTCCACCTCGGCAGCTTCCTGCTCCATGCCCGCCTCGGAAGCGATGGCGGTGGCGCGGTCATCGAGGCCGTTGGACTTGGCCGTGGCGTAGGCGAGCGCGGGCAGACCGACGTCGGCGAGGACGCTGGCGCGTGCGTCGGCGTTGCCGAGGTAGAGCGCATTGTGGAAGCGGCTGAGGTGGTCTGCGCGCTTGTCGGCGATGACGGCCATCTTGGCGAGCTTGTCGGTGTTGCCGGTGATGAGGTAGAGGAAGCTGAGCTTGTCGAAGCTCTTTGTGCGCTGGTAGGCGCGCTCAACGATCTTGTGGTTGCCCTGGCGCAGCGCGGCAGTGGCGAGGCGGTGCCACACCTCGTCGACGTTGAGCGACTCGGCGGTCTCGAGCGCGACGTCGAGGTTGCCACACTCGATGGCGAGGTCGAAGCGCGTGCTCTTGTCCTGGACAAAGTGGAGGGCGATCTCGGGATAGCCCTTCTTCTGGAGGAAGGCGATGATGGCCTGGCCGACGAGGTTGCTGTTCTTGATGATGGTGAGCACGTCGTCGTACTTGCCCTGGACGAGCGCGAGCTTGAAGCGGAACTCGGTGGGGTCGATGGTGATGTTTTGCGGGCGTGCGAGGCGGTCGAGGCACGAGACGGTCTTGCCCTTGACGCGCGTAAGGTAGACGGGCTGCTCGAGCGTCTTGATGATGCCGTTGTCGCCCTGGGGCAGCGCATACTTGATGTGGTTGAGCGTCGAGTAGAGAAGGACGCCGCTGTCGTCCCAGGCGGCGCTCTTGATGCGGATGGTCTCGTGGATGAGGTTGGACGAGGCGAAGGCCTTGTCGGCGAGCGTGATGGTGTGTTTGCTGAGCAGGGCGACCATGCTGCCGTCGAGGCTCCAGACGACGTACTTGACGGGCGGGCTGGTGAGCTCGGCGAGTGTCTTCTGCTGCTGGATGTCGTAGAGGATGACGCCGGTGGCGGTGCTGAGGATAAGGCTGGCGGTGCCGCCAAAGAAGATCTCGTTGGTGGGCTGGGGCGGCGTGATGGTTTTGGTGACAGCGTTGTTGAGGTCGCGGATCTCGATGGTCTGGGCGGCCTTGTCGAGCACGGCGAAGCGGTTGCGCGCGACAAAGATGGCGCTGGAGCCCTGGCCGCGCTTGCCGACGCTCGACGACTCGGCGAGGTCGCCGCCGGCCTCGCGCGGAAGCGGCGCGACGTCAAAGGTGCCCTGGTCGGCGCTGACCGAGGTGACGATGACGGAGCGCTCGGCGGGGTTGAAGCTGAGCGTGCGCGGCGGGATGTACTGGTTGCCGAGGCGCTTGACGCTGAGGAGGGCGTGGTCTGCGCCGGTGGCGTAGTCGAGCGAGCGCACCTGCTTGTCGCGGATGTAGTAGAGCGTGTTTTGGTGGACCGAAAAGGCGGGACGTTCGCGCTCGAGCTTGAAGACGATGAGGCCGTTGTCGTGGCCGGCGGCGAAGAGGTTGAGGGTGGGGTGGGCGGTGAGTACCCAGAAGCGGTCGCTCTCGCGGCGGAAGGTTTGTACGGCGGTGCGCTTGCCCATGTCCCAGACGCGGATGGTCTTGTCCTCTGCGTCCGAGATGATGAGCTCGTGGCGCGGGTGGAAGAGGGCGGAGGAGACGTTGTTGAAGTGGCCGCGGCAGGTGTCGACCTCCCAAGCCTTGGTGTCGGACATCCTCCAGAGCTTGATCTGGCGGTCGTCGCCGGCGGAGACGATGAGCGGGAGGGTGGGGTGGAAGGAGGCCCAGTTGATGCCGCGGTCGTGGCCCTCGAGGACGTACTTGACCATGGCGTCGGTGTTGCCAAAGAGGTCGGCCTGCGCCGAGTTGGCGCGTGCGATCTGCTCTTCGATGCTCATGGGCTGCGCCGAGGTGTTCTTCTTGCGGAGGCCGCTGATATCCCAGACGCGCACGGTCTGGTCCATGGAGGCGGAGACGATGAGGTCCTCCTTGGGGTGGAACTGTGCGCACATGACGTAGTGGTTGTGACCGGTGAGGATGGCGATGCAAGTTCTGCTCTGCCAGTTCCAGATGCGGATGGTCTGGTCGTCGGAAGCGCTGAGGATCCACGGATGCTCATGGTGGAAGAAGACGGTGCGGACGTAGTCGAGGTGACCGTTGAGCGTGAAGAGGCACTTGCGCGTCTTGTGGTTCCACACCTTGATCTTGTAGTCGTCACCACCGCTGACGAGGAGCGGCTGGGACGGGTGGAAGCAGATGCCACGGACGGGGCCATCGTGCTCCTCGAGACGGTCGTAGATGGTGCCCGTCTGGTAGTTCCATAGTTGGATGGAGCCGTTGTGGAGCGACGAGGCGAGTAGCGGCAGGCGTGGATGGAAGGCGATGCCCTTGACGCGGTTCGACTTGGACTCGAACTTGGTGAGCATCTGCATGGCGAAGAGGAGCGTGCTCGAGGGAGTCGAGCGGCCCGGAGCGGATCAAGCAGTCAGCAAGCGGCTGAGGGGGGCGTGCAAGCCAAGCCGTGGAGATTGCGGTGAGCGGAAGAGGTATGCCGAGAAAGGAGAAAGAGAAGGGCTGCCGATGATGCGTCGACAAGGGCAGGTTGATGGGCGGGAGGAAGGGAGAGTCGTGTTGAGAAGATGTGAGCGCGCCATGCCAACACCCAGCGCTCGTCGACGCACGGGGAGGCCCGCTGAGCGCTGCCGGCTCGCTGCTCGATCGGCTGCTGTGCTGCTGTGCTGCTGTGCTGCTTCTGCGCTCTGCTGTTGGCTGGCTGAGACGTGTCAGTGCGTGTGTGCATTTTCTGCCGGCCTCGCGCCTTGGCTGGGCCACAAGTCGACGTGGCTTCGTGGCCGAAGCTCTCCCAGACTGGCCTGTGCTTGGAGCCCTTGCCTGCGCGCCCTGAGCCAGTCAATCTTCGCGTGCCGATCCGACTCAAATTCAGATCACTGAAGCCCTACTCGCACTCTAACACCCAATGACGAGCACCTGGATCGGAGATCAGCACCGATCGGTGTAGAATCTCCCGATGTAGTATGCCGCATCCTTCGAGCCGTTGTTGGCCGCCTTGGATGCACGGCGCACGTCCTCCTCCTCCTCCTCCTCTTCTTCTCCCTCCTCGGCATTCTTGGCGGCACTTCCCTTTCCTTCTTCCGCACAACAGGCAACATACGACACAGCAGCGGCAGCCGCTCTATCAGCTCAACGGGACAATTCTGCTTCTCCTGAACCTCTGGTGTTGTCTTCGCAGCAGCACATCATCGCCGCCAGTCCCGTGGCACGCCGCATCGAGCGTCCCTAGCACGCGCTTCCGGGGCGTACTAAGCTCCACGACCCTTGGTGGCAGAAGCATCGTTGCGCCTGCTGAAGCGCTGCAGCAAGCGCCAGTCGCGTCTCACACATCATCATGGACGACGATGTAGAGATGGATGACGAGCACGAGCAAGAGCACGAGGCCGTCGATGATCCCGCCTACGACGATCAAGACGCCGACAACGACGACATGGATGATGTCGACGACGACGAAGACGCCGACGATGATGACGATGACGATGCAGACAAGGATGATGATGACGACGACGACGAAGATGGCGATGACGACGATGACGATGATGACGACGACAACGAGGCTGACGACGACAACGAGGCGGACGACGACAATGACGATGCTTCGGTCGTCGCCTCGCGCAGTGGCGTTCGCGAAGACGCGCTCTCCGCCGCCACCTACCTCCGCAAGGTGCACGAGCGCCGCAGCCTCTTCCGCCCCTCGCCCGCCTGCGTCAACACCACGCTCGGCTACCAGATCGAGCCCATGGCCGCCGCGCCGCATTCCAGCCACGTGCACGCCATGGCGCTCTCGCTCGATGGCCAGACGCTCCTCACCGGCGGCTCCGATGGCTTTGTGCGCAAGTACGACGTGCACGCCACGATGAACGGCCGAACCATGCTCACCCAAAACGTGCGCCACGGCTTTGTCGAAGGCATCACTCGCGGCGGCACCCTCACCGCCTTTTGGCCGCACGAGGAGCACCTTCCTACCAACGGCGTCCTCCCAACATCGTCTTCGTCGACGTCCCACTCGGCCTCGGTGCCAGAAAAGGATCGCCTCGTAGGCGCCGTGCACAGCCTCGCTTTGCAGCAGGACGCGCTGTGGGGCCTTAGCGGCTCCGAATCGGGCAACATCCACCTCTATACCCTCCGCCACGATCCAGGCGTCACCAGACACGTCTTTCGAAAACACAAGGGCGCCGTCTCCGCCCTAGCGCTCACCGCTGACGAGACGAGCATGATCTCGGGCGGCTGGGATAGAGGCGTCCACCATTGGGACCTCAACACGGGCCAGATCGTACGCTCCTTCCCCGGTCATGCCGGTCAAATATCCGGCCTCTCCTTCCGACCACACGCAACGGCACGCGCTCGCTCGCCGTTGCCACGCTCGCTCAATGTATCCATACACCCGTCGGCCGCCGAAAGCAGCACCACAGCCAAGCAGCCGCACGACGACGGCGATGCGGCGAGCACGCAACGGCACGACCAAGATGCAGCCGATGTGAATGCGTCCAAAGACCAGGACAAAGACCAGCAAGGAGCAAAAGCCGGCTCGGGCGAAGATGAGGCCAACGCAGCTGCAGACAGCGCGCAAGCAAGCATCGAGGCGGCTCCAGACGCTGCCTCCACACCAGCCACAACACATGCACCTGCGCCGGAGGGACAGGCGCCAGACAATGCCACGTCGGCTGGCGATGCCGCAAGTCAAGCTGCCGAAGCATCGACTCCAACACCACGGCCCGAGCCCTCGGGCAACGTCGCTGCTCCAGCCAAGAGCGCCTCTCCCGCGGCAGAAGCCACCGCATCGCTTGCAGGGGTCAAGACGGAGCCGGACAGCTCGGCGCCCTCGTCTGCGCTCGGTGGTGGTGCCGCGGACGACCCGACTGAAGAAGAGCTTGCGTTCGAAGCTGAGCTCAATGCCAGCCTCGGCATGGCTCTGGATGGCAGCGGTGGCCCGCGCGCCGACGGTACGCGTCCGGACCGCGTCACGCTCGGTGCCAACGGTACGACCGCTGGAGGACTCATGGTGGCCGGAGCCGACGAGGATCTGGACGACGATGCGGGCGACGACGATCTGTTTGGTGGTGCCACGCCTCCAGTCAGCGCGGCGACGAACAAGGATGCGCGCGACTCGGCCCGCACCAATGGTCGCGACGACAAGGAGGGCGAGAGCGATGGCGACGATTCCCTGTTCGGCGATGGCGATGAAGATGCAGACGGTGATGCGGATGCGGATGCAGATGCAGATGCCGATGGAGATGCGGATATGGATGCGGATGCGGATGCGGACGAGGATGCAGATGATGCCGATGGCTCGTCGGACGAGGATATGCCACTGGCAGGTCGCGCCATGGTGAAAAACACCTCGTCCCAAAGCACCTTGGTTGGCGAGACCGATTCGTCTTCCGCACCGCTTTCTCTACCGTCCAGTGCGGTGGCATCGAAAGACGTCAAACCACCCGCACCCAAACCGGTTGTTCCGGACGTTGAGCCTCGAAAGACCCTTCCCAAACCGGCATTTGGCGGTTTCAGCGTAGCATCCTCCTACTCTGCGCCCGTCTCTTCGTTCAGCCCGTCGGTGATGCTGTCGACCTCGCTTTCGGGTCAAGCCATCTTGTGGGATCTTCGTTGTCCCTCGTACCTTGTGGATGGCGAGGCACGTGGTGTTCATTCGCTCGCCTTACCCTCCAAGGTGCCTCCATGGTGTCAATCGGCCATCTTTAGCTCGGATGGAGGCAGCGTGTTTATAGGCCGACGAAACGAATCCATCGACCGTTGGGATCTTCGCACGCCTTCCCTCGTCAACACCCTCCGTCTACCTTCCGGCTCAGGCCCAGTATACGCCCTCGCACCCATGCCCAACGCAAGACACATCGTCTGCGGAAGCTACGACAACGTCCGTCTCTGGGATACAAACGCCCAAGGCGCAGATGCTAAAGTTCCCTTCAAAATCGTAGCCGGTCACCACGGCGCCAACCTCTCGAGCCTGCTCGTCGATAGCTCGTCCAAATTCCTGTTCACCGCATCCGGCGACAGAGGCTGGATGGGATCCACCACAGAAGCCGTCATCATCCACGACATCAAACCGCTCTAGATCGCCTAAAGCAGCGCACCGCCAATCCAATCCTTGCGCACACGTGGGAATCTGCAGAAAAGAAAGTGTGTGTATGTATGTGTGTCTGTGGATTCAGTGGTGTGTGGTGCAGTAGCTAGTGCAATAAGAGAAGCCGTGTCAGTAATAGTATGTTGGAGCGCCATCACTCCTCGACAATGTCGCTCTTCTTGGGCTTGAGCGCGTCGCCGTTGCGGATCTGCTGGCCCTGGGCGTGGATTTGCTTGACGCCCTCGTCGCGCAGGATGCCCAGGCCGGTCTCGGCGCGCGCGAGCTCGAGCACGTCGTCGAGCGGCACGAGTCCGTCGTGGTCGACGTCGAGCTTGTCGACGATCTTTTCGATGACCTCGTCCTCGGGCTTGTGCTTGATGAGGCGCAGCGCCTGCTCGAGGTCGTCGACCGAGATCTTGCCCGTGTGCGACGCCTCGATGAGGTGCATGCGCGAGCCCACGTCGCGGTCGTACTCCTCGAGCTGGTTGTCGATCTTTTCCAGCATCGACTTGATGCGCTTCGCCATGCTGCGCGACGATGACGACGACGATGATGACGCTGCGCTCGCTTCGCCGCTCGTCTCTGCCGCCGAAGCCGAAGCGGAGCCGTCGGACGCGGCGGCGCCGGGAGCGTCCGCGGCGGAGGCAGCCGAGGCGTCGGACGCATTGGCGTCGGAGCTGCTGACCTCTTTGATGAGCTGTGCGAGCTCCTCGCGCTCCTTGAGCACGGAAGACTTGGCCGAGAGGATGCTGAGCGCCTCGCCGAGCTCGGTGAGCTGCTCGTTGGTCATGCGCGCGTCTTCGATGGCCGGGTCGGTTTCGTTCTTGGGCAGGAGCGAGCGGGCCTCCTCCTCTTCGCGTGCGAGGCGCGCCTTTTCGGCGGCGCGACGCTCCTTTTCGGCCTCGCGCGCCGCCGCCTCCTCCTGCTCCTGCTCGGCCTCGTCCTCGATGAGCTCCTCCTGCTGCTCGAGCACCTCGAGGCGCTGTTTGTTGGTGGCGCGCTCCGAATTGACGCTGAGCTCGGCCTCGTTGACGAGGTTATCCGGCAGGCTGCTCAGCGTGAGTTCGAGCGAGCGCAGATGCGACTGTGCGTTGTCGTCGTTGTTGCCCGCGGCGACGTAGTTGAAGGCCTTGCTGAGCACGAGGAGCGTGCCGCTGATCTTGTTGCGGACGTGGAGGTCGATCCACTGCTGGAGCTCTTGGCGCAGACGCTCCTCGGAGAGGTTGGTGGTCTGGATGCCGCGGCTCTGGCAGGCGCTGACGAGCTCGGACTGCGACATGTTGTCGGCGCCCTCGTGCGAGATGACAATGTCGTCCTGGCGGATGCGGTTGAGCTTGTGACGGATCTGGTAGCGCAGGTAGTTGTCGGTGCCAAAGGCGTTGATCTGCATGTAGCGGCAGACGCTGACGAGCTGCGGGCGCGTGAGGTTGTCGAGGGTGAGGTCGTCTTCGAAGAGGCGTGCGACCTTGATGATGTCCTCGTTGCTGGGCGACTCGCCGGTGGATCGCACCTTGCGGAAGAACTCCTTGAACTCCTCCGAAGTCTTGACCTTGTCGGTGGCCTGGAGGCCGCCTTCCTTGATGGTCTCCTGGAGGAACTTGGCCATTTCGAGGCGCACCTTGATGAGGCCTCTGCGCTTCTCCTCCACGGAGAACTTGCTTTCAAAGGTGCTGGGAAGCATGTTAGGGAAGATCTTGATGGCGACGGGGAGGAGGAGCTCGCCTGCGGGTACGATGACGAAGGGGATGAAGGGGATGAGGCGGAGGAGGTCGGCAAAGGTGCGTTTGAGCTGGCGCTTCTCACGGCGCGTGAGGCTGTATCCGAGCAGGAGACGACGAAGCAGGCGCGACGAGATCTTGACTTCCTTGGCGAGGAGCTTGGAGCCGTGCCAGTAGTGGAGCGCCTCCTCCTTGACCTTGGCCCAGATGCGGGTCATGAGCGGACCCTTCGGCTTGGCCGCCTCGAGCTCGCGCGCCTCCTTTGCCTTTTGCTCTGCGATCAAGGACTGGGAGGCGGCAGTCTGGTTGGCGGGCGAGCCGAGCTCTGCAGCGGTATTGCTGGAAGCTGGGAGCGGGTCGATGGTGGTGGTGGTGGTGGTAGGCGGCTTGGGAGGCGCACCGGCGGACTGGCCCTGGTACTCGGAAGTTGGCTTGGCATCTTTGGACAAGGTGCCAGGGGGAGGGTAGGAGTGGTTATGCGCCGAGGATGAGGATGAGGAAGAGGAAGGATTGGAGCGTTGCTGCGTGTCTGTCGATTGACTGCGAGCGAATCTGCGACGGACGAGGGCTTGGGAGTCTTCGATCTTGCGTCTTTGGTGGTAGTGCTTTGTGATGGCGGTGGAGAAGCGCGAGGCGGGGGCGTGCAGACCGGGGACAAAGATCTGGAGGACGTCGAGCTGGTTGGCAGGCCGCAGCGAAGGGCGAGCACGACCCGCCGCAGCCAGCGAGCCGCTCGCCCAGGCCAGGCTCTTGGCGGCGAGATACGACGAGGAGCTGGAGGCGGCCATGAGGGCAAAAGTGTGGTGGGTGGTGGGCCCGGAAGAGGGGCGGTGGCTAGGAAGGAGCGTGTGTGCGTGAATATGTGACTGTTGTGATGGTGTGACGAGAGTGAAGGTGTGAAGGTGTGGTGGTGCGACGTGGTGTTGGCGGTGTTGATGAGCGAGATGACAGGTGTGAGGAAAGAGCGTGGGAAGCGTGACGAGCGTGAGCTTCCGAAAGGGTTCAGGGCGGGCAGCGCACGGAGGGTTAGGCAGCAGCACGGCGCCGGAAGAACAAGGGGAAGCCAGGATCCGCGCGCTCAAACTCGCCGAGCGAGTGGAGAAGCGGCTGAGCCGAAGAGCACGCACGCACTCTTCTCGCCAGCCGGTCTGGCCGACGCTTTCACTCTGCCGACTCGCTGCTGGTTCGAGAAGAAATGCAGAGTAAATTGGGCCACTTTTTCCCAACACTTTTTTTGGGGGTCCACATCTATTCCTTCTTCTCGTTTCGCTGCCCACTGCCTACTGCCCACATGCTCCCGGAGGCGCACTGTCCGGCTCGTGTCGGTATGATACTTCCGCCTGCGATCCGAGCAAAAGCGGTTGAGACCTGGACCGACTAGACTCATGGAACTGCCGATGTCGACGTCGAGTGGTGCTGTAAGCGCACATCAAAGCGGCTCGAGAGCCAGTGGGTCAGCACAGCGCCACTCGGTTTCGGCCGCAATTCGTCATGCTCAGCTCCCGGACATTCCGAGGGTGAGCGAGAGGCGAGGCGGTGCTGTCCGCCGCCTTCTTCCCCTTCCGTCCGAAATCGAAAAAGGCTTCACCGCTGTGGTTTAAGGAAAGATGTAACAATGCACATCGTTTCGCAAGACGCCGTGTTGGTGTGGAGGCGCCATCCTAGAAGCCTCCTGCCTTTCGACCACCTCGAGCTGCCTGCATCAAGGTCGAATGCATCGAGCGAGGCTTGTGCTGCGTCGCATCGCTCCCGTCGGATCGAACTCCTTCTCGCGTGCTCGGCGCTCCCTGCACACCATGACGACCTCTTCGCCGAGCTACATCGACATTGGCGTCAACCTCACCGACCCGGTCTTCCGTGGCTCGTACCACGGCAAGCAAGCGCACCAAGACGATCTCGACAGTGTCTGCGAGCGAGCTGCGCAAGCCGGCGTGGTGGCGCAGATTCTAACGGGAGGCAACCTCGCCGAATCGCATGAAGCGCTCGCACTCGCGCGCCGATCTGACGCATTCTACTCGACCGCAGGATGTCATCCCACACGCACCTCCGAGATGGAGGCGTACGAGCAGGGCACCGAGGCGTATCTGGACGAGATCCGACGCCTCATCCGCAGCGATGCACGCAAAGTGGTGGCGGTGGGCGAATGCGGCTTGGACTACGACCGGCTTCATTTCTCGCCCGCCGAGGTGCAGAGGCGCCACTTTGCATCGCAGCTCCAGCTCGCCATCGACGTGCGACTGCCGCTCTTCCTGCACTCGCGTGCTGCCCATGCTGATTTTGTCGACATCCTACGCCCTCGAATCGACGCCATTCATGCTGCACTTGGCGCCGACGCACCGGCGCATAGCGACGCAAGCGCCAAGCGCGTGGGTGTGGTGCACAGCTTTACGGGCACGGTCGACGAGGTGGAGGAGCTGTTGGCGCTCGGTCTGTTCATCGGCATCAATGGCTGCTCGCTCAAGACGGAAGACAATCTCGCCGTGCTCCACCGCATTCCGCTGTCTCGATTGATGCTCGAGACCGACGCACCCTGGTGCGACGTGCGCGCGACGCACGCCTCGCATGCGCACGTCCAAGCCTTCAAAGCGTCGCATCCGCAACTGCACGCTCGATACCAACCGCCGGCCGTCAAGAAGGAGAAGTGGAATGCGCAATCCATGGTCAAGGGCAGAAACGAGCCGTGCACCATCGGCCTCGTCGCAGCCACGATAGCCAGCGTCAAAAACGTCTCGATCCAAGACGTGGCGCACGCGGCCACTTTCAATACGCGCTGGCTCTTCAACCTGCCCTAGCGCACCCGACTCGTCTCGACACAGTCCTCGTAAAGAGAGAAAGATGCTTACAAAGTGTCCAGATGCAACTACAAAAAATGAAAGGGAAGCGAGGATGCGATGGCGAGGCTTCGGCTCGATGACACACCCTGGCGCCTGCGGGCAAGGGATGGGCCTAGGAGCTGTTGAGTTCGCCAATGATCTCCTCGTGCAGTGGTTGGGTGGGTAGCATCTGTGGCGGGTTGAACACCTGGTACATGATGGGTTTGGGCGCTCCGTCGAACTCGTACAGCTTCAACGCGTATGCTGGCGAGTTGTAGTGGGTGTCGAGGTGGATTTCGAAGCCGTTCATGTTTTCCACCTGATCGTAGCTCTGAACGTAGTTGGAGTTTTCGGCACATCGGTCCGACACCTGCTGCCTTCCATCGCCCTTGAAGATGTTGAGCGTGAGCGTGTTGTTCGAGTTGAGGATGTAGGTGCCGTGTTGCCAGATGAGCTGCGCCGACACGCAGTTGGGTTTGGCCGGGTTGGTGTTGTACAGATACAGCGCCTGCTCCCAGTAGCCGTCGTTGGTGAAGCTGTACGATTGACCCGCCGTGGCCGGGTAGATGAAGCTGTTGTTGACAGGGTCGTAGAAGTTGAGGCCCGTGAGGACGTGGCCTGCACCCGTGCTCCATGTGCCCTGCAGCGACGTCACGTTGTTCGGCACGCCAATGCCGTATGTGGTCTGAGCCGACGCGGGCGAGATGAGCAGCGCCGACGAGGCGACTAGTATCGATGTGACGAGTCTCAACATGGTCAAGCTGGTGGATGGCGATTCGAGAGCCCCAAGTATGCGACGAGAAGCTGGGATGCTTGCTGCGTGTATGCGAGCGATGCTGATGATCCTGTGTGGATGGATGGATGTTTCCTGCGTGCGGACAAATTTGCAAGTCAAGGCAAGGCAGTCGAGGAGATGTACAAGATGATAGCGGCGAGTCGAGTCGAGGATAGGATGGATGGTGGTTTTGTAACAGCAGCAGCGACGACTGCAACGACGATCTCGATGCCTGCGCTCCCCTCGGCGCTCTCACTCTCTCTCCATTTCGCTCATGGTGGGGTTTATCCCCCTCGGCTTGCAGAGGGTGAATCTCACGAGGGCTGCCTTGCCCGGCGGGCTGCGATTGCCTCACTGGACGCGCCGCAAATCGACATGGCGCACTGCCGCACTGCCGTGCCGAATTCGAGCTCCAACACAGGGGCAGAGCCGTGTGCCGCCATGCGTGTGTGCTGGCTTGCAGCCACTCGACTCGCATGCACGCGCGCAGCTCGCCATGGCCAGCCCGCCGGCGGGGCTCCCTGGCTCTTGCCGCTGGATGGTGAATTTTCGAATTTCCACACACACCCTCTCTCGCTCCTCGCAATTCAAAAATGAAACGAAAGCGGGATCTTCAGGGTCAACACAGCCCAGCCCGCAAGGAATTCGTGCCGCCGCGTCCGCTGCTCTTTCGCCCTGCGATTCAAACCCAATCTCGGCCGTGGGTCCAGCTGCGCCGCTTTTTTTGTAGAAATGTCAGATCGAAAGGCTGCTGGGTGACGTCGGCATGCTCCCCATCCTCGCCAAACAAGCGCCACTTGACCATCAAGCATAAACGTACATGATAAAGATAAATGCCGGCTACTACAAGTACTACAGCTACAGCGAGTGAGTCTAGCGGAAACCTTCGAGCACGGCATCGCACTGGAACCAGCACCGCCGTTCCGAGCCTTCGACCATCGATATCGCCGCAGCACTGGGTGGAGGCGCAGCAGCGTCGACGGCGGGGTCGGTAAAGTCGATCTGAACGCCTGCACATCGCGGCGCACGCTTGTGCGATACGGCCAACGAACGGACGGAGCTCGAGTCTGAATCGGCGAGCGATGGATGCCGCGTGCGTGGACGGATGAGGTTGCGGCTCAACAGGCTGCCCGCCCTCGGCTCGCGCGAACGACGTCGTGGCTCGGCGTGCGGGCTGGATTGCATCTGCCGTTCTTCCGATGATGCATCCATGGACGACGGATCGACATGGCCGTACACCGTCGAAGAGCCGAGCGAAGAGCCCGTGCGGCTCGCGTCGACACTCGATGCATCGCCCGTCGCCGCAAGTGGACTGCTGCAGGTGGGCAGCCATGCGTCGACCGAGGTGCCGACGCTCCACGGCTTGTCGGCAGCCGAGGAAGGCCGACTGTCTTGCGAGACGGAGCTCATGCTCGACTCGCCCACGTGCTCCGATAGACTGTCGTCCAGCGCCGAATCCGCGACCGAAGACGACGACCCGCACGCCGACTTGTCCCAGTGCGCCTCGTGGTGGGGCGTGCCATGCGCATCGGACGCAGCTTGCGAGTCGTGCTTCGATTCCTGGCAGAGCGCGTCGAGATCAAAGTCGAGGTGGTTGCGTACCGACCAGCCGGTGCAGCGGAACGAAGCGGGCGCGCTGAGAAAGAGGTGGATGCGCGTCGGAGCCAGCGGCGATGCCATGAACGCCTCCAGACGCTCGTCGCTCACCAGCAGACGCACGAGCTTGCGCTCCCAGTTGCTGCTCGTCTTGTCCCTCGCCACGCTGCGTCGGTGCTCGCAGGCGTCGGCATCGGCCTCGGATGCGAGGTGAAGCAGGCATGCATCGGCCTCGTCATTGCCACTCTCGTCCTCGCGGCCGTGCGCGTCGATGCCGCTTCCGAGCAGGTGCTGGACGGCAGCGTCGACGGAGGTGCACCTGCCGATGGCCTGGATGAGGTCGAGCACAAACACCTCGCGCGGCATCGCAGCACTTGCGCCGATGACGACGAGCAGCCTAAGATCGTTGGGCGTGATCGCCCCGAGCGCAGCAGCATAAGGCTGGCGGGAAGTTCCCTCGCCGTTGGTGGCGACAAACTTGGCGAGCTGCTTGGTAGCCTGTTCGAGATGGTGCCGGAGCTGGTCGAGTCGAGCCAGCAGCTTGGTCTCCTTTCTTTCGCGCGCGGAGCTGGAGCGCGATCGCTTGCGTGTCGTCGATCGAGCTTGGTTCACGTCGAGCTGACGTCGTTTGCGGAGCAGGCTGACAGGCTCGGGAAGCTGCCCCTTTGCAAACAGAACGTGATGAACGAGACATTCGGCGAGCTTGGCGGTGAGCTGGTCGCAGTGGCCGAGCGATTGGGCCTTGGACAGGTCGGCGTTGTCGCAACGCATCGCGGCCACCATGCGAGAGCGCCGATCACGATCGAAGGAAGAGGCATGCGAGAGCAAAAGTCCGTTGCGTTCATGTGCCAGCTGTGCAGCCATAGTGGAGCCCATGTCGAGAAGCGGCACATGCAGCCGAGACGAGTGGCTGCATCTCGCACCTCGTGTGCGCGGGCCGCGGCGTCGCAATTGCTCCTGCGGTGCGGGTGGATGAGATGCCATGAGTGCAAGTTCAGGCGCGCCTCGATGGCATGGTGGCGAGCTTGCTTTGGCGATCGACGGCGAGCAAGATGGTGTCAATGCTGAAGAGATGAGCGGCTTGGGCTCAAGTGGAGAGACCCTCTGCAGCCGCCGTGTTGCACTCGTAATTCAGCCGCCACAAAAGAGCAACCTGGCAGCTCAAAACGCGCGCTGGAGCGTCACGTGATTGTAGTCGATTCGCGAGCCATGTTAGGTTGGTGCGAAATTCTGCCAAGGCGGCCCATGCACGACTGCGAGTGCAGAGTGGAGTCGCCCACGCAAGCAGGCCGCGAGTTGCGATTTTGATTTGGAGGGCGCCATCACAGGGGCTGTTGCAGCACCAAGCGGCGGCGCCATCCTCAGCTTCAGCTCATCCACATCGTCTCTATCTCGACCGCAACTACCTCGCATCTCCGCTAGCCAGCATGTCGTCCGGCAAAGGTCAGAGGGAGGCCGTCTTCCCCACGCGCCAGGCGCTCGGCAGCACCAAGACGCGCCTCAAGGGTGCGCAGACGGGCCACTCGCTGCTCAAGAAGAAGGCGGATGCGCTCACCAAGCGCTTCCGCACCATCACGCACAAGATCGACGAGGCCAAGCGCAAGATGGGCAAGGTGATGCAGCAGGCGTCGTTCAGTCTCGCCGAGGTGCAGTACGCCACGGGAGACATTGGCTACATTGTGCAGGAAAGCGTCAAGTCGGCGAGCTTCAAGGTGCGCGCCAAGCAGGAAAATGTGTCGGGCGTGCTGCTGCCGGCGTTCGAGGCGGACATCAAGGAGAAGTCCAACGGCGCTTCGGGCAGCGGTGGCGAATTCGCCCTCACCGGTCTCAGCCGCGGTGGCCAGCAAGTGAACAAGGCGCGCGAGGTGTACACCAAGGCGCTCGAGGTGCTCGTCGAGCTGGCGAGTCTGCAGACGGCGTTTGTCATCCTCGACGAGGTCATCCGCATGACCAATCGCCGCGTCAACGCCATCGAACACGTCATCATCCCGCGCCTCGAAAACACCATCAGCTACATTGTCTCGGAGCTCGACGAGGCGGATCGCGAAGAGTTCTTCCGCCTCAAAAAGGTGCAGGCCAAGAAGAAGGAAAAGGCGGCCGCCGGCGATCGCGAGCGCGCAAAGATGCAGAAGAAGCTCGCCGGCGACGACACCGACGACGACGACGACGATGATGACGAGGACGAGGCTGACGATCGTGCTCCAGCGTCCGACGACAAGCCAGCGTCGGCTGCGGCTGCATCGGCGTCTGGCGGCGGAAAGAAAAAGAAGAAGAAGACCAAGTCGGCCAGTGCCAACAACACCAACGACGACGACCAGCGAAGCAAGGATCTGCTCTCGGGTGGAAAGGACGAGGACGTCATCTTCTAATGCGCACGTTCGCTGTCTCGCACTCTGTTGACTTTTGCACTTTCATGCCACTTTTGCACACATTCCACGCCGCGTGTCGTATAATAGCTGAGGGGAGCGTTGTTATGTCCAGCAAGCGCCGATGAGGAGCGAGAGTGCGGCGCCGACGACGACGCCGGCGGTGGAGGCGAAGACGAGGCGCTCGTCGTCGTGCTTTTGCGCGCGAAGCTGGCTGGTAGCTCCACCTGTCTGGCCGACTGCGTGAGGTGATGTCTCGCCGCGTTCATTGTTGATGGCTTCGGCAGCAGGAGATTGTGCGGCGAGGGCGGTATCGAGCGAGTGTTGGAAGTGGTCGACGCTGGCGAGGATGAGTTGTCGCGACTCGTGTTCGGCTGCCACGAGGCGCGATTCAAAGGTCTGGGCGAGCTTCTTGCGCTTGTATGGCTCGACGAGTAAAATCGCCAGGATGAACAAGAAGGCTGGTGACTCAAAATGTCAGCATCGTATTCCACATGGATGGTGATTGGAGGCAAACTTACCGTTGAGACCGGCGACGATCAAGCTTCCGTAGGTGCTCATGCCGCGCATGCGATCGGACCAAAGCTGTTCCTCGTGATACCGCACCATGACTGCCTTCATCATATCGTCGAACGCCGTCTGCACGTCGGCCTCGGTTTGCTCGAGCTTCTTCTCCGCCTCGGCCTCGTGTTTGGTCATGGTGTGCTCGGCACGCAGCAGCTCCGTATATCGGCTCAGGTCGGATTCGCTCCACGAGTGCTTGCGCGATAGAAGGTCGTTCGTCTCGCGCTGGCTTGCACTTCGTCTCTGCACCGAATCGAGGTAAGCACGCTTGGCTTGCGCCGCCAGCGTGCGCTTGGCATCCAGATCCGTCTCGAGCTGCGTGATCTGTTGCTTGAGCGCCTCGATCGCGGCGTAGCCAGAGTACGTGTTGTACTGCGCCGCCAGCGTCGATAGTCGGCTGCGCACGTTGGACACGAGCGACCGTGTGCGCTCGCTCGCGGCGGAAACGGCAGATGAAAGCGACGCAGACGAGGTGAGTGCGTCGAATGTCGGTAGAGACGAGGCCAACCCTCGAAGACGCGCTGGCACGTCGCGTTGCCCTTCAGCATCATCATTTCCGCGTAGAGTCGAGGATGTCGGCGGCGCCGACTTGGCATCCTGGGACTGTGATGGCGAGGATATTGTCGGAGCCTCGTCCTGCGATGTATGCGCCGACGAAACCCGCTCTGTATCTGCCTCCTGAACTGGTGGTGGTCTTGCGTTTGGATCCTCGGAGCTCTTCGATGAAGGTGACTCTCTTGACGGATCTGCCATCAAGCTCCTGGATGAGTTTGTGAAGTTCCTGCGATCTAAACGATACCACGCTATTGCGTGGGCGGATGGGAGCAGAGACGAGCCGCGCGATTGCGAGAAGCGAGAAGTGCTGCGGAGAAGCGGCGTGGGTGTGCGTGCGGCGTTGCGGCACGCCGCTGCCTCGACTGTGCCCCGCACAAGCGCTTGCAAAGCACCGCGCACGAGTGGCCGTGCCATGACGAAGGGACGTAGACTTGCCAATGCGATGGGTGCCGGTGCGTGGAGAGTGTTGTATAGCTCTGAGCGTATGTGTTGCGAACGAGAAGACGAAGCCGAAAGTGTCACTTTTGCCTCCCGATCCGCTGCCTCGCATCTGCCACCTCTCCCGATGCCATTTACGCGTCGGCTGAGCGGCAAAGTGAGACGCGCCTTGGAAAGGCTGAGTCGGCGCCGCTCCAACCAACACTCTTGCGCACGCTCTTGACCTTTCCTCGCTTCCGCATCATCCTCGACTCCTTGCACACCATCGTTCCCACAAACACTCGTATCGAAACGCAATGGAGAAGCCCACACCCTTGATCAACTCGGCCATGCTGGCGCAGCACGTCGGGCAGACGGTGCGCGTGGTGGGCAAGGTGCAGAAGCTCACGGGCCAGACGCTACTCATCCAGACGTCCGACATGGGCAACGTCGAGGTGGCACTCAACCCGGACTCGGAGATCTCGGGCAGCTCGTTTGTAGAGATCACGGGAAAGGTGACCGAAGGAGGATCCGGAATGGACGGCTACCTCGTGCGCGAATTCACCACCGTCGACTGCGGCGAAAACGTCGGTACGTATCAACTGACTGCGCGCACAGCAGCCAGAAAGAACAGACAGATACTAACACACAGCCTGTATGCAGATATGGGTCTCGTCGAGAACACTGTCCAGCTCTCGGCCAAGTTTCCAGCTCTCTTCTCCGACTCGGCCTAGGCAAGCCACCCCATTGCGTGTACAAAATCCCCAGCATCTTTCCAATCATAGCCATCATCTCTTCCACTTTCGCTCCCAAGCACACACATGGCGTGATGTTCGTTCGAGAACGTGGTCGAATCGATTGCACTGGTGCGTTCTACGAGCTCAGTCACGACGTACGCTGCCCAGGCGCGTATCCCATCTCGCTTGGTCCACCGGTGCACGCTCACTCGTCTTGAGCGCAGCGATATACGCCAATGCGCGCGACAGTTCGAGCCACGGCTCGGTGCCCGCCACATAGCGCGCGCCAAGCAGCGCAAATGCCTTCTTCTCAGCCACAGCTGCAAAGTAACTCGACGCCAGCGCAACACGCACCCTCCACGGCTGCGTCTCTTGCTCACCGCCTGCGGCGATGGTGATGCCAAACGCACGCAGCGTCGCCAGTGTCTGCTCGCGAGTCTCTGCGCGCGAAACGGCGAGATGCGAGTCGAGCAAAAAGTCGAACTGGCGGCGGCGCATGCCCTGCAACGCCACGGGCTGGTGGGTTGCAAAGAACGCGTCATAGGCGTCGATCGAGTTGACGCCCCACCGGCGTGCTGCGATGCTGCCGACCAACAGCGCGAGTCGCGACGGCGTATACACCATCAGGTCGACGTACACGCCGTACGAGCGTGTCGAGAGCACGAGCGTGCGCGGCGTGCCATCTAGCTTGGACGACGCCACGGCGATGCCCGCATCCGCTGGATCCGTCGACTCGATCGTGACGCTCCATGCCTCGCCGTGCTGCTCGAGCTCGTGCACGCGCCGTTGCAGCAGTGCGTGCACGTGCGCCTTGGCCACCGTCTCGGCCCAGCCCGGCTCGGGATAGACAAGCCCACCACTCGCATCGCTGCCACCGTGCGACAGCTTTCGATGCGGCTCGATGCGGTTGAGCGGCGGCGGCAGACCGGTTCCATCGTACGCATCGCGCTGAGCATCAGAATTGACAGCCTCGGCGACCTGCACCATGTCCGGCCGACCAAACGCATCGAGCCGCTTGGCAAAGTGCAGCTTGCCAGCCTGCCAAAGGATCCTCGCAAACGTGAGAAACAGGTCGACGGGTTGACGCATCAGCGCTGCGTACAGCGTAGCCGACGACAGCGGGCGCACGCAGCGGCCTGTTGGAACCGCTGCGTCAGCGCTGCCCTTTGCACGCGCAGGCGGCGGTGTAATCGAGTCGAGTGTGGCCATGAGCTTCTTGACGAGGCGAGGTTTCTGTTTGTTGGTGTCGGTATCGTCCTCGACGAGAAGCAGCAGGCGGATGCCGAGCGCGAACGTCTGTGGCTCAGCTTGTGTGCTCGCAAGCGTGTCTGTCGCGAAAGGCTCCTTGAGGAAGAGCCGGTAGAAGCCGCCGCGATCGTTGAACGGCGATACGTGGAACGAGCGTGGGAAGGTCCACTGATGGTCGTAGCCGCCGCGTCTGGCACTGCTGGTGTCTTGGCTATCGGCCAAAGTGTCGGAGCCGTCCTCGTTGGTGCCGGCTTCGAGCACGTAGATGTGGCGCTCGCTGAATGTGTTGTGCACCTCTAGAACGACGAGCCAGAACTGTCCTCGCTTGTCGTGCGCGGCGCTCGAAGCAGATGCGAGCGTGTTGTGTCCAAAGCCATGCGGGCGGTAGCAGTAGTGAACGGTGAGCGGATTGATGCCGGTGATGCCTGCAACGCTCGGCATGGTCACGGTCCATACGTGGCCGAGTTCGGTGCGCCAGTGCACACCCGCGGTGTCAGAGTCTTGCGGACCCGCCGAGAGGAATCCGCGCTCCCGCAGCTCGTACGCGAGTTTGAGCAAGATGGAGCCCGACATCCATCCCGCTTTGGCAGTATCCGAGGCGGCAGCAGGTGTGTTCTGAGCTGGCGCCGCGAGCGGGATCTGAGTGCGCAGATACGAGCTGGGACGCAGGCCAGTGAGCGACCACGTGTATCGGTCGTTGCGACCGCGTTTCTCCTCGAGGCGTCGTCGTTCGATGCGTTCAGCCGCACGCATCTTTGCCTTCCAGTCCGACTTTTCGTCGGACACATGTGCCTTATCGGTGTGCGAGTTGCCAGCGGGCGTGACGCCGCGACGGTCCGCGAGCGCTGCATGGTCGACGAATTCGGGCTCGAGCACGGGTCCCTTCCAGGCGAAAGCATGGCCGGTGTCGAGCTTGCGCGTTTCGAGCTGGTCGAGTCGGAGCGCGAGGTAGAGCGTGTTGTAGCGGAACGCGTGTTTGGACTCGACGGGCAGGAAGCGTGCATGGCGTGTTTCGGCAGGAACCACCCATGCTGCTGTGTCGGACGTAGCGCGAGGCGTGAAGAAGCGTTCGAGCAGAGATGGGAGGCGTTGTACGAGCCAGATGCTGACAAGGAGATACAGCGGTATGGCCTTGCGCGATGCGAGCCAGTCGCTGCTCAGCCACGCGGACGAGCTGGATGCCTCGCCCAGGCCAGCCAGCCACGCCGTCGCTGCTCGGTTGCTGAGCGACGAAGCGTTTGTCATCGCTACAGAACGTATGACTGGATCGATGATGGTCTATCGATTCGAGAATCGCATGGCTGTGCGCAACGAACGGCCTGGTCTTTGGAGTGTGGTGGAAGGGTGGTAGGATCGAGTGTCGGGAGCGGAGACGCACAAACCAGCCGCGCTGCCTCCACAATGCTCAATCTAACACGGCATCGCAATTTTCGTTCGATCCAGGGTCCACTCTTGGTGACATCCAACCTTCTTCTCCCTGGACCACTTGGCACATGACTCTCACTGCTGCCTGTCACCAATCACACCATGGTCGATGGAGCTCAATGTCCTGTCAATGCGCTCCGCAACGAGGCGATAGCGTCGACGCATTCGCCTTCACCGTCTCTCACCTCGCGCATCAATACCCGCATTCAAGAAGCAGGGCCGTCTCGGCAAGTGCCTTCGAATTGGCCCGACGATGTGACGTACATCACGCAGAATCTGGTGGCGGCCTCGGTGCCAGACTCGATTGCTGAGCGATACGTCCTGCCACCATGCACGACGTCTTTGCCAGCTGATGAAGAATCCGAGTCCTCCGTGCAGGACTCATTGCGATCTCTGCCACAAGCTACACACAATGATGGACGCGCACAGACGCTGTATATCGATTCGATGCAGGATCAGGTGCCCGTGATCATTCATCCTATCGACAAAACCACGCCGTGGTGTCCTGATTCATTCCACTCGACCAGTCGTCAGCTTAGCTGTCATCCGTCAGCTGGATCGCACGGTCTATTTGCACGCCAAGATATCGAGGCCAATACGTTTGTACGTCCGTACCTGGGTGTGCTACACACCAAGCGCGATGCGGACTTTTACTCGACCTACGACCTCAGCCTCTGCCACGATGATCGACTCGTCCACAAGTCGATGTCCGACTCGCACGCTCAATCCCTTGACGATGCAGTGGAGGCCTTGAAGCTCGACGAGGAAGAGAATCCCACGGCGCTGTATCTGGATAGTCGGTATTGGGGAAACGAGTCGCGATTCGTCAACGACTATCGCGGTATCGCAGAACGTCCCAATGTCGAATTCCGCTCCTTCATCCAACTCGACCCCACCGATCGTAGCGAAAAGTTCCAGATGGGTCTGTTCACCACGAAACAAGTTCGCAAGGGCCAGGAACTCGTCGTCAACTACGGCAAAGCTTACTGGCTCCACCACGACCAACTCACCCAACAATCCCAGCCGACCAACAACCATCCCCCGACACCTCAACCACCGGCACGCACAGTCAACGCAAACATGGATCCCATCCACGCCATGCTCAACCGCAGCCGCATGCGCGTCTCGCGCACCGCAGCCCATCCGCACCGACCACCCCCACAAGCATCGCCACCGTAAACATGGCATCGTCTATAATTTCCTATCCATATGCGTTGTGACAGTGCTTCGTGAGAGCTACAGTCCGTACGCGTCGCTGAGCTTTTCCAGCTTGTTGTACATGAGAAAGATGATGGCGCTCGACGGGGCGCTGCGCAGACACGTCACGCCGCATCCTGCGTACAGCCCGCGCACGCCGCGCGTCGCGTAGATCTTCTTGAACGTCGCAAAGAAGCCCGTCCCCTTCCACCTCTGCCCCGCCACACCACCGTGCGTGGCGGCGCGCATCTCCTGCTCCGTCTGCATCGTCGACTTGACACAGTCCGCAGGGAAGAGCACCACATTGTAGCTGATGCCCGCCAGCGCTCCGGCTCCCACCAGCTCGAGCGAGCTCAGATCCTTCTTGCTCACGTCCTGGCGTCGTTGCTGGATACGCTTGCGCGCGATCAGCCAGCGCGAGCAGCCTTCGAATGCAAGGAACCACGCTACGCCACCGCCCGTCTCGCGCAAAAGCGTGCCCGTTTGCCCGAGCCACAGGCCACGGATGCCGTCGGTGGCGACAGTGCGACGCAGCAGCGTCAGCGGTCCGTCGAGCGACTTGAACGTCTGCGCCGACGCCGGCGACCCGCTGGCAGACGCACGCACCGCGCTCGTGTACAGCCTCCGTTGCTGTTGCAACGCTGCGCCATGGGCGGCCGCGCCGCCCGCCGCGTGCGAGCTCGTGCTGGCGATTGGAGCGTGCTGCTCGCGCGTGATCATCTGCACCTGCATCTTGCACTTGATGAGCTCGATCGGTGTCAGCACCAGACTCGTCACCGATCCTGCGCCCGCGGCGGCGATGCCCAGCTGCGCCATCGACAGCGGCGCCTCCGCCTCCGCCTGGGCCGCCGACGCCATGCTCGCCTCGCCGTTCGCCCAGCGGATCGCCGACTGGATCTGGTTGTACGTGAAGAAGAGACACGCGTTTTCGAGCGTCGCTCCGAGCACAGGCATGCTCAGACCTCGATACAGGCCGCGAATGCCTTCCTGCAGGTACGTCTGCTTGAAGCAGTCAAAGGCGCCCGCGTAGCGCGGCGGCACATCCGCCGACTGCGTCTGCAGTCGCACCTTGACCAGGTCAAAGGGATGCTCAAACACCTTGCTCACCATGCCCGCGATCGAGCCAAAGGCGATGTCCTTGGATGCCTGGCTCAGCCGACCCGACGATGCCGATGCAGCGGCGCCCAACGAGCCAGAGGCCTCTTCGTTCGGCGAGTGGATCATGTACGACCGCGACACGGCGGGCTGCGCAGAGTCCTGCATCGCGCCAGCAGCGCCAACCACACCGCCCGTGGCGCGGCTCCAGCTCTCTTCCTGGTGCTGCCGCGGCGAGTCGCCCTCGTCCATGGGCACCGCGGCCGAGTGGCGCGGGCTGGACGACGGCGGGCGTAGCAGTACGGCCGACATGGCGATCTCGAGCTCGGCGACCGAATCGTCCCGCAGAGGCGTGGGTTGGTCGGATGGCAGCTTGGTTGGACTGCCGTCGCGCACGGTCTCCACCTCGAGCTTGTCGTCCGACGCAAACGTGTGGTGCGACGAAAGCGTGGCTGCCGATGCGCGCGCCGACGGGATGAGGCTGGTGCGCGAGGAGCTGCCGGACGTTGTGCGACCTGCGGATGTCGATGACGACGAGAAGGGTCGTCCGGAGTTCGATGCGTCGGGCAAGGCCAACGAGCCCCGTCGCGTGCGCAGGAGTGGGCTGGGGATGCTGTCGAAGGCCGAGTGGGCGGCTGGCTCGATGGCAAGGCCAAAGGAAGGGCGCTTTCGATGTGCCAGCACCGACCCAGATGAGAGGGGCCGCGATGGGGAGCGATTCGAGATGGACGCAGCCGGAGCCAAGGTCGAAGCAAAGGCGTCGGTAACGCGGACGTTGCTCACACCTTTG
Organism: Moesziomyces parantarcticus; assembly: GCA_023212605.1. Lineage (NCBI taxonomy): Eukaryota > Fungi > Basidiomycota > Ustilaginomycetes > Ustilaginales > Ustilaginaceae > Moesziomyces > Moesziomyces parantarcticus. Next base: position 91,609 of record JALCCF010000035.1, on the reverse strand, counting down.
AGCGATGAAGAGCGGTTCAGCGAAGGCGCGGCGTCCAGAGAGGATGACGAGTGGAGGTCGAGAAAGAAGCCGTCGCCTGTCGTGGGTCTTTGAGCCTGCCCGAGCGTGGGCTGACGGAGCGCCGAGTTGGACGAGGTCGGTGCCAGCCCGTGCGAATGGTGGGAATGGTGCGAGTGGTGCGAGTGGTGCGAGGACCCAGAAGACTCAGCAGTCGAGGCTGCATGTGGAGTCAGGGCAACGACGCCAAGAGGGCCCGAGGGTGGATCCGACTGCGACGGGTCCGAAAAATCGCTAGGTGTTGAATCCAGCCGAAAGCGCGAACGAGCGCCTTCAAAGTCCGAAGGTCGCAGCGTCAGATCGGCACGATCGGGGCTCAGATCGGTGACATCGGCGGAGAAGGCCGAGGTCGACACCGACATGGGTCGCGAAATCGACATGGTCGACACACGCTTGCGCTGCGACGAGGACGAGCCGAGCGCGAGACCGCCTCCCATGTTGGGCGAGCCCAGTAGGCTCGACCATGGCTTGCTGCCTACAAGGCTGTTGAGCGAGCGACGACTCGTGTGGCCGCGCTTGCCTGTGTCGGTGGGTGCAGCGGGTGGCATCATGGACCAAGGCGACTGGGCCACCAAGCCGCTGCGTGCCGAGGCAAGAGCGTACTGTGAGCCCGTCGACGAGCTCGGCCGATGGAGCATTCTCCCGGAATCGAAAGTGGAAGCGCCAAGACTGCTCGAGTCGCTGGACTGGTGGAAACCAAGCGACGACGAGCTCGCAGGCGAGCCAAGGATCGCTTTGGAGTCACCCCGCAGGTCTCGCGACAAGGGCCTGTAGGCCTGGGACTGAAACGAGAACGGCGTACGCTGTGCTCCAGCCGGGTCGGTTACAGCGGAGCTTGTCGAGGTAAAAGAGGAGCCTGAGGAAGAAACTGCGCCCCTAGTGCCGTTGCCAGGCCCTGCGCTATTGATATGTTGACTCACTCGGTCCTGAGGTGGCCCCATGAGCACATCGTTGTCATGCGGACGCTGCGGACGTGAAGGAGCATGAGCTGTCGCCTGCGAGGCCGTATAGTCCGCGATCGACATCGACCCTTCTGCCGCGTTCGCAAGCGCTTGCGATGGACGAGCAGGCGACGCGGACTGCTCCACATCAAAGTAAGCACGGTTGGGAAGGCCAATGTCGGAAGGAAAGGAGGCGTGTGCCGAGCGATGCTCCTCGACGGCCTCTTTGGTTCGAAGGATGGTCGGACCTGCAGACCCTGTGAGCCGGCGCGCTTCTTCGTGCGAGATGTGCTCGATGACGCTTGTGCGACTCGCGCCGCGAGTGCTCGATTCGCGACGAGGCCGATGCGAGAGGACGTCGCGCAGGGGTCTCGCGAGGCCATCGATGCTTTTCGTACGCGAGCGCGGCGAGGCCGGGACAGCCGCCGATCCATCCTGCGCTGCTGCACTTGCATTCGGCGACGCGAGCTTGCTGGTGCCGCCAAAGCTTCGCAGAAGATCGAGGCTAGGGGAACGACGGGTCAGGCTCGGCGATGCGCCGATCTCCTCTTCTTGGCCGCGCGGTCGAGGCTGCCTCTGCCCCAACTGAGTGTGCAGGCGCGGCAGTGCGTAGTCGGGGCCGAACGCATCGTCAGCTAAGCCGAGCAGGTTGAGGCCACCGGTACTGGGACCTCCATCCATACTCAGAGCTCGTGATCGAAGCGTGGCCGAAACATCCGAAGAACCTGACTGTGCAAGGTGAGGTCCTGAAGAGGCGGCCTTGTCCGCTGCGAGCGGAAGTGGCGATGAGATGTCAACGGCTGGAGGGACGCCTCTGGCCTCGCGTTCCCTCTTGCCCATGAGCCTACGCAAGCCAGAGACGAGGCTGCTCTTGTTCTTGGTATGCTTGCGGATATCGGGAGCCGGGACGCTCGACTCTGACGGGCCGAGTAAGGACGAGAAGGTGGCGTGTGCCGCCGTCGGACTTGCGATGCTTGCGCTCTTCTTGGTCGGACTGCCTGGAACGCCTCTCATGCTCGAGGTTGCCATACGCTTGCCGCGTGGCGAGGCGGAGGCTTGTGCGTCCGATCCGCTCGCGCCGAAATCTCGACCAGCTGGGAAGGGCTCGGTGGCGCGCGAGGAGACCATGGAGTGCCGGGCCGCCGATGGTTCTGGAGCGGTGGTTGGGCGAGCCGAGCTGCTGGTGCGGCTTCGAGGGGACGCGCTTGGGCTTGTCGAGACCGTTGCGAAGAAGTGCGAGGTTTGCGACAGGGGGCTGCCGACGACGCTGCGACTTGGGCGACGGTCGATGCCAGCGATGGGAGGCGCGAGGGCGTCGCTGAAGTCGGAAGTGGACGATGAGGCGCGAGCGCGACCTTCGGCCAGAGCGAAGCCGGTTGCAGTGTAGGAGGATGCGCTGTGGATCGAGGGTGAGCGCGGATACTGCTCTGCGAGTGCGGATCGGGTCATGTCATGTGCGGCCTGGATGCTGCAAGAGAGGCTGGGGCTGGAGCGAACGCTTGACTGCGTGGTGCTTCTGGCGTTGGGGGAGTGGAAGCCGTGGGTGGTGGCAGAGTTGTCCGACATGAGCGGGGTGGAAGGGCCGAAGGGAGGCAGAAGCTGAGGCGAGGTCGGCGCGGCTGACGAGCGCAAGGACGAGGCGGTCGAGGGGCGTCGGAACGAGACGAGATCGTCTGCACGCTTCTGTTCCGGTAGGTCGGGAAGGACGGTGGCGGAGGCCATCCTGCGCATGGTGCGAGGCCACGGTTTGAAGTAGGCCTGGACTGGGCTTGCACCCGAGACATCTTCGTTGGAGATCACCGGAGTGGATGTGGCGGATGTTGCGGACGCTGCCGAGGAGGGCGTGGAGCTGGATGCGGACGATACCAGCGGTTGCATGGATCTACGATAGTACGAAGAGTGAGAAGCATCGTCCAAGGCACGAGAGGAAGTCTGAATGGGGACGAGGTTGTGGTCATGCTCAAGGACGGGAGCGAGCGAGTCGAAGCGATCGGGCGAGGCGAGCAAGAGAGGGGAGGAGCGAGCGACTTCCTCGAGGAAGGCGGCGTCGTTCTTATCCCACATGCCATCGTCGACGCTGTCTGTGTTGGCAGCGATGGAATCGCGAGACTGGATGCTGCTGAAACGCTGTCGGATGCTGCCCCAGCGTGGTGTTCTGGAGAGCGACGGCGAGTTGGTGTTTGGTGTTGGCGAGGCAGTTGGGGCAGCAGCAGGGGCAGCAGTGAGCGTGCTGCTGCCCTCGAGATCGGGTGACCTCATGATGACCTGGGCTCGAGGAGGGTCGGTTTGAGATTGGTTGGAAGGGTATGCATGAGCGCGACTGCTTGAGCGGCGAGGAGACGAGGTGGGCGCGGGTGAGGCGAGCGTATCGTGTGCGAGATGGATGGAGATGGTGGTGAAGGATACACTCGAGTGTTGAGCGAGCAGTCCAAAGGATGGGTGGACGGTCAGGCTGTTGGTTGACTCGTCTCGGTCGATATGCAGTTGGTGGGGCTGCGGCTGCGAAGCGGATACTGTGTAGAGGCCAGCTAGCCTCCGCTTGCGGTCGGGGGACAAGCTGCCAGAATCACCGAGAGTCGAGGTGCGAGAGGGCTTAGCTCGGCGAGCTGGGCTGGGCTGAATGGCGTGTGGCTTGGATGGCAGCGAGGTGGTGACGATGGTCGCCGTGGCAGCAGGGCGTAAGAGGTGCAGGTGCAGGAGCGGGTGCAGCCGGCGATTGTTTGCGGAGCGCGTAGATTGAAGGCGGCGACGAGGATGGCGCAGAGAATCGCAGCAACAGCAGCAACAGCAGCAACAGCAGCAACAGCGGCTGCATCGATGGGCCCGACCTGCATCGCATCCGCACGGCCAAGACCAACACTCAGCCAACACTCGGACTCGCCCATGATGCGACGACTCCTGAGCTGCTGAGCTGCTGAACTGCTGAGCTGCTGCGCCCTCGTTCGCCTGCGCCTCTTCCTCCACCCAAAAAATCACAAAATGCGAACCCCCTGATTTGGCAGTTCGGGCGCGCTCTCCTCTGCTGCTGCTGCTGCTGCTGCTGTTGAATGTTCTGCACGTTGCCGCACGCGGCGCTCATCGAGAGAAGCAAGAGATGCGACGACGTGTTTTTAGCTCGATTTTGTCTATAATTTCGTGTCGCCTCGAATTCACGCACCGACGCGAGACAGCAACTGAAACAGGCACCGACGCCGCGCCCTGCCGCATCCATCCCTATCCGCCCTAGTTGCAGTGTGAGCTGGCTTACACCATCTCGCCTTGGTGCTGACGCCCTGGCGATCCGATCCGCAAGCGGGATTGTCGTGCTGCATGGAAGCGCCCAGCTACGACATCTTCCGCCGCCACATTCGCTCAAATTTAAAGCTTTAGAGCTCTTCGGTCAATCGCACTGGGATGTGGGTAATGCAATCCGCATCGATGCTTACTTGCTTGCATGCGCCGCTTGCCGCCCTCAGCAAATGATACAGTCCTCGGACACCTTGAAGCCAAAGATCTCGTGGTCGATCTGCTTCTCGATGACGCGAAAGTCGGTGCGGCTCTTGAGGAACTCGTACAGCTCCTCCTGCCCGAACACGAAGCCGTCCTCGCGTGCCGACGCTCGAGCCGACGTCGCCGCCGCATCCTTGTTCTTGAGCAGCGAGATGAGCTCCTTGCCGTCCACAATGTAGTAGTTGGCCAGCGTCTTGAGCGAGTTGTAGAAGCGCGGGATGTCGGGCTCCTTGGACTTGAGCGACGCTATGAAGGCGGCAATGTGGTTCAGATCCGAAATTAACTGGAAGCCGCCCGTCTGGCTGATCTGCAGCGACTTGAGATGCTTGGTGAGGATGCCGAACAGTCGCAACGCCACCTCGGTGTAGAACAGGTCTAGGATCTCTCGGTCCGTCGCACCTACCAACAGCGAACAGTGGAAGCGCAGCAGCTCGATCGTCGAGCGTGTGGCGCGTGTCGAGCTATCCAGCTCCGCCATCTTGGTCATGTCCTGGCCCGCATAGTCGAGCGGATCCCGCTGCGAAAACAAGATCCATTCCGCCCTCTTCATCAGCAGATCCACCGACACCGACAATCCGCCCGCCACAAACTCGTCCAGATTGCCCTCAAACGCCTTCTTGGCGCGCACCACCGGATTCAAAAAGTCGTCCACATCCAGCTTCACCACCGCCACCAGCGTCTGCGAAAAGTACACCGAGCACAGCTGCGAGATCGTATCCGCAATGTGCGTCAGCTCAAAAAACTGCACAAGCGGAAGCACCTCGGCTGCAGGCGCCTCCTTTTCCGCTTTCGACGACCCTGCGCCATCCGACGTCCCGTCGCCGTCGGACAAGGGATTCCACTGCTTGATCTGCTCCGTCGCCTTGTTGAACCCGGGCGCGATGTGTTCTTCTCCAAGCACTTGGAACAAGGACAGGCACACCTCTTCCATCTCTTCCTTGACGCGACGCCCGTGCGACGTCGCTTCGGGATACACCATGAACGCCTCCATCCTCTTGAGCGACTCGCGGTTCACCTGGATCAACGCAAGCGCCGTGTCGAGCGACAGGAGCAGCTGCAGCCTGCCAGGCCGCGACGGCTTGCTGCCTGTAGATGAAGGTGTATCCTCCTCCGGCTTCGATTCCGAGACAGACGGCTCTACGATCGTCGCTGGTGTTGCAGCGCGAGGGTCGAGCTGCGAATCTCCGCTTGCTGTACCCCACGAATGACCGTTGACGTCGGATCCCTTTTCGTTCCACTCGTCCTGCAGGCTATCGCCGGGGAAGCTTGCCATGCTTGGCGGCTTCTCGTTCGTCGAGGATGCTCGCGCGTCTTCCTGATCGCTGTCTTCGTCGTCGCCGATGATGTGGCCGTCGGGGCCTCCAAGCACCTCCTTGCTAAAGTCGACGTATCCGTTGTTGGCGGTCGTCTCGCTCGGGTTCGAAGCATTGGCCGGCGTCGACGAGCGCTGTGGCGTAGCGAGAGCGGAGCCAGAGGCACTCGTGACGCGTGCGCCGCTTGAAGCACCCTGCTGCCACTTGAGCGGGTTGAGCTGACTCAGTCCTGTGCCTGCCGTGCGGATCACGGCGCCACCGACGGCTCCGGCTGCGCGCGGAACGACGGTGACGGGCATCAATAGCACGTCTTTGAACCCGGTGAGCACGTTGCGCTTGACCTGCGCCGGATTGTTGCTGGCCAAAAAGGCGGCATCCATGGTCTTGGAAGTTTTGACGCGCGATGCCGAGGTCCTGGTGCGAGATGCAGCTGCGTCCGAGGATGTGTCGCCTCCTTCCGAGCACAGGTCCATCATGACGTTGCGCACCCAATCGCGCTCCTCTTGCAGATACTCGTCGAGGTGCGCCTCGAACATGGACAGGACGATGGCACGGCATCGTGCTGGTGTGACGGTGTCGAAATGGCGAGGCTCGATCTTTTCGAGCGCATCGGCCATCTTTAAAGCTTGCGAGAAAGTGGCTGCGGCGGCTTGGAGGTAGAGGTGAATGTCGATGGATCGCGCCTTGGCGAGGACGGCGTTGATGTATTCGCCGAGCACCTCGTTGGCGACGCGGCTGGCGAAGGTGAGCAGAACTTGCTGCTCTGGCGGGAAGACGCGCGCGACGAGCGAGCCTTGGGTGTGCAAGGTCTGCAAAAGGTCCGTCATAAAGGCGTCCATGGCGGTAAAGTCGAGAGCTGGGCGAGTGTGGTTGGAGGCCGTGACAAAGTTGGCTTCGGGTCGATGGTCGGTGGGCCTGAAGATGGCGTCGCGCTTCTCGAGGAAGCTCAGAGCCGCGGCCGAGCCCGGGTGATCGAGGAGCTCGATAAAGTTGGCTGTGTCTGCATTGCCCCCGTCCAACGGAAGCGAGGAAGAACCAGCAGTGTTGACGGCGAGGTTCCAGATGAGGTCTGCGTGTTCGTGCATGTCGCTCTCTGCGCGCTCGATGGCTTTGGAGACGTCGATGCCCCTTTCACCGGCGCGCACGGCGTCAGTGCGACGAGCATCGGCGCCTTCAAAGGCCGAGAGCAGGACGCCCTCGAGGTAGTCGGCCGCTTCTCTGATGGACATGCGCAGCCTCCATTGGTCGTGATCGCGTGTTTCGGCGGCAAGGTTTTGCGAGTCATTGGACGAAGCTTGCTGATCAGCAGGCTTGGCAAAGGAGCCGAGCACAAGCGGAGCAGTGAAGCGAGCCACATTGCAGACGGTGCATGCCTGCGAGGGCAGGGATGATAAGCTCGGGTCGGTAAAGATGAGAGAGACGGTGGGGGACGACTCGAAGAGGAGGCTTTGGACGAACGGCTTGAGTGTCAGAGCGACGCGCTTGAAGGTCTGGTAGGCCGAGTCGACATCCGCACTTGGCATGGGCAGTTTGGACTCGGCGCGGTACGAGAAGACGGGAGCTGAGGAGAAGCTCTGGCCCGAGTGCGGCGGCGGCGGCTTGGAAGAGACAAAGCCGCCGAAGCTTTCGTCGTCGGGACTGGTGATGGTGGCGGCTTCAAAGTCGCCAAAGTCGTCTTCATCTTGATTGTTGTTGGAGTGGCTGGATATGCTCTGTTTGCGCTCTATTGGTGATGCTGCGTCTTTAGGTTTGCGGGAAGAGGAGGATATTGTCGAGAGGTCCGGTTGGTAGCGGATGTGACGTCCGGGGATCTGCTTGTACTGCAAGCACGCAAGCTTCTGCGCCCACAGTCTCTCGTCTGCGACGAAGCGAGCTAGCGAGCGCGCTGCGAGCGCACAGCTTGGAAGGTCCGAGACGGGGACGAAAGTGAGGATGCGTTGGATCACCGTCGAGGGGAGGGTGCCGATGGAGAAGGGGTCGAGCGAGACATCGTTGACGTTGACGGCGCTCTCTGTAGTGCCGCGAGAGGCCGAGGTGCTGGATCTCTCCTTGCTGATCACATTGGTCAATCCGAGCGAGCCGGTCGCCTTGGATGTCGGCACGAGCGGAGCCCAGGTGGTGTCCATGGTTGAAGGAGGCTGATGAGCCTAAAGTGGTGGCTGCATGCGATTGGCTGCTGCTCTCTCAGTGAATGGGCATCGAGAAAGAGTCTCCGTCCTTGTGGGAGCGGAATTGCCGTCGAGATGGTTCAGGCGCTCGTCTAGTCGGTGAGTCGACAACGGGAGATGCGCCTTGTCGAGGTATTGAGAGGAGGAGGTCCGCAGGTGTTGGATTTGGAGCTTAAGCATGTGACCCTCCACTTGGCGTCGCGGAAGAGCTGCGTGTTGGCACAGACAGAGAGAGAGAGAGAGAGCGCGAAGAGGCTGCGGACGTGCGGGCCAGACAAGTGCCGGAAAATCCGACGATGTGACTTGGGCACCTGCTCGCCTCCCTTCTTCTTCCATCGATTCACCTGCGACGACGACACTACTTTGCCAGCACTCGATCGATGGCTCGGCACATCCTATCGATCCACAGCTGATTCAGCTAGGCAGTGGTCGGAGATGCCGCCCAAGTCGGCAGCGTCGGGTCGTGGGCGCACGCAGCACACGCGCAACTCGTCGGTCGCATCGCAGCGAGACAAGGAGGATGGCGAGCCGTTCCATCCTGCAGCGGATGCAGCCACCTTCCGCGATCTGCTCATCTTCGAGGAGCGACTCAAGCAGAATGCAGCTCGTCTGCAGGCTCGCAAGCGCAAGTACGAGCTGCTGCTTTTTGGCTTTGTCGCCTTCATCCTGTGCCTTTCGCACTTTGTCGTCGTCTCGCCACGCTCGTCGGTGTTTCTGCAGTACAGCCTGGCTGCGGTGCTCATGATCTGCCTCACCACGCTCTTCCTCTTCTTCGCCAGCGGCATGCATGCCGAACGCATCCGCTCCGCCAACAAATTTGTTCCGCAGGCCAACCGCAGTCTGCGCAGCTTCAACATGTACCTCAACACGCGCACCTCGGCTTCCTCGCGCTGGTGGTCACTCCGTCGGCTACTCCGACCGGATCAGCAGGCCAAATCCGCATCGAGCGAATCCGCTCCGTTGGGCAGCATGGTCGAAAAGGCGATGGGCAAAGGCGGTGGTGTGTCGAGGTCGTCCTCGCGTCTGTCGAGCGGAACATCGAGTCCGCGCAGAGCTGCCCTCTCTTCCATCCCGCCTTCGCAGAACAGCAGAGGCGAACTCATCTTTAGCAATCGCGTCAGCCCCGAGTTTCGCGAAGGCTACGAGCGATATCGTGCGGCGTTCGAGCGGCGTCGAGCCGAAAAGATTGCAGCCAAACGCGCGCAGTCGTGGAAGAGGTGGTTCGATTGGCTCCTTGCGCGCAACTCGACTCTGCCAGCTTCCGACTCAGCAGCCAAAGCCACCCAAGCCCACGCCTCGCGTCAGAGTGCAACACGTCCGCGTCCCGCACGCACCTCCAAGCATCGCAACACACGGTCTCCTGCGCAGTCGGCCACCCAAGCCGACTCGGCCAACGAATCGACGCAGGCTGCCGACGATGCCGCCTCGCTCCACAGCGTCAGTGCTCATGCTCACGATCTCAGCGACGCAGCTCTCAGCGATGACGGCTATCCGCCATCCATGGCCTCGGGCTCCTCCTTGTCCGATCACGAGCCGACCTGAAATATTCATACATCGCACTGCATTCGATTGGTTTTGTTTTTGGAGAGAGAGGCATGAGCTCAACTCTTTGTTCACTGCTTGGTCGCCTGGACGGCGTCCGAGATGACCGAGTCGGGTTTCGAGATGTTGCTGAGAGCCGAGAGCACCGCCTTGAGCGAGGCGGTGGTGATGTCGACGTCGATGCCGACGCCCCAGAAGCCCTGCGCCTTCTTCTCGCCCACCTGCTCCTTGTGCACCGGGTCGATGAGCTCGACGTACGACGCCGCCTGCGCCTTGGAGCCGTTGCCGCGCGCGCTGCTCGACGTGTTGGTGCCCGTCTGCAGGCTCGACGTCTTGGTGATGGCGTGCTCGCTGTACTCGCGGATCTCGGCCTTGAGGCCAAACGTCGACTCGACCGCGTCCAGCAGCGCCGAGAGCGCACCGTTGCCCGTGCCCGTCAGCTCGTGCACCTTGCCCTCGTGCAGCACCTTGCCCGTGAAGCGGCGGTGGCGCGGCGTCTGCATGCCCGAGCCGTGCTCGTCGTCCGACGTGATGCTGCTCGACAGGTCGTCCGAGAGCGAGTAGCCGCGCAGCGCAAAGCGACCCTCGTTGCGTCCGGCGGCGAGCGAGGCGAGGTGGTAGGTCTGCGTAAAGATGCGCGTGATGTCGTCCGTCGTCATCTCCTTGCCCGTGCGGTCGGCCACCTCCTGGATGACCTGGTAGAAGGCCACCTGCATGCGGCGCGGCAGGTCGAGGCCGAGGCTCTGCGCCACCAGATACGCCACGCCGCCCTTGCCCGACTGCGAGTTGACGCGGATGACGGCCTCGTAGGTGCATCCGAGGTCGAGCGGATCGATGGGCAGGTAGGGGATCTCCCACGTGTTGTCGCCTTCGGCGATGCGCTTGTTCTGAGCGGCGAAGCCCTTCTTGATGGCGTCCTGGTGGCTGCCGGAGAAGGCGGTGAAGACGAGGTCGCCGGCGTACGGGTGGCGCGGGTGTACGGGGATGTCGTTGCAGCCGCTGACGACGTCGACGACGCTCTGGATGTCGGAGAGGTCGAGCTCGCCCGGCTGGATGCCCTGCGAGAACATGTTGAGCGCGAGCGTGACGATGTCGACGTTGCCCGTGCGCTCGCCGTTGCCAAAGAGGCAGCCTTCGACACGATCGCCGCCGGCGAGCATGCCGAGTTCGGAGGCGGCGACGGCGCAGCCGCGGTCGTTGTGTGGGTGGAGCGAGACGATGACCGAGGCGCGGTCGGAGATGTGGGTGCAAAAGTACTCGATCTGGTCGGCGTAGTGGTTGGGCGGGCCGACCTCGACGGTGGCGGGGAGGTTGAAGATGATGGGGTGGTCGTGTGACGCCTTGCCCCACGCGGTGCGCACCGCCTCGCAGATCTTGACGGCAAAGTCCATTTCGGTCTGGGTGAAGGTCTCGGGCGAGTACTCGTACTTGAAGTTGGTTCCGCCGTTCTCGGGCTTCGAGTAGTGGTCTACGAGCTCGCGCACGATCTTGGTGTGGCGGACGGCGAGGTCGATGGTCTGCTCCTGCGAGTTGTTGAACACGACGTTGCGGAAGAGGGGCGAGGAGGCGTTGTACATGTGGAGGATGACGTTCTTGGCGCCCTTGATGGATTCAAACGTCCTGCGGATGAGCTCTTCGCGCGCCGGGGTGAGCACCTGAATGTAGACGTCGTCGGGGATCATGTTGTTCTCGATGATGTGGCGCACGAAGCCAAAGTCGGTGTCCGAGGCGGAGGGGAAGGCGACTTCGATCTCCTTGAAGCCGACCTCGACGAGCTTCTGGTAGAACTTGAGCTTCTGCTCGCCGGACATGGGATTGATGAGCGCCTGGTTGCCATCACGAAGATCGACCGAGGTCCAGATGGGCGCCTTTTGCTGCACCTTGGTGGGCCACGTGCGGTTGGGAAGGTCGATAGGTTTGTACGGTTTGTACTTGTCGGCTGGGATCATGGGCGCCATGGTGAAGGGTAAAGCGGATAGCTCGTGTGCGAATCGCGAGTCGGTGGTATCAAGATCGAAAGGGAAGCGCGGCCGACTTGGAGACTTGGAGGCGGTGGTCGGGAAGGATGAAGGAGGTGGAAGCGGAAGAAGACTCGAAGGCTGCGTCCGGCATGCGGATCGAGACCTTCGGGCCAATATTCGAGCAACTGCGCGAGAGGTCCAAGCGCCATCGTGGCACTGCGCCTGTCATGTGCCGCCTGCAGAGCTTTGTGTGTGATTCGAGCCAGAAAATATATTTTTAAAAAAAATGCAAAATAAAATTTGGCGTGACTCGAGGGAGTGAGCAACGGACCATTCTGAAGGCTGCAGCCAGTCACATGCGTTGATTGCATTTCCTCTCCCACCACCTTCTGCATTTCATTTGATACAGTCGAGAAGCTCCGAAGAGATCACACGCTCACATCGGCGACAAAGCTTGAGCGAAAAATTACGGGGAAAAAGTCGAGTTTAGCGTGCATCAAGCGGTGGCAGGCGGTTTGGATACGTCAAAGTGGACGCCCTCTTGGACCTTGCCGTCGGCGGTCTTGATGGTGATGGTGCCATCTTCGTTGCCAAAGTAGGCAGACTTGCAGATGTTGCAGAAGAGACCGACTTCGACGACGCCGGTGAGCAGCTTGATGCGCATGAGCAGGTCGGAAGGATCCTTCATCTGCGCCTCGGGGAAGGGGGCGTCGATGCAAAAGTTGCCGTTGTCCGTCACCACGGGTCCCGCCTTGGCCTTGCCCATACGCAGCACCGCCTGGTCCGAGCCCATCTTCTTGAGGTTCTGCAGCACCTTTGCGTACGCGAACGGCGTCACCTCGATCGGGATGCCCTGGAGCCATTTGGTGCCGAGCTGCGAGCCGTTCTTGCGGTAGTCGGCCACCACGACAAACTCGTTGGCCGCCTCGGCGAGCACCTTTTCGCGCAGCTGGCACGCGCCGCCGCCCTTGATGCAGTTGAGCGCATTGTCCACCTCATCCGCACCGTCAATCGTCACATCGATCGCAGGGAAGCTGTCCACGTCGCCCAGACGCAGTCCTGCGTTGATGATGAGCTCGCGCGACTGGAAGCCGGTAGGCACAAACCAGCGCTTCGCATTGACGGCGGCGCCCTGCTGTGCGATACGCTCGACCACGTACGGCACCGTCGACCCTACAAGCAACGATCTGTGTCAGTGACAAGGAATCGGAGCGAAAGATAGAAAATGTGGCTACTCACCTGAGCCGATGCCGATGATCTCGTGGTGCGGCATGACGTGGTTGTCGACGGCAGCATAGGCGGCTGCGCGCTTGGCAGCTTCGACGCCGGAGAGCTGCGCCAATTCCGTGCTCTTGAATGCGGTTGGGTTCGAGTTGGCAGCGTGCGCCGCACTTGCAGGCGTGGTGGAAGCCATCTTTCGTGCACCGGATCCGAGCGTTGAGAAGGACGAGGTAAATCGAGGTGGAGGTGCGATGCGTGGAGGGAGCCGACGAGCTGGGGCAACCACAGACAGACGCAGGAAACAAGGCGATAAAGTAGTGGTGGATGGACGTACAAGGAGACGCATCGACAAGCGCTACAAGCTGTTGCACCTTCTACAAGTGCGAGCAGGGTTAGGCAGCGGAAGAAGTAGCAGCAGCAGCCTCACAGTTCGGACGTCGAGAGTGTGTGCACGGCCTGTCCGGTGCACGCTGACGTCGACTCTTCCAAAGGGCGGCCAAAGCGGCGATTTGCGATTGATTCTCGCTTATGTCAGCTGTATGTAAGCGGTCCTTCGTCCCCACCGTCAGGGTCTCGTCTGGAATTTTTTCGTGAGAGCGCTCGTTTTCTTCGTGGAGGAGGAGAATTTTTCGAAAGGCGCCGGCACCAGGCATTCAACCCAAGGCAAGTGAGCAGCGCAAAAAAGGCCCTCTGTGGCCAGTGAGCAGCTGTGTGCTACACCATCCAACACTCAGCTCACCCCTGCGCCTCCTCCATCCTTCCCCCCCGTCACCGCTCTTCCAACCCAACGCACCGGAAGAGATCCGCAGTACTCGCATCGGTGGGCTGCTGCCGCTTTCATTTCATCGACTGCCCCTCAGCTTCACATCACGCAGAAGGGTAGAAGGTGCTCCATCGTCACTCTTACGCGCCCTGGACTGTTCCGCCAACATGGCCTCCATCGATATGGATGCCTCGGCGGCGGCTGCCAGCCTCGACAGCCTGCACAGCGCCCTCTCCAAGATTCGCCACCACACCAACTCCAAGCTCGAAAACCAAAAGGGCCCCGCACAGCTCCTCGTAGCCGTCGAGGCTACTCTCGCAGAGCAAGGCTCGACAAACGCCACCTCTTCGGCCACGGGTGCTGCCGCTTCCCAGCATGCCGCTGCCAACCGTTCGCCCGCCGAGTACTTTCTCGCGCTCGAATCCATGATGGAGCTCGCAAGGTCGCCCTCCTCGCCGTCTTCGCTCCTCGCCAACGTCTTCTACCTGCTCTCCATCGTGGCTCCCCACGTATCGTCAGGCATCCTCCGCGCCAAGCTTTCGTCGATCGTGCCTGCCGTCGGCAAGCTCCTCAGCACGCCTCATCCCACCACCTTCAACGTCAACGACACCACATCCGCCGAAACTTACGCCTCCACCCTCAAGTCCGCCCTCGGCGTCCTTCAGGCCATCTACTCGGCTTTCCAGTCCGACGTCTCGGCACTCGAGAACGATGGCCCCCTCAGATCCTGCTGGACGGCAACCCTCAACCTCTGTGCCGATTCGCGACCCAAGGTTCGCCGTCGCGCACAGCTCCTCATCACTTCCATCCTTCCCACCACCGCCGCCGCCTCAGTCAAGCCTTACCACCCCTACCTCAAGCTCACCTTTGACTGGATCATCTCCACCCTCGCGCACGTCGCCGACGCCGGCTCCGTCTCGTCGTCATCCAAGAATAAGAACAAGAAGAAGGACGACCCTCTGCATCCCAAGTACGACAAAAAGTCCGGCACCGCCAAGCAGGCGCAAGCAGCAGCCGCTCTGCGTCAGAACCAGGGCGACACCGCTTCCGTCGGCATCTGGGTCTGCGGCTTTGCAAAGCAGATGATCAACATCCTCCCTCTGGCTCAGGTCGACGACCTCGTCGCCGTCCTCCTCCGACTGCCCGGCCTCCAGAACCCCTTCCTCACCGTCGCCGCCTTCGATGTCTTTGAGGCCTTCCTCAAGGCCTGCAGACCTTCCATCGCATCCGGCGCAGCACAGGCGGATGCTCTCCTCATCCAGTCGCACGTCACCTCGTCTCCCAGCAGCATTGGCGAAAAGACGCTCGCCAGTCTCCTCGACTCGCTCCGCTCGCCCGCATTCGTCCCATCCAGCTCGGATGCGCAGCTCCTTCCTGCCTACCTTCGAGCCCTCGAGCACGCAGTCTCCGCCTACTCGCGCTTCGACAACGGCGCTCCCGCTTGGCGAATCGCTCCCCAGGTCTGGTCCGACGTCATCTCCCTCTCCATGTCGGCCAAGTCGGACGCCTCTCGCTCCGCCCCCGCCGTCCGCGCCGCCGGCCGCGACTGCCTGATTGCGCTTCTTCGCTACTGCGTCCCCGATGCTGCCGTCCAAGACGCACTCAAGGCGTCCTTCTCCAAGAAGAAGGCCACCGACGCTCCCCTGCTCGACATGATCCAGTCCCTCGAAGACGCACTCGGCAAGGATGCGCTTCAGTTTATGCATGCGCGCGCAGAGATCCTCTCCGTCCTCGCCTCGCTCATCTCCAGGCTTCGTTACCACTACGTCCCCAAGACGCAGCCGCCGCATCCCGCCGCCGCCTCGCTCACCATGCACATCGTTCAGACCGTCGCCGAGCTCCGCCAGCAACCCAACTTTGAGCACCGCGAGTACGCCGACACCGTCATCGCAGCTGCCGTCGAGGTCTGCGGCCCGCGTCTCCTTCTCGAAGCGCTGCCGCTCAACCTCTTTGGCGAGGCCGACGGACCCGGCCGCGCTTGGCTCCTGCCTCTCATCCGCACCAAGATCAACAACACCGAGCTCGGCCACTTTTCCGGCGACCTCGTCTCGCTTTCCGAGAAGATCTTCACAAAGCGCCAGGAGGCCGAGAACGACGCCCGCCCCGTCGAGGCAAAGATGTACGAGGCGCTCACAGAGCAGATCTGGGCCCTCTTCCCCGCCTACTGCGCCATGCCGCGCGACCTGCTCTCCGCCTTTACGCGGCAGTTTGCAGAGCTTCTCACCAATGTGCTCTACACCCAGTCCAACCTGCGTCCCTCCATCTGCCGCGGTCTCCAGGCGCTCGTCTACCGCAACGAGGCGCTCGTCTCGTCCGGCGCGCCCTCCGAATCGCTCAAGCACGCCTTCGGCCTCGACCAAGCCGACGGCAAGGCCAACATTGCGCATCTGTCCGCCATTGCTCCCAACCTCCTCGCCGTCCTTTTCAACGTCTTCTCCCAGTCGCCGGGCGAGGGCCGCGGATTCGTCTACGACACCATCGTCGCCTACCTGCGCGTCATGTCTCCTCAGGACATCCAAAACACCTACACCAAGGTCAAGACCACACTCGAGCAGTCGCTGCCCACGCTCTCCACCAAGCAGAAGCGCAACCAGAAGGAGAACCCCAACACGCCTCCGCCCGTGCCCTACACCATGCTCGACCTCCTCTCGGCGCTCATCCCGCACCTCGACAAGAGCGCAGGCGGTCCCGCTGCCGACCTCTTTGAGCTCATTTGCCAGGACAACGTGCTCCGCTCCCACGACTCGACCGTGCAGAAGAAGAGCTACCGCATCTTGAGCCGACTGCTCGAGGGCGATGCGGGCAAGCAGATCCTTCTCGCTCCTTCGGCTGCCGGCAACGCCAGCAATCGTGTTGGCGAGCTGCTCGACAAGCTTCGCGAGTCCACCGTCAGCGTCGCGCTCGGCGCCAAGCGTGACCGTGTGCTCTTGCTGGCCACGCTCGTCCCCAACATCCCCTCGGACGAGCTCCACCACCTGCCCAGCATCATCCCCGAGGCCGTGCTTGCAACCAAGGAGGTCAACGCGCTCACTCGTCAGAATGCATACGAGCTGCTCGTTCAGATGGGCTACAAGATGGAGCAGGGCGGGTCCATCAACCGCGGCCTCGTCGAAGGACACGGCGCTGCTGCTGGTGCCGATGAAGACGCCGAAGACGATAGCGACATGGCCGATGCCGCCGTGGTGTCGGCTTCCATTAGCGAATACCTCACCATGGTCGCCGCCGGTCTTGCCGGCACAACGCCTCACATGATCAGTGCTACGATCACGGCGCTCTCGCGTCTCGTCTACGAGTTCAAGGAGACGCTCGAGCAAAGTGTCCTCGACGAGCTGCTCAGCACCATCGAAGTGTACCTGCAGTCGGCCAACCGCGAGATCGTCAAGTCGGCCATCGGCTTTGTCAAGGTGGCTATTGTCGACTTTAACACGACGCTCATCGACTCGCACCTGCCCAAGCTCATCCCGGCGCTGCTTGGATGGTCGACCGAGCACAAGCAGCACTTCAAGGTCAAGGTGCGCCACATCTTTGAGCGCCTGCTTCGCCGCTTTGGATTCGAGCGCATCTATGCGCTCACCGACGAGGAAAACCGCAAGCTCATCAACAACATCCGCAAGCGCAAGGAACGCGCCAAGCGCAAGAAGGCGAATGCGGCTGCCGAGCGCGAAGCTGGCGCTCTCGGTGAGGACGACGATGACGAGCCCGGCCTGGCTCCTCGCATCCTCAAGACCAAGGGCGGCAACGATGCGTTCGAGGAGGTCGTCTACGGGTCGGAATCCGACATTTCGGATTCGGACGACGACGACGACGACGATGCCGAGGCTGCCAACGACCGCAAGGGCGGCACGGCTGCGGCGCTCCACCGCAACCGACAGCGCAAGAATGGCGGCGACGCTGACGACAAGTCGGGCCGCGCCAACCGTCGTCGTGGAAAGCAGCAGGACGAAGCGTACATCGAGGCGGACGACGACGACGATGTGCCCATGGACCTGTTGGATCGCAGTGCCACTGCTCGAATTTCGCTCACGAATCCCAACGCCAAGGATTCCGGTCGCGGACGCAACAAGAAGCGACAACCGGGACAGGAAGCGAGCAAGTTTGCGCTCGACGAGGCCACGGGACGAATGCTCATCGATGATGACGAAGATGCATCCGCCAAGCAAGGCAAGCGCGTCTCGTTCGCCGATGGTGCTGCCGAGGCCGGTCCCGTCGATGTGGAAGGTGCCGGAACCGCCTACATCAACCAAGGTCGTGGTGTGGACGGTATGGCCCAGGTGCGCGGTGGTGCGGTCAAGTTCAACAAGAACAACAAGCGAACGCGCGAAGCCGAGCGCGAGATGGAGCTCGAGCAGATTGCGCTCGAGGAGGCTCAGGATCGTGTTCGACAGGTGCAGAGCGGCAAGCCCGCCCAGGCCGACAAGAAGAAGCGCGTCAAGGAGACCATCGGCAAGGAGTTCCGCGCCAAGCGCGGTGGTGGCGACGTGATCCGAAACGGCAAGAGCCCCTACGCCTACGTGCCCCTCAGTCAGGTAGCGGGTAAGAGGGCAGGCAAAGGCGACAACGTCTCCTACACAGGCAAGGGCGATAAGAGTCGAAAGCGTCGCTAGTCGCACATCCGATGATGATTGTAAATACATGTAGTAGTTGTTATGATTCAGAGAGGCCAGATTTCGGCAAAGCAATCCGTGATGTCCTGAACGAGTGCTGCGGGTTGTTCGAGCGCGGCAAAGTGGCCGCCTTGACGGTGTTTTCGGTACCAGCGCAGGTTGATGCTTGCCTTGACAAACGACTCGGGTGCCTGAACGATCTCGAGTGGGAAGCTCGAATAGCCGCTGGGTTGAGGGATGTAGTTGCGCGGGTGGCTGGCGATCGTCGGCAAGCCTCCGGCGTCGCGATTGCGGTACGGGTAGAAGGAGCCAGCGATGGTGTCGGTGGTCTCGTACAGTGTCAAGTTGGCCAGAATGGTTGAAGGGTCCGGGTCTGCATCGGTCCACGCGTACATCTTTTCGCCCACCCATGCGAGTGTAGCGAGTGGCGATCGAGACAGAACAAGTCCGAGTGTCGAAGGTCTTGTGCCATGCATGGCGGAATAGGCACTACCGGTCGCAGCGAATTCGATCCCTCGACCAAGCCCCTCGCGCTCTTCTTGCGACAAAGGCGATGGTATCGAGCCCAGACTCAGCAGCGAAAGCGCCTTCCATGCGGACTCGGTCAGCACCTCGGCTGTTTTTCCTAGCAAAGCTCCTGCTCCACATAGATCTCTCGAGCGTTCGCCCTGGCTCCAACTGCTAAATAGCCCGAGCGCCCTTTGCGAATAGCGCTGCTTGGAGATGAGCTGAGGCAAAGTCAGGACAAAGTCGGGCGTGGCTTGACGTCCGACAATGGGCAGGACGAGCGAAGGCGCCTGAGCCGGACAAAAGTTGAGGTGAACTGCACGAACATGGTTGGGGAACTGGAGTGCCATGCTGCGTAGGACATGCGCGCCCCAATCGCCCGCCTGGATGGCATAGTTGTGGTAGCCCAGGCGCTTCATGAGCTTGTGCATAATGCGTGCGACGTCCTTGACGAGCAAATCGCCATTCGGACCCGAGTGCATGCCGACAACATGGCCTGTGCGCGGATCCCTGGCCAAACCACCGGCAGAACTCGAGAAGATGTATCCCGGGTGCGAGGGGACGACGACGTCGAAATGAACGGGAGTGAGGTTGCCCGGGTGCGCGAGCGGCTTGATGAGGTCAAGGAATTCGTGGATCGATCCGGGCCAGCCGTGGAGGAGCAAGAGCGGGATCACCTTGACGTTGGTGCCGGCTGCCGGTGGATTGGCGCGTTCGTGGATGAAGTGCAGGTCGACGTCTTCGATGAGCACCTTGTGGTGGGAGAAGGAGGAGAGTCGTGCCTGTTCTGCTGCCCATGTGTCGTGGTCCGGTCCCGCTCGGCGACGGAGACTTGACGAGTCGTCCGACTCGCTGGCATCGACGTTGGACGACGATGCGGGCTCGGAGCGGAGGAAGGGAATCCAGGCGTCGCGCAGCTTGCAGAAGCGGTCGTGAGTGAGTCCGAGACGTTCGTAGCTGCCCTCGAAGCTGGCCTTTGTTGGAAGAGGGCGTTTCGCATCGACTTGGATCCGTTCGATGAGGTCCTGCAGTCTCTCTTCCGGGATGGTGGGATCGAAAGGATGGATGACGAACGACTGGGTGCTTGAGCCGACACTGTTAGTCTCGGAATGGTCCTGGGATGTCGTGTGCTTCTCGTCGGATCGCGGCTTGGTCTCGGATCGCAGACCGTGTTCCCCACCGTGATAGACCGAGTCGACTTGAGGCGATTCGTTGAAGAGGTGCCAGAATTCGTGACCGTCGAGCGCGCGCTCGAGGTAGTGCGGGAGTATTTGGCCTGGCTCGGAGGCGATGGGGCGAGGCAAGGTGCGCACGTTGTTCTCGCGTTGCAATTCGCGCACCCAGCGCTGGGCAGTCTCTGGGCTGTCATCTGGATGGTCTGGAATGGATGGGCGGAGGTAGCTGAAGAGCGGCCACCAGTCGTACACGCGAGTGTCGGACAAGATCCATCGACGGCCCCAGCCGGAGGTCTTGCTTTGGTGGAGAAGGAAGATAGCACGCGCTACATCGATGCCGTGTACAAAGTGGACCGAGCCTTTGAGAGCGAGCAGATCCTTGGTTGCGCCTACCCGGGATGCAAAGTTCTTTGGCTGGCGAAGACCTCCGTACAGACCGGCGAGATTGAGTACCGCGGCGCGAGGATGACGCGCTTTTGCAGTGACGTCGAGCAGCCTCTGTTCCGCCGCAGCTCGTGCGTTGTGCGTGTCAAACGGTGACGACGAGTTGTGTGTTCCGGAACCCCAGATTCCAGTGCTGCCGAGCTGAATCCAGCGTGTACTGCCGTGGATGGCTTCGTACTCTCGCACGAGGTCGTCGACTTGGGACAGAGTCTTGATGGGAAAGATGATGACGACGGTGCGCGCGCTTGGCAAGGGACGGAGAGACTGCTTGGTAACGGGATCCGTGAGCTCGAATTGGATCCTATGCGGATCATTGGGTGCCTTTTCGTCGGGCGGGGATCTGGAGGTGTAAGCGTAGCGCAGGTTGTGATCGTGTAAGAGAGGGATGAGGAAGGAGCCAGTCCAGCCCGATCCGAGCAGGAGGACGTCGACCGAAGCCGTGAGCTCAACCATGTTTGCGGAGTGGCTGCTAGGAGATGATTGCCCTGACGATGATGATGATGATGATGAGGCAAGTGACAAGTGGGATGGGGGCTCAGTTCCTGGCACTCATCCGAGCGGCTGATCTGAGCGTTAAAATTGATGACACCTCCACTCGAAATTACATTTGAGCGGAAGCGGAGCGTTGGATCATCCATCAGGGTCCAGCGGAAGGAACGAGCGACTAACTCCCTTCCGCACCCCTCTGGAGGCACAATACAGCAACAATGTCGGGACGAAAGGCCAACTTGGCGTCTCGATCGCTCGAGTACCGGGCGCCCGAGGTGCCGAGCTTCCTCAAGGCGCTCAAAGCCCAAGTGTCCGCAAGCGAGCGGTACGCATCGTCGAGCAAGCGACCCGCCGACGAGTTGGATTCGCTGGTCACATTCGCATCCTCCGCAAGCAAACGCAAAGCATCTGATGCGGACGACGACCTTGACGAGGGTCTGGACAGCGACGATGAGTTACGCGGCGCACAGGTCGTCGTGCTCAAGGACGGAAAGCATTTGTCGCAACAACAAGCGCGCGAGGCCAAAGCAAACCTTGCGCAGCAGAGTTCCGCTCCTCCCAGTTCGTCTCAAAACATCTCGTCAGTCAGCACAGGTTCCGCACT
The DNA here is from genome assembly GCA_023212605.1 of Moesziomyces parantarcticus. NCBI lineage: Eukaryota > Fungi > Basidiomycota > Ustilaginomycetes > Ustilaginales > Ustilaginaceae > Moesziomyces > Moesziomyces parantarcticus. Next base: position 70,331 of record JALCCF010000035.1, on the reverse strand, counting down.
CAAACGGAGACGGCAACCTGTCCCCGACGAAGCAAGCTCGGATCCAGTCGTGACCGCACTCGATCCCCGCAGCTCGACAGGCAGCGCCAAACGCAGCGACACAAGCTTGGATCATGTCAAGCAGCTCATCCGCAACGAACGACAATCGAGACGAATCAACGACGAGATTCCCACCAAAGATACCCCAACAAAAGAAGCCAAACGCAGGGCAAAGAATGCGGAAGCACGCAAGCTCAAGGCCAAGTCGGGCAAGGGCCTTAGCTTCGACCTCGACGACTGAAGACACGCCTGGGCGCCACCGCCTTCCGCACTTGCCTTCCGCAGCCGCCATCCCCCCGGTGTGCGGCTTCAAGGACCGCGGTGCGACGGCGTGCTCGCCGACCGTGTTCCGCAACCGCCTCCTCGCAGCCGCCTTCCGCACTCGTGTTCCGCAGCCACCCTCCCCCGTCAGCGCGGCTGGAAGGACCGCGGTGCGACGGCCGTGGTCCGCCGCCGCCGCCTTCCTTCCCGCGCCATTTCTCAAAGGTCCGACAGAACATTGTCGCGCTCACCATGTACTTGGCGGTCTCACGACGCCTGCAGACGGCGCACACCAAGCGCCACGACACGCAGAAATAATAATGGGAAACACGTGAATTTTGGAAAAAAGCGAAAAAAAAGGCGAAGTGAAAAATCGGGGAAAAAAAGGGGAACCGCGGAAAAATGGAGGCGGGGCGTGTCTGCTAGTGCCACAACTGACACCATCTCGTCACCACCATCCTTTAAAGGTCCTCCAGCTCGTCGGCGCTGTCGTAAGTGCCGGCCTTCTTCCTTGCCAGACGATCTTTGCGAGCTTTTCGCTTGTCTGAGGCCGATTCCTTCTTTGCCTTCTTGACCGCCGCAATCTTGTTGCCCAGGGCGTCGAACTTGTCCTCGTCGTCCTCCTTGGTGTCGATCTTGGTGCCCTTGGAGTTGGACTCGGTCCAGTCGTGACCGGAAGCGACGAGCACACCGTCGGTCATGGCCCAGATCTCCTTGCACGTGCCCTCGGAGAACTCACGCGAGTGCGTGATGATCGCAACACCACCCTGGAACGACTCGATCGCCTTGATGAGCGCGGCGAGCGACTCGCGGTCCAAGAAGTTGGTGGGCTCGTCGAGCACGATGATGTGGGGCTTGCGCCAGGTGGCAGCACCCAGAACCACCTTGACCTTCTGGCCACCGGAAAGACCGCGCATGGTGTTGTGCGAGGTAAACTCGCGCTCCAGACCAAAGTCCTCGAAGTGCTGCTCGATTTCCTTGCGCACCAACGGTCGGTTCATACCAAGACGCTGCGCCTCCTTCGAATCGAACGCCATGACCTTCTTCTCGAAGCCTCTCTTGATGAGCTCGTCGCGCGGGATCCAGACGTTGTCGGCGGAAGACATGTTCTTGAACGAGACCTCGTACTGGAAAGAGTTCTTGAGCTTCTTACGGGCGACGATTTCGTCGATGAGACGCTTGACGCCCTCGACGACGTACACCTCGCCCTGCTTCATGGCGGCCTTCTCCTCCTCGGAGAGCTCACGGTTGGACTTCATGTGCTCCTCGAGGTCCTCACCCGTCTGGTAACGCCAGAGCATGTAGTCGAGCGGCGTCTTGTCGAGGTGCTGGTCGATGTGGTGGAAGGCGTGCTGGGCGACGTAGCCGATGACGAGGTTGGGGTGCTTCCACATCTCACCCGAGCCGGGCTCCGTGTCGCCGACGACAAGCTTGACCAGCGTCGACTTACCCGAGCCGTTGGGGCCGAGGATGGCGACACGCGAGGCGAGCGAGAGCTGGATGCTCACACCCTTGAGCTGCGGGGCGGGCGTGCCGGGGTACTGGAAGGTGACGTCCTTCATCTTGATGAGCGACTTCTCCTTGGTCTTGACACCGTCCAGCAGAGGCGGGTCGGGCAGCTTGAACGAGTAGTCCTCGCCCGTGTTGAGCTCGGCGTACGCCCTGGCCTCGGGCACGCGCTTGACAAAGGCGTCGAGGTTGCCCGGGTATCGCTTGATCTTGAAGCGGTTGAGGTGGAGGATGTCGGTGCAGACGTCGTTGAGGAACTTGGAGTCGTGCGAGACAATGATGGCGGTGGCCTTGGTGCCGATGAGGTAGTCGGTGATCCACTTGACGTTGACGACGTCCAAGTGGTTGGTGGGCTCGTCGAGCAGCAGAATGTCGGCCTTGAAGAGGATGGCGCGCGCGAGGGCGACCTTCATCTTCCAACCACCAGAGAGACCGGCGATGGGCGAGTTCTGGCGGGCGTCGTCGAAGCCGACCTCGTGGAGCGTGGAGACGGCCTCCTCGCGGGTCATGCTGAGGCGCTTGTCGGCGAGGATGAACTCGAGGACGGTGGTGAGACCCTCGGAGCCGTCGAGGTCGTGCTCGACGTACCAGGTGCGCACCTCCTCGGGCGAGGGGAAGCCCTCGACCTGGCCGTTGGTGATGGCGCGCATGAGCGTCGACTTGCCCGAACCGTTACGGCCGCAAAGACCGTACTTGTGGCCACGCTTCAGACGGAGGGTGGCGGTGTTGAGCAGGATCTTGGCACCGTAGGCGAGCGAGAACTGGCAGTTGCAGAGGTCCTCGCCCTCCTCCTCGTCGTCAAAGATCTCGACCGAGTCGCCGGTCTCCTTGGCGAGAGCAGTGAGGAGCGCCTTGCTGACGGCCTTGGCCTGCTCAGGCTTGGTGCCCTTGATGAGGGTGATGTAGGGGATGAGGGCGCCCTCCCACTCGGTGAGCTCAAAGTTGCGGGCGTTGGCGAGGTTGGCGACGAGCGTTGCAATGTAGGCGCCGAGGTTGGCCTGGGCCTGGAGGCTCTGGGCGCCGAGCGCCTTGTTGACCTGCTCGAGCGAGGCCTTGTGGCTGACGTCCTCGAGGGGCTTGACATCGGAGCCGTCGCCGGTGACGTTGCCGACCTCGCGGAGCGTCTTGATGGCGCGCTGGACAACGCCGCGAGCCTCGGGGTCGGCGAGGGTGGACTCGATCTTGATCAAGCCGGGGAGAAGCTTGCCGAGGAAGGGGCGAACGGTGCGCTCGTTGTCGACGAGCTTGGTCATGTTGTCGATGATGACGGCGACCTTACGCTTGGTGGCGGTGGGGCGCTCGTTGAGACCACGCGAGAGGAGTGGCACCATGAGGGCTAGGGTGGCGCTGTCGACCTCCTGAACGAAGGTGGTGGCGGAGAGGAGCTGGATGGTCTTGGGGACCTCCTCGACGGGGTGGATGAGCGAGTTGATGAGAGCGGGGATGAAGCGCTCGATATCCTTGTTGGAGATGAGGGCGCAGAGCTTGGTGAGAGCGGCGCGCGAGGCCTTCTGGACGTCGGTCTTGGTGTCCCAGATGACCTCGGTCATGACGGGGATGATCTCGGGCATGAGGGCGGCCATGCGCTCGGAGCTGACGGTGACGAGCTCCTCGAGGAGGGTGATGCAGCCGGTCTTGACCTGCCACTTGCCGGCGGAGCGAGCCTGCTCGAGGACGACCTTGAGGAGCTGGGGGGTGGCCCAGGGGGACATGACCTGGACGAAGGCCTTGAGGGCGTCGAGGGAAGCCTTCTGGACGGCCTTCTCCTTGTCACCCATGGCCTCGATGAGGGGGGTGAGGACCTTTTCGAAGATGAAAGGCTCGACCTCGTGGCCGACGCCCTGCTCGCAAAGGTTGGAGATGAGAGCGCAGGCGCCCTCGCGAGCGGCGGCGTTCTTCTTGTCGCCGAGGCCCTTGAGGATGACGGCCTCGATGCCGAGGTTGGCAAGGGCGGCGGGACCCTCGATCTTGACGAGGTTGGTGAGCTCCTGGGCGGCGTCCTTGTCGCCGGAGAGGAGGGCGTCGTTCTCGGCGCTAGCCTCCTTCTTCTCGGCAGCGGCGCCGCTCTTGGCAGCAGCGCCAGCCGAGCCCTTAACGGACTTGGCGGGGACGGTGGCGGGAACACCAGCAGCAGTGGGTGCAGGAGCCATGATGTCTGATTTTTTTTTCTTTCTTTCTGCGACGGTGAGAAGAGTGATGCTGCGGTCAGACTTGGTGTCGCAAAAGAAGCGAAAGGGGTGGAGACGAGCACGCAACACTTACAGATCGGTGAAACGAAAAGAGATGCGAAGGTCGACAGACTACGAAACGTCGCTGAAAGGGCGAGTTGCGCAAGTACGGAGACCGAGATTAGGGAATCGAGTCGCTGAACGACTTTTTTGCTTTCTTCACAGAAGAAAAGAGGAAAGAGCGTGTGAGTCGCTCTTTGTGAACAGTGCTAGCGATAGCTCTGCAAGAAGAATGATGGTCGCCAAAGGGGGGCGGAGGGGGAAGAAAAGGATGGTGATGATGGATCGGGAAGAAGCTGTGATCGAAAAGTGTCGAAGCGGTATATGAGGGAAAATTTTTGCGGGCGGCAGCGGCGGCGGCAGCGAGGCTGCTGCTGCAAAAGCCAGCTCCAACTGAGCGATTGACCCACCCGAGTGCTGCGCAGCGCTGGCTGGTTGGCTGGCTGGCTGGCTGGCTGGCTGGCTGGCTGGCTGGCTGTGGACCGTTTGCGCCGAACAGAGTCCAACACACTCGCGCTATCGGACGGAGGCGTTCTGTGCGAGCCAGCTGCCAGGCAAAAAAAAAAAAATCCGCTCGGCACGAGGACGGGCGCAGATTTTCAGATTTTCGACAGCTTGTGCGCGCGGTGAAGCGGCTGGCTGGCTGGCTGGCTGTTTGGGCGGTGACACTGCTCAAGTGCCCGGCCGGGCGCGGTCGCGCACCGGTACCACGTTCCACAGAGTGGCAAAGCGACGAGGGTGAAAAAATTCGAACTTTCAACATCAACGCCGCCCACCCGCGCCTTGCTGTGCTAGCGCCTGATCGGCCGCCCTCTCCGGCCTCTCTCTCTCTCCCACTCCGAACCCCGCGCGTCATCACCACTCTGCAAATCTTCCAGATTTCCCAAAAATTCGTTCGGGACCGACGTGGCCCGCAAATTGTGGCGAGGCCGAGACATTCGATTTCTCCCGATCCCCGATCGGAGGCTTTGTGTGAGATCAAACAACAAGACATCCGCCATCTTACATCGGTCAGATCTGTCACATCGGGCAAGATGCAGGCGCCTCCACATGCGCCGACTGAGCCGCAAAGTAGACCCACTTCCGCGCTGGTTTGTGTGTTACAGTCACTGCTGTCGACCTAGCCGTTACATCCTCTACGATCTCCTACCTCGTTCTCCGCCTTCGAGCCTCGTACCGAAAGTACACACAGCGCAACACGCAGGCTGGGCGACCAGCTTGGCTAGGCGCATGCCACCATGAAGTTCTACATCGACGAGCTCCCCGTGCTCTTCCCATACCCCAAGATCTATCCCGAACAGTATGCCTACATGACCGATCTCAAGAGGACGCTCGACGCCAACGGCCACTGCGTCCTCGAGATGCCTTCGGGCACCGGAAAGACCGTCTCCCTCTTCAGCCTCATCGTCAGCTACCAGCTCTTTCACCCCGCCAAGCGCAAGCTCATCTACTGCTCGCGTACCGTGCCCGAGATCGAAAAGGCGCTCGCCGAGCTAAAGCGTCTCATGGAGTATCGCGCCCGCTACAATGTGCCCGAAGGCCAAGAGTCGCACGTCGAAAAGAGCGATGCGGACGGATCCAATGGCCCCGCAGACGACGACATCGAAATGAAGGGTCGCGGCAAGGCGGGCGGCCAGATGGAAGACATCCTCGCGCTCGGCCTCAGTTCGCGCAAGAACCTGTGCATCCACCCGGACGTCAGCAGAGAGCGAAAGGGAAAGGTCGTCGATGCACGCTGCCGCGACATGACCAGCAGCTGGGCGTGCGAAAAGGGTCGTCAGGATCCAGGCAGCGTCGAGCTCTGCGACTTTCACGAGGAGCTCGGCAAGATGGAGCCCGGCCAGCTCATCCCACAGGGCGTGTGGACGCTCGAAGAGGTCAAGGAATACGCGCGTGCCAAGGGCATCTGCCCCTACTTTGCCATCCGACGCATGATCCCCTTCGTCGACATCATCGTCTACAGCTTCCACTACCTCCTCGATCCAAAAGTCGCCGAACAGGTGAGCAAGGAGATGAGCAAGGACGCCATCGTCGTATTCGACGAGGCGCACAACATCGACAACGTCTGTATCGAGTCGCTCTCCATCGACCTCACACGGCCCATGCTCGACAGCGCATACCGCAGCATCAACCAGCTCTCGGAACGCGTCGACGAGATCAAACGCACCGACGCCTCCAAGCTGCAAGACGAGTACGCACGTCTCGTCGAAGGATTGCAGGAGCAGGGCGAACAGCGCGAGGCCGAATCCTTCATGGCCAATCCCGTGCTTCCGGACGATCTGCTGCAGGAGGCGGTGCCGGGCAACATCCGGCGAGCCGAACACTTTGTTGCCTTCCTCAAGCGCTTTGTCGAGTACCTCAAGACACGCATGCGCGTGCTCCACGTCGTCGCCGAGACGCCCGCCAGCTTTTTGCAGCATCTCAAGGACATCACCTACATCGAACGCAAGCCGCTGCGCTTCTGCGCCGAGCGGCTGCGCATGCTCGTCGGCACGCTCGAGCTCACACGGCTGGACGAGTATTCGGCGCTGCAAAAGGTGGCTGCGTTTGCCACGCTCGTCGCCACCTACGACAAGGGCTTCCTCCTCATCCTCGAGCCATTCGAGACCGAGAACGCGACGGTGCCCAATCCCATCTTCCACTTTACGTGTCTGGATGCGAGTCTGGCGATCGCGCCCGTGTTTGAGCGCTTTTCGAGCGTAATCATCACGTCGGGAACCATCAGCCCGCTCGACATGTATCCCAAGATGCTCAAGTTCGACGCCATCGTGCAGGAGAGCTATGCCATGACGCTGACGCGCCAGTGTTTCTTGCCGCTCGTCATCACACGCGGCAGCGATCAGGTGGCCATCAGTTCGCGCTTCGAGGTGCGCAACGATCCTGCCGTGGTGCGCAACTATGGCAGCATCTTGATCGAGTACGCAAAGTGCGTACCGGACGGCATCGTCGCCTTCTTCCCGTCGTATCTGTACATGGAGAGCATCGTAGCTGCGTGGCACGACATGGGCATCTTGGACGAGGTGTGGAAGTACAAGCTCATCTTTATCGAGACGCCCGATGCGCCCGAGACGAGCATTGCGCTCGAGAACTATCGACGTGCTTGCGACAATGGACGAGGAGCGATCCTGCTTTCTGTGGCGCGAGGCAAGGTGTCCGAGGGGATCGATTTCGACCATAACTATGGGCGCGCCGTCATCATGTTTGGCGTGCCGTACCAGTACACCGAGTCGCGAATCTTGAAGGCGAGGCTCGAATTCTTGCGCGACAACTTCCGCATCCGCGAGAATGATTTCCTCACCTTCGACGCGATGCGACATGCGGCGCAGTGCGTGGGTAGAGTATTGCGCGGTAAGACGGATTACGGATTGATGGTGTTTGCGGACAAGCGATTCGCGCGTGCGGATAAGCGCAACAAGCTGCCCAAGTGGATCGCCCAGTACATCAAGGAAACGCACAGCAACCTTTCCACCGACATGGCGATTGTCGAGTCCAAGCTCTTCATCCGCTCCATGGCTCAGCCGTATCCCGAGGGCAAGAATGGCGTGAGTCTCTGGGAGCTTGCTGACATCGAATCGCGACAGGCCAAGGAGAGGGAGACGTTCGCCAAGCTCATGGGTGGACAACTCAAGGTGGACGCGAATGGCGAAGTGGTGGATCGCGACGACAGCGACAGCGACATGGAAACGGCAGCCAAAAAGGATGACGACGACGACTTTGATGCCGAATTTGGAGGCGGCGATGATCTAGCGCACGTCGAGGAGCTCGACGATCCCATGGTCGCTGCCTAGTTGTCCGCAGAGCGCAATAAAAAGGTCGTTCCGGACCAAGCTACATGCGCTGATCAGTTTGGCGGAATGAGACATTGACACAATGAATCTGCGAGTCACCTCGTGAGTAAAGTAGATCGATACTGCTGTAAGAATAGAGAAAAGTCTGCACAATGAGGACATTGGATCCAACGAACCAGTCGTTGGAACTGAAGACTAGGTGGTCAAGCGAATCAAGGACTCGCAAGGGCAGCGGGGGACCGATACTTTAGATGCAAGTGCCAAAGTTGGTTGGGACGCTTCCCCAGCACATGCTGCAACCCATGATGGTATGGCAAATGTCGTTTTCGAACTGGCAAGTGAAGGGTCCGCAGACGTTGTTCCAGTCCTTGCTGGGAGGCTGAAGCGAAGTGGCCTTGGACTGAATCTTGAGTCTGTCGATGCGCAGGGTGTCGCGCCGTTTGATCTCGGCGAGCACATGTTCGTCAAGCGGGATGTCAAGCTGCATGATCTGGCCGTCGCCACGCCTCTTGCCCTCGTAAGTACCGTCCTCTTTGATCCTGATTGCGGATAGATTGTGCTTTTTGCCGATCTGGCGAATCGTTTCGTAGCCGTCCGAGACTTGCTTGTCGCTCACCGGCTGCTGCGCGCCGGTTAGACCCAAGATGAACGCCAAAAGTAGTCCTGCGAAGAGCACCTTCATGTTGGTCAAAAGCGCAAGTTTGGACTGGAGACTTTAGTATTGCAAAGAAGCGCGAAAAGTGTTGAGAACGAGTGACGACTGCCTTGTTGAGACGGTCAGGTGTGGAGCGAAGAGTTGGGAGGCTATGTGAGAGTTGCGGTATATGTGCTTTTCGTCGCATCACTTTCCGTCATCAACTGTATCGACGGAGCTGTTGAGAGCGCCTGCAATGCACGAGGACGAGATCTTGTCGAGCGAAATATTGAGCATCTCAAGCTCCGCAGAGGATGGAAGGAGAATGCGAGCAAGAGATTGTCTCACGATCGTTGCGAAGGGCAGAGGCGGAAGTCGAGGTACCAGGCGTGGGATGCAGCGGTTCCGCTTCATAAGATACCGTGGGATTTGAATGTGCGGGACGACCTGCATACGGTACGGTGCATTGACTGTGTGTGATCATAAGCTGATTCGACGATCTCGGCCTCATAAAAATCATAAGTTGAGGTCTTCATCTGATTTCACACGACCAGAGAGCAGATCTGACCATCTTGAAGATCGAAAGTATGACGCTGGCGCCCGAAATGAGCTTGCAAGTCTTGGCGGACTCGAGCAAAGCTTCTTGGCGAAGCGAGCGAGATTCATAGATAACACGATCCCTTGACTGTCCAAATTGACTCCCACAGAATGAGGCGAGCGGACGGATCTCAGTGTCGCGCAGTCACACGGCACAATATCGAACGTGAACGCTACTTCGGGATCGAGCTTGTTGATCGAACAAGGTTGACTCGGCGAGGCGGTCAGCATTGATGAGTCGAAGTGAGCTCTCGCGGAACAGGCCGTCGCACAGCGGCTATTGAAGTTGCGCTCCGGAGAGCGTGGGACGAGATCCGCTCTAGCGAGGAGCTCTGACCAGCCTGCGTTGTTGCTGTGGGTGCTCGCCATCTTTGTTGCCAACGAGCACTTCTGCTCTCCGTACAGGTCCGGCAGAGCGGGAAGATAAAAAAACGAAATAAAAGAAAGAAAAGTATGCGCAAACAGAGCGCACCGAGCTTCAGAAATCGCAGGCAACGCCGACCGCGGAAGGACTGCTTTTTGTCTGGCGATCCTTTCACACAAGGTATGGACCAGCAAAGCAGAGTTTTTGAACAGACCCGGTCGCTCATGCGCACATCCGTCTCTCTTCCATCAATGCCTGATGTGATTCGATATTCATCTCATCGCAAATCCTGTTTTGTGTGTGCTAATGCGATCTCATGTCCGCGCCGCACCAGTGAGGGCTCGTGAGTGCAAGATTCGACATGGCCCCGCGGTGGGCCGAACTACCGTCGCTTTGTCGACTCACTGCTCTACGATCTCCATGCAAATCGGTGAGCGATCTCCAATCTGTGTCCTTGCGTGCTGCAAGAATGATGCATTCTCGCCAACGCACGCCCCGCCCTGCGGCAATGCCAGTTTGCGCATGGGTAGAAAAGCATGGGAACATGAGTTACTCGCGAGCGTAGGTTCTGATGGAGCACACACGCACGCACGCAAGTCCATCCACTCCATCTTTCTCCCTTGGCCGACCTCACCACGGAGGCAGATGCCATCACTCCCAAACCCGCGGTGCCAATCCCTTTGCCGCCACGCACCTCCTCGTTCCGCCACCTCAGCCGACGCGCATCCGAAGAGTCGTTCTGCTGCCAAAGTCCTGCGCGCGGCCTTCCAGCTCCAGATCCGCACCCGAGCTTGCCAGACATACTCGCGCTCGGCTTTTACTCGTGCCCCGCCCCCTCCCCCGGCGGAGCAATCTCCAGGTCCCACTCGCTCTACTCGACCTCGTGCCCTTCGGCAACCACCAGCGAGCACCGCGCGGGCCCTTGTCGCATGAGCTACTTTACCCTCACCTCATACCGCCAGGCCGCCACGCAAGTCCATCCATTCCATCTTTCACCCAGGATCCCTCCCCTCGGCCGACTTCATCACGCGCTCTAGCGACGCGATGCCTGTTGGTGTACGACGCTGGCGGGGCGCGAGACAGGCGGACTGAGTTTGTGCGGAGCAACAAAAGTGTTTTTGAATTCTCCATCTTTAGTGTGTGCGTATGCGAGAGAGATTCAGTGAGTGTGCTCATTAGCAGAAGGTGAGACGTGCTGACAACCACCGTCATGGGCACCATCCTTCCTCTGGCTGCGACCGCATTCTCGAGCAAGAAGAGACTGGGCAAAGGCGAATCCAGAGCTGTGGACTCTCCGCCTCGTATGTTACGGGACGACGAGAATGACGACAACAAAGACGACTACACAGAGGGCTTTCTGAACGAGGAAGACTTCGAGCTCACGTCGGAGGACCTAGTCGCGTTCTCGCTTGACAGACCAGTCGACACAGCGAATCCTAATCCCGCAGCCGCAGAAAGACTCGAAACGGAAAGGGAAGAGGTCCGCAGGCTGATGGGCACGGAGGACCGCTTCTTCGTTACCAAGGATCTGCTCGACCGCTTGCTGCCCTTTGCTCACGAGCTGAAGAGACGTTTCGACTCGGAGCTCTGATACGATGTGGATGCATGAAAGATCTGCTCCACCGCCTGCTGCCCTTTGCCTTTGGCATACCAACGTGCTCAACGCACCGAGCCCCGAGATGTAAGGACCTAAAACTACCTCCCACGCAGGAAAGCCCGGCGCAGCTGGCGCAAGGGACAAGCAGAGCTCAAACTCTCCTGCTGCGCACTTGAATGATGGAATCTCGCTGCGACGATGACATTGTCTTGTCTTCCTTGACTCTGACGACGAGCTCCAGGCCGACACCAACGCAGAGCATCTTGACATTTCTTAGACCGCCAACCACGTCCTTTGTGGATTTGGGTGCTACTCGTCGGACGGTCTTGTCCCGCTTGCTGCATTCCAGGACGAGCATCCTTGCACCGCCTTGGGCATGAGGATGACCTTTGCGGGCCATTTTGTCCTCCCAGCCAAGCCTTTCAAGAAGTACTGGGTCAAGATGAAGCTGCAACTTAGTTTCAAATTGTACCTCCATGTGTGGGTTCACTGGGAGGCTGGCATCAACTGGAACAGTCTTATGAAGGTGTGCTCAAAGGACTACCTCTACCTCATCCAGGGCGCTTGTCCTAGCAGCATCTTGCCCACAACCCCCTGCATTGTCCTGGACAGCATATTGAAGGTAAGCCGTCTCCCTGAAGGCTGCACACTTGACTACATTGACCAGTTCTACTGGGTGCTTGACATGGAGTACAGCGAGCGCTAAAGATGCACACCTTTGCCGGTGACCTCTCCTTGCCCTGTTTGTAATACAAATCCCTCGCCTCAATTCTCGGTGTGTGTGTGTGTAGGTGTGTTAGGCGCGCCGCAGAGGCGGGAGGTCTACGACCGTTCTCAGTCTCGGCCGAGTACGCCGACGTACCCCACGGTGTAGTCTCGGCACCGTGGGTGCAATCTTCCCAAACGAGTCTTAAACCCCACGCGGCGCGCCCACGGCGCTGCGTCCCCACGCTCCCTTCTGGCCCAACGAGAGAACGAGGGTTGCCTCCGGACCCTCGTCGCATGTATTACTTAGTTAGCTGAATAGCAACAGAGTACCTTGCGCTCCCCACGACGTGCTCCCATAGCCTACGGTCTCCCCCACGGTAGACCTCACCAACTCGGTTGCTCACGACCACTCCGTTCCCGCCCACGCCAGCCTACGGCCAAAGCCGCTTAGCGGTACTCAGACCCTTTGGCCTTAACAAGGTGTCTGTTGAAATTGGTTTCAATGCTCAGCAGCGGACAAACAGCACGGTCGATTGCCGTGGCAGTTCATCCCCTGGCCCCGCACAACGGCCTTCATAGTAGCGAAGAGGCGCGACAAGGAGCTAACAGGAATACAGCCACCAAGCCTGTTCACGTTTCACGATGCAATGGTGTAGCGTCTCATCCCTGTGGGGCATTCACACTTGTATTTGTCGACATGCTGGGTTTGGATCTGAGACGTTGCACGGCTGAGCCGTGATCATACACAGTTGCATCCAAAACTGCCCCATAAAGTTGCAAATTTGGGTCTGTCAATAACATTGCAGACCATAATTGCTTTCTCTAGCTCATAAAAGCTCATATGTCACAAACAAGTGGTGTTGTGGGAATGCTGAGAATCCAACCTTTCTAATGTTATGAATTTTGGTGTGCTTTGATGTGTTATGATACCACTTGAAATGGCTGGAAAGTTTTGCTCTGGAGCTCCCTCTGACATGACCATATGTCATCTTTTGGTACTTTTTATGGCCACCTTTCTGACAGCTTCCAAGTGCTTGGACATTGAGCTGATGAGATTTTGGACTGATTCAGGTGGAATCTGCTCCCAGATGCAAGCTATGGCGGCTTTGAGATCCTGCTTGGTCTTGATAGCTTATCTTTGATATGATAGGCACTTTCTGAGCTGTGCCCACACATTTCCAATAGGATTGAGGCCTAGTGACATTGCAGGCCATGGTAAAACTTTGAGTTGAACCTCTATGAGGTATTCCTGGGTAGCTTGAGAGCTGTGGCAGCCTGCATTGTCTTGCTGAACCACCATCACATTGCAAGAGGGTAATACCTGCTTTTGCTTCCACTTAAAATGCTTCCTGGCAGTGCCTCTTCAAGCAAGTCAATGTAAGACTCTGAATTGAGGTTCCCATCAATAGCAACCATCAGAACAAGGCCAGCCCAGGTCATGATGGAATGGCTGCTGCCCTGAACAGTGGGTGTATACATGTCCAGGTTGGGTAGCCTGGATCAGTACTGCCAATTCAAGCCCTTTCCCAGCTGTTGCACTCCAGAGGATCCTCTTCCACTGTTCAAAAATCCAGTACTGGTAGCGCTTTGCAAAGGCAAGCCTGCACTGTCTATGTCTCTTGTTCAGCAAATGCTTCTTTCTTCAGACCCTGAGCTTGAGTTTGCCTTGCTCCAGCACCCAAATGATGGTCTGTTTGGACAAACTAAGCGTCATTATTGTAGCCAGTATGCTGAAGCCTCAGTAGCCAAAGTATTGGAGCTCATACTGATTCCTCTGATGAGCAGTGAGTGTCAAAGCAAGCAGAGGATGGAGAGTTTTCCTCCATTGCTGATTTGAATATGCCCTTCTTGCATGCCTTTGGCTAGTCCAGCAACTGTGTGGTTGCTCATGGACATCCACCCCCCCCCCCCCACTCTCTGGTTGGTCCATTGGTTTTGAGTAAGGTTTTGATCCAAGGATGAAGTGCTGTAGTGATGACAGGCCACCCCACTGCAATTTTAAGAGTAGATGTTGCAATGCTTGCAGCATCCCTTCTTGGCATTCTCATCACAGCAATTGAACCTGCATCACCTCTTCTTATGTTAAAGAAGGCATCTGTGTAATAAGAGCACTATTTTGGAAAGAGCAGTGAGCATGGATGTATCAAATGTACGTGAGAGTTATGGTTGATGGGGAGAAGAATCATGCTGATCTTCAAAACTTTTTCACTGCGCATCAGAAACTGCACACAGAACAAATATTACGCAAGCAGACCACCACAGTGGGCTTGGACCAAGACTCAGACAGAGCCATAGGCATCCCAACCATCAAAAGACAGCTCTTGCACTGCAACTCCCTCGGCAATGACAAACTTGCCTTTCTTGAATGGCATCACTGCCAACTCTGAATTGCTACGGCGGGTGTAGACAAATATCGTCACTTCGCAACCTCCCTTGGCGTTGTTCATGCAAATGCGGAAGTACTTGCCGTTCTGAGTCGTCTGCAAGTTGTTCGAGCAGAAGGTCACGCAATCAGCAATGTTGAGCGTGGTCTTAATGAGACCGTTGTGGAGAGAATTGGCCATGTCTGACAGCGCATGGATCTTAATTGTTGAAGTGGGGACAAGGACTTTGGTCGTGTTATGGTCAGGTTGGGGGTCGGATCCAAAGGAACAGCTTCATCACGTCGACTTCCAGGACTCGGTACAGCTCCTTAGCGCGGATGGACTCCAGAGCGCTCTGACTGTCGACCAAGTCATAGTCGATCTCCTCGACTGCGGGCGAGTCGTCTCGGGCGGCATGGACATTCGCGGACTTTGCTGACTCTGCTTCGGTCGTTGTACGCGCTGGACCCATGACAGACTCTCGGTGTTCCGTAACAGACTCGTCGTCACTGTCCTTGCGAGGACGCTTCTTGGAAGCACGATCAGGACCTGCAAAGCGTACACAACCAGCATCAATCGAGACTGATGTTACGCCCGGGGGGTCTTATTACCTCCTCAAGGCGCTATCGGGTCAGGTGGGAGGCTTTGGGCAGCAGTACCAACGTTGGGGCCAGTGAGTCTCTGGTAAGCAGGCATGGGGGTAACGCTGGTGTACTATGGAGCATGTTCTGAGATTCTGGTGAGCACTAGGTGCAAGTCAGAATACAATCAACAAAGATCCAGAAGAGGGGAGCCACGCTGGGCCCAGCGCGTCTGGTACCTGCGGCAGCATTGCTGCAGCCCTTGCAGGGCGTGAACTCTGAGTCCCGGTGTACTCGGGAACGAGACGTGACAGTCACGCGACCAGCATTGTTGAGCGTGGTCTTGTTGAGACCGTTGTTGAGGGAATCGGCCACGTCTCGCATCGCGTGAATCTTGACCGAGACTCCTTTGGCAATGAGCAAGTCGTCCACCTCGATCGACATATTCTTCTCCCGACAGTCGTTAGAGCCAGTGTAGACAAAGAGGATGCCTTGGGACCTCCGTGACCGTTGTCAATTCGGACTCGCCAGTAAGTCCCATTCTTGCTGGCTGTCCAAAAACCCGAGCTGTGCGTTACGAGACCGGCAACGTTACCGACTTTTCATCCAGCATGGTCTTGACTGAGTCTGCCACGTCTTGCAGTGCGTGAATCTTGATGGTCGGAGGGGGAACAAAGACCTTGGACGTGTTGTTGTCCGGGCGGGGGTTGGACCAAGAGAAAGGCTGGGTTGCTTCTGCGTGCAGGACTCGGTACGGTTGGCGAAGACAGACTCGAGAGCGCCCTGACTGTCGACCAAAGAAAAGTCGTTTCTGTCGGCTGGGGGCAAGTCAACTTGGGCGGCATGGGATTGTTGATCGTCGTCACTGTCTTGGCGAGGTCTCTTCTTCGTGTTACAACCGGGTCGTGCGATACGGAAAGACGAGTCAGAAGTGTGCTGTCAGGCCCGTTGCCTGAGCGCTGTTAGGCCAGCCAATAGCGAGTACCTTGGCGTCTGTGAAGACCTGCAACCTCAGGACTTGGGTCCAGGCAGGAAGCCACGCGCTTGAACTGCATTGGGAAAATTGTGCCAAGGCTATAATTGTCTGGTGCATGAGAAGCTGGACACCTATCTACTCTTTCAAGCAACTCTGCTGGCAATTCAGTGCAGAGAGGAGGAGGCTTGGAGCACCAGCAAGAAAACCTTCCAAAAGGGTATTGAGGAAATTGTTCAGCACAGTATTGCTCTGGGCCTGTTCAGCAGCTTGGATGCTCATGGCACAAGCGTCAGCAACAAGATTGACATCATGAATGGACACAACTTTGACACATCATTGCCTGACAAGAAACCACTTCCTTGCTTGGACATCTTCTTTTATCTTCTGCTAGTCGCCTGCATCCTTCTTCCAAAGGAAATGCAGGCAGCACTTTGACTCATGGCTGAGCTGGCAACCGACTTCAACTTCATGGTAACGTAGGTGATAAAGAAATGTCAACAAGTGCCATCCCAAGTGATGCAGGATCTAGTGCAGCAGCTTCCCCACAAGCTGCCCTCTGAGATCCGGAGCTATCTCACCGTGCCTAACAATCACTGCTTCACTAACAAGGATTTTTCAGGCCCGTTGCCTGAGCGCTGTTAGGCCAGCCGATGGCGAGTACCTTGGCGTGAAGACCTGCAACCTCAGGGCTTGGGTCCATGACTACATGGAAAATGTCTGACTGCAGTCTTTGCCCCAATGTCCAACTAGGGCTCCCCTCTGGACCCTCATTGCATGTATTACTTAGTTGGCTTATAGCAATGCAGTACTGTGTGTCCTGACCCATGGCATGCCTCTGCGCCCTACAACCTCTCCACTCCTGCCCAGTCATCTCACAATGTTGGCCGCCAGCTGGTGACCAGACCCTACGGTCCTGACACGTACACAACCAGCATCAATCAAGACTGAGAATCCTACCTGAGTCATTGACTCGATACACGAACGTGATGTTGACATAGTCCAAGTGTTCCTCGGACCGGAATTTGTTGTACTGGTCCTCGGTCATGAGGACACGTACACAACCAGCATCAATCAAGACTGAGAATCCTACCTGAGTCATTGACTCGATACACAAACGTGACGTTGACATAGTCCAAGTGTTCCTCGGACCGGAATTTGTTGTACTGGTCCTCGGTCATGAGGACGTCGTAGAGACGGACATGGTCGTCCTGTTCATCGCTGCTGTTGAGACGGTCAGTCATGTTGATAATGAATGGGGACAGAGGTCAGTGATGGTGCGACCACAATCGACCGACTGGGGTCTTTTTGTTTGTCGAGATCCTTGTTGATCGAGTCTGCCAAGTCTTGGAGGGCGTGAAACTTGATTGTTGGACAGGGAAGGAAGACCTTGGTTGTGTCAAGAGGAAATTTCTGACCTCACTCTGAAGGCAAAATTTTGGGGGCCAAGGGGCCAACAAGCAATTAGGAAGTACAAAGGCCAGTGTAGACAAACATTGCTATCTTGAAACCTCCCTTTCTGTTGTCTGTTGTCAATGCAAATCCACCAGAGAATTCCACTATGCATTTGCTCCCACCTGTCCTAGCAAAAAAGTCACACAACTGCCCTGTGAGCAAGTTGGTCAGGTTAGGGAGAAGTTCAACCTCATCATGAAGGAAGCCAAAGGAAAGATCAGATACCTCTCGCACTCACTGCCTCACTGTCTCACTGTCTCGCTGTCTCACTGTCTCACTGTCTCACTGTCTCACTGTCTCACTGTCTCACTGTCTCACCGCTTCGCTGCCTCACGCTGTGTGTGTGCTTATGTGATTGTGACTATGTGACTGTACAACTATAAGACTACGTGACTTCTATCTACATGACTACCTTGCTGTATGCCCCCTGCTGCAAAGAGAGGTTGACCATCTGCATCTAGGTCTGTGCAGTTTAGGAGGGCCGTGAAATCAAGCCTCTGGATTAGGCTGTGCTTTGCAATACAAGCACAGTGTTAAGGCCAAAGGGTCTGAGTACCGCAAAGCGGCTTTGGCCGTAGGCGGTCGTGGGTGGGAACGGAGCGGTTGCGAGTAACCGAGCCTGCTTGGTCTTCCATAGGGGGGACTGTAGGCTAAGGGGGCACAACGTAGGGAGCGCAAGGTACTCTGTTGCTATTCAGCTAACTAAGTAATACATGCGACGAGGGTCTGGAGGCAACCCTCGTTCTCTCAGGGGACCAGAAGGGAGCGTGGGGACGCGGCGCTGTGGGCGCGCCGCGTGGGTTTAAGACTCGTTGAGAAGATTGCGCCCACGGTACTGGGCGCGCCGCGTGGGTTTAAGACTCGTTGAGAAGATTGCGCCCACGGTACCGAGACTACACCGTGGGGCTTGCCGCTGCAGTTGGCCGAGACTGTGGCCAACCTGCGGCCGTCTACCCCCGCGACGCTCCTAACACACAGCTTCTGTTTAATGGTGGTTAAAGCACAGGATATGCACATGCTCTGCATTACGAGGCCAAAGCACAGCTCAGTCAGAGGTCCTACCTCTGCTTTAAAGGCTAAAGCACAGCCTACACACCACGGCCTGCTAACACACAGCTCAATACACAGCATGCCTCTGTAAAGGAGCTAAAGCACAGGCTCTGGATATGCTGTGCATTGGCGCAGTCTAAAGCACAAGTTCTGGATGAAGCTGTTCATTACCTGCACACCACAAGAGTTTTCGGATGTGCTCGACAGAGATGAGCGTCGAAAGACGCGGTCTAACACCACCGAACAAAATCGTGGAAATTCGTGGAGCCAAAAAGGCACATGCAAGAATCCACGAGAAATCGCGATCTGCGCACCGCGAATCTCGACCAGTCTAATCCCCCTCTGGGACGTCTCTCTTGTCATATTCAGGTCAGGACTGCTATTCACTAGGCAGTTTTCGCACGGCCATCGTTAGGGTCTGTTTGACCTCGCTTATGCACAATTTTGGGATTAGGAAACTTCAGGAGACCGAGACGGGAGACCAAGACCGTTGTAAGGGTCTTAAAAGGGGGTCAAACAGACCCTAACGGGAGTCTCGGTCTCCCATCTTGGTCTCCTCAATCACACGCATATTTGCTTTGAAATTTAACAAATTTGATAGAGAATCTAACAGTTTGACCAAGTTCAAAGCAAACAGACCCTCACGACGTTGCGAAAACCACTTTTCCTTGTCGTTTGGGTCTGTCTGTCCATGCAGCCCGGAGACCCTAATGACGAGGTTTGCGAAACTCCCTACTGACCATGGACTCTCACGCCAACAAATTCATGGTCGACTTGACAGGACAGGCACTCATTCTCTGCCAGTTGCCGTCAGACAACAAGGAGGAGGACACGGAAGGTTGTGAGGTCAGTCTCTTGGTACCAAGGTTCTTTCCCGCAGCAGGATGCAAGGTGGCCTTGAGGAGTCTTATTTTTTTCGGACCAGACTTGGTCGGTCGGCAAATAACGTGTTTGCAGTAGTACTTGTGAATCTGTAGTACTTGTGAAAATCTAATATTTCGAATTTGAGCAAGTCGTGGTGTGAGTGAGCTGCATGATGGTGAGCGCGTCCTTCCCCACAACCAACTACCCCGCAAACCACGGCAAAACCGTATAGCTCAACATCGCCACCACCACCAATCGCAATCAAATACTTCGTATACAACATTCTGCGTGCCTTTATTGTGACCATGCCGCGCAGCGCCAACTCCAAGCGCTCTTGACAAGCTCGTCAGCAGTCCGCCGCCGACCGAGACGAGAGAGAAGCCCGTCTGCAGCAAGCGCTTGCTGGCCTCAAAGCCGGGACGTATCCCTCAGCGAGCAAGGCGGCAAAGGCGCACAACGTTCCGCAGCAGACTCTCGTCGATCGATCGCGTGGCAAAACGCCAAAGAAGGACGCGCAGTTGCTGCAGCAGCGTCTTTCGCGCCACGCCGAGGCCGCCCTCGTCGAACACATCCGGCGTTGTTTGGCGAATGGATTCCCGCTCGACCACAGCGATCTCTACAGCTTCGCCCGAGGCCTCGCCCGTGCTTCCCAACCGGATGCAGAGCTGCCGAAGCTGACGAATGATTGGCTGGCGGCGTTCCTGGTCAGGAACCCGTCGGTACGCACGTGCTGGTCCCGCTGCCTCGAGAACGTCCGGGTTCGATCGACAGACGCCAAAACCATCCGGGAATGGTTTACCCGGTTTGTCGACGTCGTCTGGGAGTTTGGAATCTCGTCTACGAACATATTTAACATGGACGAGACGGGGTATGTTCTCGGCCAAGGCGCCAAGCAACGGGTCTTCGTTCCTGACAGCGATCTCAAGTGCCGGTTCAAGGCACAGCCGGGTAACCGGGACAGTGCCACCGTCATCGAATGCATCGGAAGCGGCGGACAGGTTTTGCCGCCGCTGATCATCACACGCGGCAAAATCCACACGGTCGGCAAACACCGTTGGATGGAGGAAGTGCCGAGCACGTGGCACTTCTCGAAGGGACCGGCAGGCTGGACCGACAACGAGCTTGCCGTTCTCTGGATCGACAACATCTTCGATCCCAATACGAGGCCGTCATCGCCATCACAGTGGCGGCTTCTCATCATCGACGGTCACAAGTCGCACACCAGTCCTGAGTTCCTCGACCATCTTTGGAAACGCCGAATTGTGCCGCTGTGTCTCCCGGCCCACTGCACGCACGACATGCAGCCTCTCGACGTGTCAATCTTTGGGCCGCTCAAGGCGACGTACCGGCGTTTGGTCACCAAGCTTGCCCCGCACGCTCCTGCATCCGGGATCGACAAGTCGCAGTTCGGCACACTGCTTGCTCAGGCACGGGCGAAGACGATGACGTCAGCGGCGGCAAAGAAGGCCTTCGTCAACTCAGGATATGTGGATTGCCTGGGCCCGACAAAGGTGCTTTGCCGACTTCCTGGAGCTTCCGATGCAGGTCGCCGATCATTGGCCCCGCAGACCGAAGCTCCTCCGGCCCCGCCCGCCACTCCCACCATCTCAACTCTCGACAACCTTCTCGCCGCTCACAAGGACGCCACAGACCCGCGCCACGCTCGCGTGCTCAAACGGCAGCCTCACAATTTGTTTGGGCAGCTCGAGACGGACATACGCCGGCTCGAGGCCGAGAACACCATCCTGCGCGCTCAACAGGCTCGCAACACCGAGCTCTCGAAGAAGGCGAGGCCTCGGACGGAGCCGGGTGATCGCATGATCCTCTCTCGCGATCGTATGATCACCCGCGAGCATGCTGAATGCGAGTTGGTGGCGAAAGCGCCGCAGATCCGCGAGCACCAGGAGCGCCTCCACCGTTGCGATGCTTGCCGTGCCGCAGCAAACGGCAATGACAAAGACAACAACGACGACGAGAACGCTTCGGCATCGCTCGCCTCGCCTCCTCCGCCCATGCCGAACTTCCTTGACGAAAAAGAAGTTCGGGAACCCCTCGCCGCCATCGAGAACATTGTCGACGCCGAAACCGACTTCTACAATTCGCTTCCCCACGCCAGCTCTTCACGCACTTGTATGTAGCATCCCGTCTCATTTCATGTAGCGTAGCTTCAAACCATCATCGCAATGCAAGTCTCGGTTGAGTTCACCAACAGGATCATGCGTGCACGCCATCGCGAAAAGTACTAACACCATATTTAAATTTCACGCGAAATTCACAAGTACTACAGACTCACGAGCACTACTGCAAACACGTTAATGGACTTTCACACCAACATTAGTGACGACGACGGCGACTGGTCGATGAAGTGCGATGAAGTGGACGGACTGTTGTGGGACACTCTCCAAGAGGCGAAGGAAGACTTCAAGATCTCCGCCCGTCTGGAGGGGACCCGCATCAAGCAAGCATCTCACGCAGCGGGCAGACTTGTATACGGTTGCAGCTTTTAGCGAGATCTCAGACAGGGCTGTCAGTTCTGCATCGTAGTCAGACAGAATCGAGACGACGGCCGGTGGCATTGCACAGTCGAGAATCCGACGCACACCGGACACGATGTGGGGGATGCGCCGACGATCCGTCGTCGAAGGACCGCGCTGAGTCAATGGGTACGCAAGCAGGTGCCGCTCAATTCATGGTCGACTTGACAGGACAGGCTCTCATTCTCTGCCAGCCGCCGTCAGACAAGGAGGAGGAGGACACGCAAGGTCGTGAGGTCAGTCTCTTGGTACCGAGGTTCTTTCCTGCTGCGGAATGCAAGGCGGCCTCGAGGTGTCTTATTTTTTCGGACCAGACTTGGTCGGTCGGCAAATGTTCTCTTCCCGGACACGCGCAGGATAGCCGAGTCCCACTTTACGGACTTCGCGTCATGCACCCCTTCTGGCGGGAGGCCTTCTGGACAAATCGCCGGACCCCGCATGTGGTCGGCTTCGAAAACTAGGGTCGATACGCATCGCATGACGCCTACAGGCCTCGACCGGATCTCGAGACTGTTTAGGGTTACCCTGTCCTCGTCTCGCACGATCACATAGCAATGTCATGAAGTCTTCGCTCCGTCACGACTGTGGACCGATCAATAGTCAGACCTGCACTTTTCGCCATGAGAGACGGTGTCTTCACCTCACGCTGAGAGTCTCGCAGCAGCTCACGACCTTGTTTGGATGCAAAGACTAGACTGTATTTGTGAACGGATCGATCCGCATCGATGAACTCCACCAATTCGCTCCTGCAGCCCTGCTGTGCCGTGTACAGGAGCTTGTCGGCAAAACGTTGATCGCGAAGCAGAGCGCATGAGCCTCCATCTTCGTTTGACTGGTCGAGGCGGTTGAGAATGGCGGTCTCCAATCCGATCCGGTCCCATTGTCGGAGATTGTAGTTGTAGAAGAGGTCCACGCCGCGCATGAGATCTTCGAGACCATAGGAGTCCAAGCTCAAATTGTATGTATCGATACCTTTCGCGAGCAAATGCGCCTCGTTGGAGCGCACGAGCAGGTGGATGCGGCCTGCAGAGTCCTGTTGGTCCGAGATCGACCGAGAGAGCTCACCGGATTGCTGAAAAACCCTGGTTCTGGAGCACCAGGCCCCAACCCCGTCTTGGCCAATGAGCGCGACTCTGTCGGAAGTTTGTTGGTCACCATCGATCCTTTGATCCTTGCCGTCCTCGTCCATGGCGATGATGTCTGGCTCTTGCCTGTTGTTGTCGATGCGGCCGCTAGTGGCACGGGCGCGTCGTACCCACCAGACCCGCCTGCGACTGCAGGTAGAAGTCGAAGCCGAAAGGCGACACGATGTTCTTGTCGACGCAGGTGCCGGCGGGCAGGTTGCCCGACCTGTCGCGGGCAACGTCGCGAGGGTCCTTGGCGAACTCGTCGCTCGCCTCGTCTCTTCCCTCGGACTCTTTCACCTCGCGCGCCAACTGTCACGACGAGGACCCAGCCGTGTCCATCCACAAGCAGCATCGGTTCATCGTCCCTGCGGGACAGCTGCGCTGTACGACCGCCCCGCCTCGGTCTCCTGAACAACACGCATCTTTGGTGGCGGATTTAACAGTGTGATTGAGTCCAAATCGAACAGACCCTAGCACTTGCCCGTGGTCTCAGACTGAGACGAGCTCGCCGTGAGCTGGCCAATGGAGCTCGGCGGACTTTTGGTGGGTCTCTATGCACGCATGCATGCGTGCATGAAATGTTGAGATTTGCAATTTAGACAGCTGTCACACTGAGGAATTGCGTCCGGCAGAGTCTATCGGACCCTTCCGACTCTGCTCGAAGCGACGCCAGTAGCCACGGATGAGCCGACGCATGGCTTGCATGACAATCAAAGTTTGAGTTGTGACTGCCCCCCTGAAGACCCTGACGCATGATGCCTCAGTCTCAGTTGGACAGTCGTCACTGGACCAGTCTTGAGAAGACGATGAGCCGACGATGCTGCTCCTTTCTTTTCCCGCTTCGATGTCTGATTCAGCGGTCTCTGCCCCAATGCAAGAGGCGCCTTGTCCGTAGAATTGCTTATTTGAGGAGATCTGTCTGAAACAGGAATAGGTCTTGTCTCCAGCACCATCTCCGCGGACGTCTGAGACATAATCGTAGTCTAACATGAATGCTCAATGCGCAATCCCCCCCCCCCGCGGACGACAACGTTCGTCCACACTTGTCGAATCGCCGGACCAGACACGTCGTTCAGTCTGACTCCGAGTCCGAAGACGATTCCAAGGTCGAGAGTTCCTGGAACTTGCCCTCCCAGGAGTTCAGCAGTTCGTCAATTTCTGCCATCCTCCCGAAGTGAGGCTGCAAGAGCCGGTAGACGAGGACCGGCTCGACGCTTTCCCGGTCGGCCTCGTCAATGAAAGTGGTCCAGTTGGCGCCGAGCGTGAGGTGGCTGCAGCTCCGCACGCCCGGGGTCGTGCGGATGACGGCGCCGGCTGTAAGAAAGGGAGCGCTGCCTCCTCCTCCTCCTCCTCCTCCTCCTCCTCCTCCCGCTCGCTTTACGGCGCGGCCTTGATTCGGGAAGATCGATTACCTCTTGGACGGCTTCGATCTGCGTGCGCGTGACGTCGATGACGCGCTCAATGGTTCGCCAGAAGATCGACGAGGGCTCGATCGTTCCGCCATCAAAGTGAAAGCCGCAGTGCGGGCACACCTTGAAGCAAGCGGTGTGGTGCGGAACCGAGCCAAACTCGTCGAGAGACACCATCCGGAGCAGATGAGCATTCGGACCACGGTTCTCGAGGAGGCCCTGGCTCAGCGCCAAACCTTGCGTACGTTGGCGAGGAGCCTCCTTCAGATCGCCAAATTGTTGCGATGCCACGGTCAGCATCGGATCGAGGACCGAACCGAGGTCGTCGCTGCTGCCGGACGAGGCAGAATACGCATCGTGCTGGTCCTGGTCCATGTCGTCATCGCGATCATCATCCTCGTCGCTGTCGTCGTCAGAGCCGCTTGAGGAAGTGTCACTTGCTGCCTCCTTGTCGATGTATCTGGTGGCACACTGCTTGAGCGCAGTCGGCACCGTCAGCAGGAAGATCTCGCGAAGATTGCAAGTTGACAATTCCTCGAACTTGCCTACCAGGAATGCAGCAGTTGATCAACTTCTGCCATCCTCCAGACGCGAAGTTGGCATAGTGAGAACCGGCCTGACTCGTGCCTGGTCGGCGTCAATGTTTCAAAACTCGACCAGGCGGCGCCTGTTGGTTACAAGCGGTACCTGCATATGCACGCGCTGTTTGCTGCATCATGTAACCCGACACTGCCACCACGTGCGCCGCCCTGGCGACTCGCATGCACTCATACGCCCACTCCGGTCTCATCTGTTCATCCGCACACTCACTCAGTTTCGCACTCACACACACTCACTCCTGTAGGTGCACTACCATACAATTCATTTTTTTTTCTTGAATCCGCAATCTCAGCCTGCTTGTCGTGCGCTTGACTGACGCCCAAGTCAGTACGAACCTTCCACCAGGACAAGGTCGGGTTGCTCGCTCCAGAGCCGCCTCGCGCTGGAAACGCGCCGGCTCCACCAGAGCGATCGTCAGCTCGCATCACAGTCAAAGACAACGAGACAGACAGGCACCCATTGCTGGAAGCGGCACGAGGTGGAGACGTCGGGGCGCCGAGGGATGAGAGGGAAGCCTTTCTCGACTTGGGATGGCGACACTCTGACGATGAATTCCAATCATGACTCGATTGTCATTCCGTCCCAACGTTCCGGTCTTGTATGAAAAACTATTGATGATTGCACATATTGCGGGAATGATGGCCGCACCAGGCAGCAACGCAGGTATAAAAGATGCAAGGGAGCATGGGTAACTAGCGATCGTGTTTAAATGGACCAGAGAATATGCGAAGGATCGCAGTCGACGACGACAAGGTCTTCCTCCTGAGCGCCCTCCTCGAAAAGCAGGCTGTTCGAGTCGTCGAGCACCTTTGCGGGCGCCTTGCCGTTGTGCGCAATGTTGAGCCCGAGCGCGGAAGAGGGCAAGCGTGCGTCGTCCTTGAGATGCAGCGTGAGCGTGAGGTTCTTGAGCGAGAGGCGGAAGCCGAGTTCGGCCATGCGGGCTGTGATGGCTTCCTTGAGGTCGAGCACGCTCGAGTTGGACGAGATGAAGATGCCCGACAGCGGTCTGGGCTTTCTCTCGGCGGCGGCAGCGGCGGCGGCGGAAAGGGGGGCCGACGACGCGGGTGGGAGCGACGTGAACTTTGCCTCGGCGGTGGCGGCGGGGGAGGGATGGACAGCGACGGCGGTGGGAGCAGCGGGGCCAGCGGCGGCGGCGGCGGCGGCGGCGGCGGCGGCGGGAAGGAGGGCCGGCGACGCGGGCGGGAGCGATGTAAACTCGAGCTGGAGGCGGATGGAGGAGGGCGGGGTGGGCGGGCAGGCGGAGAACCAGGTGTTGATGGCGGGCACGTTGGGCCAGGATGCCGAGTGGTCGTCGGCCGAGTGGAGCGAGTTGCTCGACGATGCGAGCGAGCTTGCCGAGGACGACGCGACGAGCGCCAACGAGACCGAGCTGTCGGTGGACGAGATCTGGGAGGTGGCCGAGAGACGCTTGGGGAGCACCTTGGGCGTGGCGGGAAGCGTGTCGAGGCCAAGGCCCGTCAGCTGCTCGCCATCATCATCGTCGTCGCGTGCTTGCGGTGCTGCGGCCTGGTGGTAGGAGGCGAGGGTGAAGTAGCTCATGCGACGGGAGCCGGCGCCGTACACATCGGTGGTGGCGGGAGGGCACGAGGTCGAGTAGAGCGAGTGGGACCTGGTTGATGCAGGTGGGCACGAGTAGAAGCCGAGCGCATGTGCGTCGGGTACGCTGGGCCGCGGGTCTGCGGCGGGCGGGCCGTCGAAGCCAGGACCTCGGCAGCGGAACGACTCTTCGGATGCGCGGCGGCTGAGGCGGCGGAACGAGGAGGTGCGTGGCGGCAAAGGGATTGGCGCCGCGGGTTTGGGAGTGACGACATCTGCCTCCGTGGTGAGGTCGGCCGCGGGAGGGGACCAGGGGCGAAAGATGGAGTGGATGGACTTGCGTGCGTGCATCTGTCGGATGGAGCGCAGCGAAGTGCGTGGGGAGGTGGGTGTGGTGGCGTGCGGGATGGGCGAAGGGGTGCGGGCGGCGAAGCGTGCGGTGGCGGCGGGCGTGTCGTGGGCGACGGCGAGCGAGGGCATGAGGGTGGAGCTGCGCCTGCGTGTGGTGAGGGTGGGCTGCTCGTCGTGAATGGCAATGAGCGGGGCGCTGGTGTAGGATCGGGTCATGGAAGGGGCGACAAAGCCAAATGAGTCGGTGTTGGGCGAGAGGCCCATTGCCGGGGAAGTGGCAGGACGAGCGGGGCGCGCTGGACGCTTTGGGCGTGTGAGGATGGGTGCCGAGATGGTGGATTGGGGAGTGTGGTTGGCAGTGGCGTTGGCGGCCATGTTGGGGCTGACATTGGCGTTGTTGCTTGCAAAGAAGAAGGTGCGCGAGAGGGCGCGACGGAGGGGCGACTTTGTTGCTTGTGCGGCAGCTGCGCTGTTGGGATGGACGGGGCTGAGGGGAGGCGTGAGTTCGGCGCCGTAGAAGGAGGCGTTGGTAGGAGCGAGTGCGGATGAAGAGACAAAGGTGGGCGACGAGACGATGCGAGCGCTCGAGGGTGGTGCGCCGAAAGCGGCGGCGGAAGGAGTGGCTGGCGATGGCGACGGGGATGGCGATGCGGAGGTGGAGCGGTAGTGGTGTGGCCTGGGGGTGAGGAGGCTGGTGGAGGCGGCGGAGGAAGGCCCAGCGTCCACGTACTGCTGAGCTGCGTCTACATCGATGGGCTTGACGGATTTGGATTTGGACTCTCGCCTTCGCATGGACGGAAGGCGTCCGAAGGGGGTGGAGAATGCTGTCATGCTGAGTGGTGGATGGAAGGAGGAGAACGATGCGGGGATGATGACGATGACGACGAGCGAGCGAGCAAAGGAGAAGGGGATGGTTATATGGAATGGCGACGGTGCGGGAAGAGCGGGAGCGATCCGAGCTGAGTCGAGCTGAGCTAGTCAGGGTCTCGTCTCTTTTGGGCGGGATAAGCTTTGGTGGACTTTGGCGTGAGGATGCGAGGCGAGATCGAGCTTCCGGCCACTCCATCCACGCGAGGCGGCGTCTGACAGGCGAGGCGGCAAGGGGTTGGGCTGCAGCTGGTCGTCGTCGAGTGCTGAGCCTCGCTGAGCCCAGCTGAGTCCAGCCGCTCCATGCACGGTGGATCGCATCCCAGTGGATCCGAACCTCATCTTCCTCACCAGCAGCAGCCCCACCAGCAGCAGCCCCACCACCAGCAGCCCCACCGCACGCTGAGCAAGAGCTGCTTGCTGCTTTGACAGCGCGAGAAAATAATAATCCAGCGCCGATCGTATATTGGAGCGAGACGGGCAGGCGGGTCAGGGTCCAAATTGGCACTCTGCAGGCCGAGCGAGGGATAAATGCAGAGGATAAAGGCGACACGCGGGCCATCCGACTCGAACACTCTGAGACCAACACACGCGCGCGCCTGGCTCTCTCACGCCCGCGCAGAGGCAAAGTCATCCGTGCCTGTGTGGTTCGGGAAAGCCGCCCCCGCTCCAACGGCTTGTTGCTAGCGCCGTTTTGCTATCGTGCATGCAGAGCAGATGCGCAAGCGAAACGCAAATCCGCCCTTGGAGCTGCCGAGGAGCTGCACCTCTGCTGCGCCTCTGCTGCACCTCTGCTGCAAGGGCGCGCTGTCGCATCTGCACTGCAGCAGACCAACGCAAGCGAGCACACGTTTTGAACTCAACTCAACCGCGGGTCTGGCCCTCTCTCTCTCCCCGTTGACCGACTCGTCTGGCCCGCTCTTTGGTAGGCAAGTTCATCCGCTGCACGCAACGGGTGCCGTGCCTGTTGATCCGTCGCCGAGTCGCATCCCCGCGCATCCAATCCCGATCCACACACCTTTGACAACCCTTGATCGTCGTCAGATCTCGCTCTTTTCTTTTGTTTGCTGCGAGCTGTCAGGAGTCCCTCAGCTGAGCATCTACAAGATCCAGACTCGATCCCTCGAATCCGCCCGCCGCCCCAACTAAAGTGTTCCGAACCTAGCTCTCTACTCCCGTGCCTCGGCGAGCTGAGCTTGTCTGCGGAGAGACTTTCAAGTCACGCCCATCAAGAGTGGTTCTTGTCAATGTATGAAAGATGCAGGCGCGGGCACGCATCTGTCTCAGCTGCACCTTGATACGCCAAGCTCCCATCAATGCATCCATGCAGCCTCGTTATTCCGCCATTCGCGCCCACTCTTTGGCGGCTGCCTCGTAGGCGAAACATTGGAATCCTTCTTTCGTCTCTCTCTCTCTCTCTCCGCAAATCAAAGTCGCCTTCGGTGAGGCCTTCGGTGCGGCCTAGGCGAGCTGTCAGGTGGCCGCGCCACCACACCATGCACACTCGAATCGTGCCGCCATCGCCATCTGCATTAGGCCTGGGAAATCCACCTCGTTTTCCCGCTCTACCCGCGCGCCCGCCTCTTTACCCGAACAAATCCACGCTCGGCTCCCATCCCACTCGGCCATACCTCTTCCGCTTTCTTTTTTTCCATCCGAGGATAATGATATCGTATTGCTATCTATGCATCGGCGCCCGATCGAGCATCGTCTTCGCCATCAAACATGTCGCGCAACAAGCACGCCTCGACGTCGCCCATGTCGACGGCATGGTCCGAGTAGTGCGCCTCAAACGCATTCTGCGACACCGAGTGCAGGAAGCCAACCACCTCGCCCAGCGACTCGATCGAACGCACCTGCCCCAGCTGAAGCCGTCCTCCCCCTCCTCCGCCACTGCCCTTGTGATGCTGTGAGCTGCCGCCCGCCTTGCCACTGCTGCTGCTGCTCGCCTGGGTATCGCGCGAAAACGTCGCCGCAAGCGCATCCAGCAGCGTGTCGGCATGAAAGTCGTCCGACGGATACACGGCATCGATCGTGTCCGTCACAAACATCCACTCGTTGATCTGGAAATCGTCCGGCTGCAGCAGCACCAGCATGTCGAGCAGCTTGAGCGTCGACAGCACCAGCTGCCGCGCATCCGCACTCTGCTCGTACCGCTCCGCCTCGCTCGCCACGCCGTCGTACAGTCGCATCAGCTCCGTCATCAGCACCGGCCAGAAAGAAGTCAGATGCCGCCCAGAGAATCGCACCAGCACAACGCGCAGGCACAGATACACCTCGGCCTGCAACACCTCGCTCGACGCCGTTCGCAGCAGCTCCACCACCTTTTCCTGGATCTGCGCAAGCTGCGCCAGAAACGCATCGCGCTCGCCGGCAAACAGCGCAAACGACAGCCGGCGTAGGCTGAGCGCCCGCGAAACCATCTCCAGCTCGCGGTTCGCAAAGATGTTGGCGGCCGCAGACGCCGTCGAGACGCGCGCCAGCACGTCGGCCAGTCGCTCCTTGTCCTGCGTCAGCAACGCCACCACAATCGGCTTCCATCGAATCGCACTCGCAGTGCCCATGCTAAAGAATCGCGCATCCCCAAACAGCTCCCCGACGGTGCTCCGCCATGCCTTGACCGTACCGGGCATGCGCACCAGCTCCGTCAGCAACGCCAGAACGTGCGCTTCCACCTCGAGCTTCTCGCTCCGCGTGCGCGCGGCTGGCGCAGCAATGTAGTACACCGCATTCGCCACGAGCGTCTGCACGCGGTCGGCGTCGAGCTGCATCTTGCGCAGCGCTGCCAACGCGCGCGAGGCCAGAAACACGTTGATCGCATCCACCACCCCGCTGACCCCCGGCGAAAGCGCACATGCGAGCTCGTCCGCCTCGCGTTCGATGCTCTCGTCGTCGTCGCGTCCCGAGCGACGCATCCACGTCGACGCGTCCAGCGACCGCCCAGACAGCAAGATGCTCGCATCCATCAGCTTGGCGTAGTTGTCCTGCAGCTCGCGCCGCGTGCGCCGCTCTTCGATGCCCGCGGTCAGGCACAGCTTCTCGCCGAGCGCAGTCAGGATGCGCAGCATCGGATACACGTGCACCTTGCGCGCCAGCGCACTCGCCACAAACTCCTTGACCAGCACAATCACCACCGGCCACACCTGCGTCGCCTCGCCCGGCTCCATACGCTCCAGCACCTGCTCGAAAAACAGCAGCAGCGTCGCATCGCTTACGCCGGCCGCCGAGGTCGGGCTCGTCGCGCGCCGCGAGCGGTCGGCGTCGCCACGCATGATGCGCGTGCCCAGTACGTCGCACAGGAACGTCACCAGGATCTGTGCGCTGGGCGTGACGATGGCAAGCACTTCGGATACCGCCTCGGCGCCGCGCGGATCGTCGCGCGAACGCTGCCAGCACCAAAGCAACGCCTCCACCGTCTCGGCTGGGTGGGCGCAGTAGATGCGCTCAAAGGCTCGCCGACACCGCACGCGCACTTTCGAGTTCATCGCTTCCAGCGAGAGCGACTTGGCGTCGGTTGCAGACAGCTCCAGACCGCACCGTTCCCACACGCCGTGCAGCGTCGACACGCTCACCAGCAGACCGCGTCGGCGCGCCACCGCTCCGTCCTCCGCCTTGTCGTCACCGCCAGCGTCGGAGGCAAACACATTGCTGACGTAGCCCAGTATGCCTGGTCCTGCCGCACTCTCTGCGCCCGACTTTTCCGACAGCCCGGTCGCGGTCGAAGCTGCAGACGCAGTACGCGCGCCCGTGCCATCGTGACCCAACTGCGGGCCGGCGAGCATGAGTGTGCGTTCGACGAGGTTGACGAGGAGCAGCACGTCGGGCTCGAGCACGGTGCACTGTGCATCTTGCTCGGCGACGACAAGTTCGGCGCCAAACGTCGGTCTGCTGGGTGCCGGCGCATAGGCTGCGCTCACCTCGCGCATGGCGGCGTCGAGCTGCGTGCACACGCTCTGGTTGAGCGCGAGCAGCAGGCGTGCCGCATGGCGCCGGTAGAGCGGTGCGGTGGACAGCACAAAGTCCGACCAGTGCTGCAGGATGGGTCGATTGGACGGCGTCGAGAGTCCGCGCTGCAGCATCGCCAGCAACAGCGCGTGCGGCTGCGACGGCTTGGACGCGGGCGTGGGCGATGCGGGTGCGGGCGCATCCGCCTCGCTGCGTCCCGTCGAGTCGGTGCGCGAATGCATGCTGGCCGACGACGCGCGCTGGGCTGCCGCACCTGTCTTGGCGGCGAACAGCGTGTGCAGCGCATGCAGCATGCGGTTCTGCACCGCCGTC
Organism: Moesziomyces parantarcticus; assembly: GCA_023212605.1. NCBI lineage: Eukaryota > Fungi > Basidiomycota > Ustilaginomycetes > Ustilaginales > Ustilaginaceae > Moesziomyces > Moesziomyces parantarcticus. The sequence goes on along the minus strand of JALCCF010000035.1, from coordinate 38,597 downwards.
GCGCCACGATGCACAGCTACGAGCAGTGACTCGATCAGCTCGCGCTCCAGCTCGTCGGTGCGGCTGGGCGAGACGCCGATGCGCTGGACGAGGCCGTGCATCGCCTCCACCGCGGCGACGCGCAGCGAATCGGACGACGCCGAGAGCTGCGCCTCGAGCCGCGGCGCGGGATACGTGCGCATCAGCACGACGCACTCGTCCAGCACCACGTCCAGATACGTCGCGGCGCCATCGAGTGTGTTGGCGCGCACGAGCTGCTTGGTCGCTGCGCTGAGCGACGCCGAGAGCGGCGTCGAGGCGAGTGCCTTGGCGAGGCTGGCACCGCCGAACCGAACGAGCGCGGCGAGCGTGCGCAGCGCATACAGCACCATCGGGTCGTTGTACGGCTGCTCGACGTGGTTGACCTCGACGCTGATCGTGTCGATCTGGACGGTGGCCGAGGCGAGGTGCGCCGGCCGGTTGCGGACGAGCATGTGGACGAGCGGATCGACGAGCTTGACGTACGAGCGGACGTGCGCGCGGAGCCAGAGCTCGGCATGCTGGCGCTCGTCGGCATCGGCCGCCTGGAGCCTGTCGAGCACGAGCAGCAGCGGCGTACGCAGCTCGTCCGTCGACACATCCTCACTCAGCCGCCAGTACGTGCCGAACGCCGTCAGCGCCGCTGCGCGTGCCTGCGCATCGCCGCGGCCGAGTTGTTGCGCCAGTGCGGTCTCGAGGCGCGAGCGGCGCGTCACCTTGTTGGTGGCCCAGAGCAGCTCGACGGCGCGCACGTGGTACGGCGCCATGGCGGGGGCGAGGTAGCGCAGCAGCGCGGCGACGATGCGGTCGACGAGCGCAGGCGCATCGAGGTCGAGCGGATGCTCGAGTGCGCGGCAGATGCAGCACGAGATGAGCACCTCGACGATCCGCTCTACCTGCGCAAACGACGCCGTAGTTTGGAGGAAAGGAAGCAGAGAGCCGGCCCAGGCGGTGGCGTTCCAGCGCAGCTTGTGCGTGCGCAGCGGCGCGCTGGACGCTTCGGCACGCACCAGTGCGATCTCGTCGGCGGCCTCGGAACCGTCGAGCACGCGCATGAGGTCGGCGAGCACGTCGAGCGCGCGCACAAACTGCTCGGTGCGCGCGGCGGACTCGCCGGCTCGGTCGCCACAGCGCAGCGCGACGTTGCTGAGCAGCTCGACGAGCGCCGTGGCCGAGGCGGCGTCCTGGAAGCCTACAAAGTGGCGTGCAGCGTGCTGGCTGTCGGTCTCGCTGGACGTGTAGAGGCGGTGTGCGCTGTGCCAAAAGTCGGGCGCGGGCGATGCGTTGCTGCTGGTCTGGACATCGGCGATGCGGACAAAGACGCGCGACGGCATGGCTGTAATCAGGAGCTTGAGCAGCTCGAGCGCATCGAGGATGTGTGTGCCCATCTCTTCGTCGTTCGCTCGGTCTTGTGCCAGGAGTTGGTCGAGGAGCTGGATGACGGCGGCAAAGAGGAGCGGCACGTGAATGTGCTTGGTCTCGTCGTCGTGAATGTGAAACGCCTTAAAGATGAAGCAGAGCAGCGACAGAGGCGAGTGGCGTTCGGAACTCGAATCGGACTGCAGCAGCTCCGAGATGGCGTGGAAGAAGCGGCCGTAGAGCAAAAAGGGATCGATGACTTCAAAGAGCATCTTTGCGGTGGTGACGAGCTCCTCCTCCTGCCTCTTTGCGACCTGGACGCTGATGGCCTGGAAGGCGTCGAAGGCGAGGACGCGAGTGAGCGACTGGCCGATCTCCCACTTGTCGAGGAGCGAGACAAAGATGCGGTAGGGTTTCTGGCGCTCGAGCGTGTCGTGGGAGGAGGCGTCGTGGAAGCCCTGGGCGAGGGCGCTGCGAACGAGGTCGAGAGCGTGTGCGTCGAGAAAGGCGATCTGTGCGGAGGGCGTCTCGTCTGGGCCGAGGAGCCAGGTGTAGAGACGGCGATTGAGGCTGAGGTCCTTGCGGAGGACGACGTGGAGCGCGGATCGGACGAGGAGGATCTGGTCGGGCCGCTTTACGAAGCGGCGAAAGAGCGGCTTGTCGACGGCGAGGTGGGTGACGAGGATGTCGAGCGTGTTCCGGCGCACGAGGAGGAGATCGTCGTCGAGTGCGTGGGCGAGGCCACGAACCATGAGGCCGAGATCCTTGCCGACGAGCAGCGTGGGATCGTCGTGGTGCGTCAGATCGGGCATGCGGCGGGTGAGATAGTTGAGCGCCGCCAGCCGCACGGACGGCGTGGTGATGAGGGTGAGCCAGAGATTCTGGAGAAAGTAGGCGGGCTCGACGGCGTCCGAGATGCGGTCGAGGAGACGGAGGGTGCGGTCAAAGTACTCGCTCGTCTCTTCCTCGAGACCGGGCAGCAGCGCCATCTGGAGCGCCTTGGTGAGCGGACGAAGATCGTCCTGCAGCGGGAGGTAGAAGGTCTCGTAGATGGCGAGGAGCGTCGGCTTGACCGAGGTGGAGGCATACTGGAAGAAGGGAAGGAGACCGGACGTCCACACGTGGAGGTCTCTGCGCAGGCCGTCGGGACCGACGACGCTGAGGATGTGGTGGTAGACGTCGAGCGCGCGCTGGTGGACTCCCGAGGGCAAGGCAGGGTTGAGACACTGAGCGAGGCGCTTTGCGACGATGAGCTTGCGTGGCACGACGTTGTACGCCGGATAGGCCTGGATGGCCTTGTGCAGGCGGGCGAGGAACGAGATGAAGTCGGCCCACTCGCTGACGCTGTCGAAGGATGCGAGCGTGCGCTCTACGAAGGCGAGGTACTTTTTGAACTTGGCGTCCGAATAGAGCGCACGCTCTGTCTGTAACGCCCAGCTCTTCTCTGCGCGCTTTGCGGCGGACGTCTTCCAGAGCTGGCTCGACTCGATGACGCTGGTGGTGGGGCGTGGCTTGGAGGACGACGGCAGGACGGATCGTGGACGCGGTGCAGCATCGTTGGCCGAGCGAGGCGCCGAGTGGGTATGGGCGGTGGAAGCGGATGCAGCTGAGCTGAGGTCGAGCTGTACGTCGGGCGACGAAGGCTTGAGGGTGGGGGGCGGTGCGGCGAGACGCGAAGGAAGCGAGCTAAGCGAGGTGCTGCTGCCGCCAGCTCTACGTGGAGCGCGACTTGCAGGAGCATCTGTGCTGGCGGCCCTATCCACTGGGCTCGACATTGTGAGTGAGCGTGCGCTGGATGCTCAGCAGCGTATGTGCATGGTGGTGGTGGTGGTGGTGAGGAAGCGAGGAGGAGGTCCAAGCGGCACCAAAAGTGTTGTTCTTTGCGGGAACGCGTGCGGATGGAAAATCTAACATTTTCCGATTGCTTTTTGGGCGTGTCGGCTCTTCCGCGTGTGGAGGCGCATGCTGAGTGAGGCTGAGTCGCTATGACCATCACCTTTCGCTCCGACCACCATCGCAGCCGCAAGACGAGGGGTATACAATGGGCGAGAACGGGACCGTATCGGCGAGCGACGATTCGCCCAACCCATACTTGACACGGCCAAGTGCATCGACGACAGGAGGAGCACCAGCAGCGTCGACCTCATCCTCGGCCACACCAAGGAAAGGCGCGGAAGCCAAACACGAGACACGGCTGTACGTCGGCAATCTGCACACGACGGTGGACGAGTATACGCTCATCCAGACGTTCGCCAAGTACGGCAAGATTGCCAAGCTCGACTTTCTGTTCCACAAGAGCGGGCCGCAGCGAGGGCAGCCGCGGGGCTATGCGTTTGTCGAGTATGCCGGGGCGGACGAAGCATTGCGTGCGCTCGCCGCCACGCACGGCAAGACGCTGAGAGGACGCAGGATCTCGGTCAGCTTTGCGTCCAAGGCGGCGGATGCAGATCAGCATGCGGGCGCGGCGGCGGGTGTAGGTCCACATCGACGCGATCGAAGAGGCGGGCACGATGGCGAGCCGGTGAGGACGACGCAGCTGAGCCTGAGCAAGAATGCAAAGCAGCCGCACTCGACCGACGCCAAGATCGCCGCCATGGAGGCCAAGCTAGCCCATCTGCGCAAGGCCAAATCCGCCGATACATCTGCTCCACCAGCCACAGGCAAGGCGTCGCTGCCTCCCAAGCCTGCCTTTGCCGCACGTAAACCTCAACATCGACCGTGATCTCAACCTTGTACCATACTGTATACCACACGAGTCGCATTGTACAACAGCCATCGTATTCGCATTGGCAGCATGCTCGGAGGCAAAGGAAAGAGGGGAGAGTCAGGATGAAAAGAGGCGAGTGTGGAGGAGAGGAAGGGGAAGGGAAGGAGAAGGGGGAAAAAATGTCCCAGAACAGTTTGGCCCCGTCGACCCATCTGGTACACGGAGCGACGGATTCCTATAGCGTTCTGGGATATCACAACGTTCTCGTCCACCACGGCTGCGACGGCCTCGTGAGGCGCCGCAGCCCTGGCACCCGAAGGCAACCTCGCCAAGCACCGCAGAGCCAATGAAGGCACAACGGCAGTCGCGAGTGGGTGTGGCTGGCAGCTGTTGTAGTCGCAAAGAGTCGTCGCACAAGAGGAGAGGAAGCAGTGAGTGATGCTGGCCGCTATAGCAACTGTCGTAACCAAATGGTCATGCACTTACACTTGTTTTTGATCGAAGAGAAGAAGGCAGCAGTGCGCCGAGGCAGCCAACTCTTTATACTTTTGCCCTCTGCTTCCGCTTCCAACGAAGTCCGACTTTTTTTTTTTTCGCCGAGACGCAGCGCAACTTCTTCATTTTTTGCTCTTCTTTTTGGGAGTCTCTCCAATCACAGCGGAGACGGCCTTTTTCTCTATCTCTCTTTCTCGCGCGAAAGGAAGATCGACTGGCTGAGGAAGGACGAAGCGGCAGAAAATCGAGACGTTCTCGTCATCCTTCCCCACCATCATCGTCGAACACCACCCACCACCCACCACACTCGACCAAGCATGGCGGCCTTCGTCGGCTCGTGCTCGCGCTGCCTCACGCGGCCCTCGACATCCACATCCTATTCGGCCTTCAGCCTGGCGTCGCTCGCCTCGGCGCTGCCCTCCACCTCGTACGTCGCACCCTCGTTGCACCACCACCATGCCGCCTTCTCCACCTCGTCCGTCGCCGCCGAGTCGCGCAAGCGTCGTACTGCCCGTCTGAAGCGCAAGAGCAACCTCGACCAGCGCATCCTCAAGGTGCGCATGCTCGACGCTTCCAAGCCCGACCCCGTGCTCGGTCACCAGCTCGGCCAGGACGGCGAAAAAGTGTGGACCGCCTCGGAGCTCGCGCGCATCGTGCTCGACAAGCACGCCGTCTGGGGCGTCAAGGAGGACCGTCGCGGCAACCTCGTGCCGCTCTCGGAAGCCGAGACGCAGACCGACAATCCTGTCGACGTGGCTGCTGCTCAGGATGCAGAGACCTACGGTGGGCCGGCGAGGCTCAACTTTGGTCTGGACGCGCAGGACCGTCAGCTGCTCTTTGAGGATCTGCCGCACGTCATGGTCAAGGATCGCATCTTGGATTCGTGGAACCTCGGAACGCTCGTGCGCGGCACCGCCAACCAGGCCGACGTGGCGGCGTTTGATGCCGAGTACTCAAAGGTGCAGCACGAGGAGCACGCCAACTCGCACACGCTCGCACGCGTGCTCGACCTGCGCAATGCAAGCGGCAAGGGCATCCAGGTCGAAAACATCCGTCGCATCATCTCCCACTTTGGCGGACCGCAGCAGGATACCGGTTCGCCCGAGGTGCAGGCCGCCGTGCTCACGTATCGCATCCGAAACCTCTACCACCACCTCGAGTCCAACCGTCACGACAATTCGAACCGAAGATCCATGACCAGCCTCACGCATGCACGCGCAAAGATCCTCAAGTATCTCAAGCGCAAATCGCCCCAGCGATACCATCAGATCCTGCCGCGCATCGGTGTCGACCCGCGCGCCGTAGAGGGCGAGATCGTCGTCCCCGGCAAACCAAAGATCGCACGTTCCTAGCTTCTCCTCCTCTTTGGCCGCACTTGTATCTATCACCTGCGCTCAAGCTCGTTTTCAATCCGGTGATGTGTGCGATGATGATTGGTATTGATTGCTACGATCGCGCAGGGAGGACGCTCTGACGGCGCAACTCCTGCGCGGAAGCATGCGGTTTCCTCTCGTGTTCCACCCCCTCGACACCCAGATCCAACCTGCTCGACCTTGTAAACACCAGTTTGGGGACGCTCTTGGCTGCGACCGTATCGGTAGGAGGAGCCTCGAGTAAGGGTTCGAGCAAGAAGCTCACGTCCAAGCCGACATCCTTGAGCATGGCTGCGAGTTGGAGGCTGATGCGAGTCACCTCGTTGACGAGAGCGGACTGTTGGACCGATTCGTGCTCGACGCCGTACACCTGTCTTCGGAACAGCTCGGCGTATTCTTCGACGCGCTCGCAAGCCCACTGGACAAAGCCACTCGCCATCTTGCCGTCCTTGAACGCAGCCATGTACCATTCCGCCGTATTCTTGATGAGCGTGAAATGCACCATGCCCAGCTCGGAAATGTACAGCCCCGTATCGCCTTCGAACTTGATCTGACGTGTGCGCTTCTTGAGCAGCTGCGTACGCGCTTCCAGAAACAGCGCCCGCGCTTCCTCGCCTCGATCGAGCCGCAAAAGATACGACGCATTGCGAACCACGGCCGACTTCTTGAGCGTCTGCCGCATAAAGTCGCTCGAGATGGCCGTCACGAGCTCCTGTGTGCGAACGGCGAGTTTCGAGGCAAGATCGATCGACGCCGCATCCGAAGAGGTGTAGGTGGAAAGCACACCACGCCCCTTTTCGATCAACGTCACCGCCTGCTCCCACTCGCGCAGAGCGATGCACACCGCCAGCTCGTCGGCAAACTCATTGTTCCACCGACCGGGATCCTTGCGTTCCGAAGCAGCCGTTGCTGCCGCTGCCGCCATCACGCCTCCTTGCCCATCGGCGCCGTTCTCGCCATCCTCGCCAATGGGCGTCAACAGGCCCGTGTCAAACGCAGCCATCAGACCCGATGCACCCTCGCCACGGTCGAATCCGGTCTGCGCGAGAGGCGGCGAGGCGAGCAGCGTGGAATGGCGTTTGGCCGCCTCGGCGGCACCGTAGTCGGCGTCGTTGCGGCGCTTCTTGGCGAGCTCCTCGGCGACGCGGCGAAAGGCGTTGAGGAGCGCGCGCTTGTCTTCGGCGCGGTCGGTGCGGTAGACGAAGCTCTCGCGTGCGCGCTTGATCTTGATGGCGTTGGTGAGGTCGCCGCCGTCCTTGAGGTCGATGACGACGATCTCGGCGAGGCTGAAGCATCGCTCGGCGACGAGGCGCACCTTGGAGCTCATCTGGCGCTTGCGGCGCGTAGCGATGAGGAGCAGATCGTCGAGCAGAAAGAGCGCCACGCTCTGCTGCGGCTTGTACGTGGCGGCGTTGAGCTCGGTGAAACTGCTGGCTTCGGCGATGAGGTGGCGCCCGGGTACGTACGGCAGGAACTTTTGCGATCCCTCGATGCCTTCCCACAGCGACGTGATCTGGGCACGGTAGATCTGCTGCAGATCCACGGTGCTGTTGCGATGGCCCGCCTTGGTGGCCTGCTTGGCGCTGCGCGACAGCGACGAGAACGAGGACGACGAGTCGTCGAGCTCGAGCGCGTGCGGCAGCTGCTTCCACTCGGCGAGCAGCTCCTTGAGTTCGAGCATGTCGTTTTCGAGCGTGGCGATCTCCTTGCTGATGGTGATGAATTCCGAGTAGTTGCGAAACACCTGGCGCTTGAGGTCGTCGTTGGCGGCACCCTTGGCGGCGGCGAGCGACGCCTTGAACGTGCGCAGGCTCGATTCCGAGTGATGCGAGAGCTTGGCACGCAAATAGGCCTGCGGATCAAAGTCCGACTGGCTGAGCAGCTGCAGGTCGACAGCAGGGTCGCCCTCGAATACGTCGGTGCGCGTGCGTGTGGTCTCGGACGACTTGCGCAGCGCATTGAGCTCGGCGTCGTCCGGATCGTACGCGGCGTCGTCGTCGCCACTGGCGCGTCGCGAGGAGGACTCTGCGATGGGAGCGAGGAAGCGCTCATCGATGTCGCGGTGCGGCCGATCGTCGATGTGGATCTCTGGCATGGGCGGCAGACGCGGCACGGCCGGGGCGGCGCTGAATCCGCCGGGACCGAGCTGCGTAGGCTCGGCATATCGCATCGAGAGGCGCTTTTTGAGATTGCTACCCACCTCGGATGCCTTCTTTTTGGACTTTTTAAGAACATGCCTTGTGCTGCTGCTGCTTGCTCCTGCGGAGGCAGCGTCGTGGGCGTGCGAGGGATGCGCGTGCGAGGGGTGCGACGACGAGGAAGACGACGAGGCGTGTGGATACGCATGGTCGCTGGGGACAGGCGGGATGGCGGGCTGCCCCTCCTGCGCATACAGCGTCATGGGACGCGAGCGGAGCGACCTCGACATGGCGACGAAGGGGGGGCCGACGACGTGGCCGGTGGTGATGGTGAGGAGGAGGAGGAGGTGACAGCTGCGGACGGCGCACAGATCACAATGGCGGGGCGGCTCTTTTTGAGTGTTCGCTCTATAATGGTCTAACATAGCTTCGAAAAATTTTCCGCTCAGGGTCCAACTCGGAGCAGCCGACGGTTCTTTCTCAGCGTGTAGTCAGCCGAATCGATCGACACCATCATCTCTTCCTTCTCCTTCATCATCGTCGTCGTCGTCACCTCGATCACCTCGGCCCGAGCACCTCAGCCGGCAGCTCACTCGCTCCTCCGCTCGCTCGGCTTGCGAGGCGGTTGCTTTCGTCTCTTGGAACTCGCTACTCGGAACACACACTCTCTCTCCCCCCTCCTGGAATCGGACATGTCTTGCATCTAGCTCAACGATCGCAGTGCAAGCAGCGCTGTCTATATACCCTTCCGTAAACGCTCCGTAGATATACTCCGCCTACCATGAAGTTCGCTCGCTACCTCGACGAAAACACCGTCCCCGAGTGGAGGAAGGTATATATCCAGTATCGCGGCCTCAAGAAGCTCATTAAGCGCGTCGCCGCACATCGCGAGGCGAGGATCCGATACGAAACCGACCTAGGCATCACTCGCACCCAGTCCAGCTCCACCGCCCTTGGCCCTAGCTCGTTGAGTGGTGCGTCAGCAACAGATGCTGCGATCCGTCGACGCACGCCTGCCTCCGCCTCGTCCTCGTCGCGCCAAGATCGCGAGGCACAAAGCACCCTCGCATCCAGTCCAGGCTTCCTCGAGCGTAACGACTATGGTGGAGTCGGCCCACAACCTGCCGCGGCGCTCCCGTCTCTGCCGCCCGTCACGCTCCAAGGCACCGGCCTCCGTCTCTCGTCGGACGGATTCAACTACGAAGCGGTGGCTGATGCGGCAGCTGCTCATCCAACCAATCCACCGGCCAAATCCGATCCTTCGCACGATGTCGAGGCGCAGCTCGCTGCACCGTCGTCAGCCCGCGGGGCAGCGACTCGGGCTGACGTCGTCTCGGAATCCGACTCCGATGAACCGACGGCACCCGCTCCAAAGCGCACACCACCAAATCCCCAGGCCAGAGTCACCTACGAGCAGGACCAGGCACCATCGGCATCGCAGCACCCCACGCGCAGAGCCAACAGCTCGGGCGCCTCGAGCAAGCAACGTCTGCTCTCGCGCGCCACTTCGTCCAGCCGCTCGCTCAAGCTCGATCCGCCCAGCTCGCTCCAAGAACTCATCGAAACCTACTTTGACGCCGAAGAGGCCAAGATCTTCTCGGCTTGCGACGCCGAGCTCGAGCGCATCGTCGCCTTCTACGAGGCGCAGGAGCACGAGGCAGCGCGCAAGTACGCCCAGCTCGTGCGTCAGCTCACCGAACTCGCAGAGCACCGCCGCGAGTATCGCGCAAAGTACAACATCAGCGACCGCGATCGCACCGCCGCCGGCTCGCATCGCCTCCGCGTCTCGCAGCTCCTCTCCAACCTGCCAGGCTCCAAAACGGCGGTGGCGGACGAGGTGGTCAACCGCATCAAGTCCATCCCTGCTCTGGCCACTCCGGCACGCGAATCGACGCGCCGCTCGGCCGACGTTCCCGGCAGCCGCACGCGCACCTCGATGGAGCTGCAGCCGCAGCATCTCGACGCCAACGCCAATGCCAACGCCGCCCACGACAGCACCGACGACGATGCGGGCGGGCGGCGCCGGGCGCAGGCGCTCGCCAAGATGCAGGCGAGCCTGCGCGGCTGGGACGACGAGACGGACCGGGCGATGCGCGAGGCGAACAAGGCGGCGGCCATGAGCCACGATCCGGAAGCGTACGCCGCGGCACGCAAGAAGCTCAAGGCGGCGGTGATCGAGTACTACAAGTTCCTCGACATCCTCACCAACTACAAGATCCTCAATCGCACGGGCTTTGCCAAGATCATGAAGAAGCTCTCCAAGAGCGTGGGCGTGGCGTGCGCCGAGCTCTACTATGCGGACAAGGTGGCGCCGACGCGGCTGGTGACGTCGGAGCGCATCGAGCGGCTGCGCAAGGCGACCGAGGACATCTACGCCGCCTACTTTGAGCACGGCAACCGCAAGCAGGCGCTCAACCGGCTGCGTGCGCGCGAGGACCACACGACGCACCACTACAGCGTCTTCCGCAGCGGCTTCTACCTGGGCATCGCGCTGTGCGCCACCGTGGGCGGCTTGATCGAGTCGCAAAAGGACAAGACGCAGCGGACGATCCCGCAGTGGCCGGCGATGCTGCGCGTGTACGGTGCCGAGTTTGTGCCGACGCTGTTTGCGCTGCTCTTCGGGCTCAACCTGGCGTGGTGGCATGCGGTGCGCATCAACACGGTGTTCATCTTTGAGTGGGACGTGCGCACGACGATGGACCATCGGCAGTTTTTCGAGCTGCCGGCGCTGCTGATGCTGCTGCTGGCGTGCTGCTTCTGGGTGTCGTTTGTGAATCCGTTTCCGGATGCGATCGCGCCGACGACGTGGCCGACGGTGTGGCTGGTGGCGGCGATGGTGCTGGTGCTCAATCCGCTGCCCGTCATGCTGCCGGCGAGCCGGTGGTGGTTTGTCAAGAGCGTGGCGCGCGTGTTCACGGCGGGATGGAAGCGCGTCGAGTTCCGCGACTTTTTCCTGGGCGACGAGCTCAACTCGATCGCATGGACGCTGTCGAACCTGTGGTACATTGGATGCGAGTGGCACCACGACTGGGCGCATCCGGATCGATGTTCGCCCAACAGCACGTACTGGACGGCGGTGCTGTTGGCGGTGCCGGCGTGGTTGCGACTGGGGCAATGCATCCGGCGTTGGGTGGACAGCGAGTATCGGACGCATCTGCACCTCGTGAATGCGGGCAAGTATGCGTCTGCGGTGGTCAACAATTTCGTCTACATCCACTACCGCAAGAACGGCTCGCGCGGGGGTGGGGACAAGGCGCTGTGGATCGTGTTCGCGGTGGTGTATTCGGTGTGGCACATTGGATGGGATCTGGTGATGGACTGGAGCGTGCTCAAGCCTCGAGCGCGGTACTTTTTGCTGCGCAACGAGATTTCGTTTCCGCAGCCGGTGTACTATGTGTTTATGGTGGTGGATGTGGTGGGGAGGAGCGCGTGGGTGGCGTACCTGATTCCGGGACGGGCGTCGGTGACGTTGCGATCGTTCCTGGTGGCGCTGGCCGAGATGCTTCGACGGGTGTGTTGGAACAACCTGCGTGTGGAGAACGAGCAGATCGGCAACACGGACTCGTTCAAGATTGTTCGCGATCTGCCGTTGCCGTACCGGCAGAGGCTGCGGGACGAGGCGGAGGCGGGATCGGAGACGGAGCGGGTGCACAGCACAGGCATCTTTGCGAGTGTACGTCTGGCGAGGCTGCGCAAGAAGGCGCATGCTGTGGCGACGCACACGCCTCCGTCCGAGGCCGAAGGCACTGCTCACGGCGGGGATGCGGATGCGGATGCAGAGACGGTGGGTGCCAAACGCAAGTCGTCGCTCATCGAGGGGCTGCGCAACAAGCTGGTTCCGGACGCGCGCACAGACGAGATGGGCAGGCCGCTCGACGAGCGTGCGGTGACCAAGGGCCGATCGGGACGCGACTATACACCGCGGCGAGGCGAGTACGATCGTGGCCTCGTCGAGGTCGACAGCGACGACGATGACGAAGACGACGAGGACGAGGCGCACGAGGCGAATGCCAGCGGAAAGGACCATACGTCCGACGATAGCCGTGGCGCCGAGCTGCCGCAACCGCCACCTCGGGCGGTGCCTCGCCAACGCCGCCACTCGTGATGCTCCAAGTTTAACATTGATAGAGCTTTTTTTAATACTATGGGAATCAAGCAGAGTCTCGCTAGATTGGGCTGGGGCGGCAAGTGTGTCACGCATTGTGGGTCTGGAGCGGCCGTGGTAGTGGCGGTGGGATTGTCTCGTGTGCGGCGACTAAGAGCCAATCCAGGCAGGGCAAGCGAGAGACGCAGATTGGAATGTTCTCAAGCTGAGCCTAAGCTGACCCCACAGCCAAGTTGCAGGTTCCTGCGTTTTCTTAGCGTCGTTTCCTCTCTAAGCGAGCCGCCGAAGCTGGCTTTTATGCGACCCGTCTCGACGCCACGCGCTAGTCTGTCTTTCTCGCGTCGGGCAGTGATGCATCGCGAGTCAAACATAAAGAATGTTAAGTCGTTCTGGCTGGGGATGGGGTGAGCGCATGCGGAACAGCTGCAGGCTGGACGAGTCGGAGCTCGAGATCAGAGTTGAGCTTCCGCATTTCGTTGGCGGGGCATTATTTCAGGCACAATCGCAGCGTGTCGTGAAGAGATTGGATTTTCGAAGCCGCCTTTTTTTCGCACCATTTTGGCTTCTCAGATGGTCGGGGTTTGTCACCCCTCAGAGAGGCGAGCCAAAAGTCTAGTTCCCATGTGATGGCTGGACCCTTTTTTGGATGTTCGGCAGCCCATCTTGGATTCGAACGGGCTAGTCTCACAGCAAGACTCGATGGTAAAACACCACCAACGCCTCCCACCCATCCAATTCGAAGCTAAGATCTAGTCGATGGTGGGAGCCTTGATCCGCATTCGAATAAGGGCTGAGCAGAGAGATTGAGAGAGATTGGGACCCCGCTCGATGTTGCGCGCGCGCTTTTGCCACCAACCGAAGAGAAAAAGAAAAAGCCAAAATGCAAAATGCAAAATGTCTTGGATCCGGCAAAGCGGGACGGCGGATCTAATGGCGGGCAGATGTTTTGTCGTGGAAAAGTGCCCACAACGACTGACCGACGGCGCCAAAAGCGTCGCCTGACAGACGCGTCTTTCGGGTCCCGTCGCAGCCACCCCGTCACACAGTCACCTCAGTCACTTCACCGCAGTCACGCCCGTCACATCAGTCACACAGTCACAGTGACAGTCTCGAGGAAGGAAAGCGCCTCCACACACTCACACTCACACTCGCCATCCGCCTTGGCCTTTCTTTCTCGTGGGTTCGGCGCTGCATCCGTCCAAAAGAAAAAAAAAGGCTCAGCATCCAACCACTCGTCGGCACCATCCCTCGGCCGCCCCGCCGCCACCATCCTCAGCTTCAGCTCCCAGCTCCCAGCTCAGCTCCCATCGCCAAGGCAGGCCAGGGCAAGGGGAGGAAAAGGAAAAGGTCTCGGATGGCATCTTGATTCGCCGCCTCATCCATCCAACCTTATTGTTGCCCATCGTCAGAGCTCAGCCATCCGCCGCATTCTACATCCCGAGCCCACACTCCGCTCAAGCACGCATACACGCCGCCCACACAATACACGCTGCAACATTCACGCCACCCCGCTCCTTCCTCTCGCCGTCCATCTCCGTCCGATCCCAGATAACAAGGCTCATCCAACACCGCATCCTCTTTCCCGTCCGCATCCATCTTGCCAAGACGCCACAATCAAGTCGCCACCATCGAAAGCACCTCCTTTCTCTCAATATATACCTCGCCCGGTAACGCGCTCGTCTTCGATACCCATCCCTCTTCCTCATCCAACCCTTCTTGCGATCCCACTCTGGCAGTGGCATCCCCCCTTGGACTCTCTCTCGTCACCATGGCTACGCTCGAGATGCACGCGCCCAAGCCGCGCCGCCGTTCGCCTTCCCTTGCCCCGTCTCAGTCGTCTCCCACCATCATTCGCACCCCAGACTTCATCCTCCTCCCCTCGGTCCCCACACACGAACCCGAAGACAACCTCCCCAGCCCAAGGGTCCTCCAGCAGCACCAATTTGCCATCGCCCAAGCACAAGCACACGCACAACGCACCAGGCAAGCCTCTTCGCCCTCCGACGAGCACCACTCCGATTCCCTCGCATCGCCCTCGCTCGCTCACGAGGACGCCGACGAGCTCGAAGAAATTGCAGATCCCGAGGCCGCCCTCGACATGGACCACGCAGCCACTTCGCACGACGCCCTGCGCGATCTGCGCAACCACCAGCTCGAGTCGCTCCAGGCCATCGTACACTCCATCGCAGACTCCCACTGGCAAGCCGCACGTGCCTCGTCCTCCACTGCTCCCGACGCCGACGTCACCCAGATCCTCGACGACATGTTTGCCTCGCTCCGTCGCATCGGCGGTCACAATGCGCCCCTCTCCCCCACCTACGCCCGTCCCGCCGCCCACAACCACATGTCCGACCTCGATCGTCTCGTCGTCCTCGTAGACAAGCTCTCCCAAATCACGGCCAACACCACCGGCGCTGCTGACGAGCACGAACACGCAAGCCAGCTCGCCCGCCTCAACGCTCTCACCAATGCGCTCGTCGTCTCTGACCGTCGCATCGCTTCCAACGCGCTCGACAGCCCGCCACGCACACCAAGGTCGCTCGCCTGGTCCGAATCCATGCATCCTCGCCGCTCCTCCTCCATCCACCAGCACCACATGCACTCGCCCCAGTCCAGCTCCCACATGTCCGGCTCCCGCGGCTCCTGGAGCTCCACCCACTCGGCCGCCACCCTCTCCACCTCCTCCGACGAGGCTGCGCCCGCTCCTCACAAGAACGTCGCAGCCCTCGAACACGCCGCCGCAGACTGGTCGCCCAGGCGCACACACCTGCTCTCGCAAGCCGGCCTTCTCTCCCCTTCCGCACCACCCCAACCAGATCAGCACCACATCGACGGATCTGTCTTCGACATGGCCACCATCCGCACGCGCATGCCCGTCGCGTCCTCGTCCGACCCCTTGTCCTTCGAGTCGCTCTACACCCGCCATCCCGTCGTCGCCCCTCGCTCGCCTCGCTCCGATCAGGCTTCCCGCGCCGCATCCACCATCGGAGACAGATCCGACTCCACCGCATCCGCCGCAACCGCACTCGCCAACCGCAAGCGCTTCTCGGTGCAGACCGAGAGTGCCGCCAGCACCTCGCTGCCAGGCTACTCGTACGACGCCCCCGCGTATCACGCAGACGAAAAGCAAAAGGCGTCGGCGCACGACGTCCAGTCCACCACCTCCGACGATCTGCCCGGCTACGACGCTGCGGCGGCGGCACCATCCGCCGCATTCGTCGCCGATGCCAAAAAGCCGCTCGAGACGCCCACGCTGCTCGAGCGACGTCGCGCCAAGCTCGCCGCACAGCACAGCGCCTACGCCGCTCGCACGCCCGAGGACCTCGCCATGGTTCAGAGCTCCATCGACCGCCTCTCCACCGTCATGCCCCAGCTCAACAACCAGCGCGTCCTCTCGCCCGAGCACCAGCGACAAGCCCAGCTCGACAAGATCATCGGCCGTCTCGCCCAATCCAGCGCCCAGCGTCTCAACGACCAGCGCAGCGAGCCACCTAGCTTCCGTCCCAGCCGTCCGGCGCCTTCTCCGCACCCGGCCTCCTCGCACACGTCCACGCCCGCCGAGCAAGAGCAAGACACCGAGCCCGAACTGCCTGCAACGCCCACCACACCCGTGTCGCTGCACAACGCGCCGTCCTCATCGTCCTCGCGACGCACCTCGCTGTTGCCCGGTGCATTCGGCCGCAAGATCTCCATCGCCAGCATCGGCAACGCCATCCGACGTGCCTCGATCTACGATGCCACCAAGCTCCGATCGCGCGACGCCTCCGAGAGCAGCAGCGACGCTACCATCGCCCCCAGCGCCGCCGCCGCGCCCGCCGCGCCCGCCACGCGCCGTCGTGCCGCCACCGCCGACTCGCGCTCCAAGTCCGACATCGCCGAAGGCCTCACGAGCCTCTTCAACGACGCCGGCAAGGCGCGCAAGCAGAGCGCATCCGACGTCAACGCGGCGCGGCTCCAGGCGCAGTCCAGCTTCCGCGCCATCGACTTTGCCGACGACACGCCGCGCGGCCGCGACGCCAGCCTCATCCCGCGCGCCAGCGTCGAGGAGGACGACGACAGCATGCTCGACGACTACAGCTTCGCCACGTTCGACACGCAAAAGTCCAACCACCGCCTGTCGGTCGTGGCGCCGCTCGAATCGCCGCGCAGCCCCGTGAGCTGGACGGCGAGCAGCAGCGCCGGCAGCCACGTCTCGTCGCGACGCAGCTCGCAGCTCATCTCGAGTCCCGCCACACCCACGTGGCCGCGCTCGCCGCTCACGCCCGTCTCGCCCGCGGCGTCCAAGCGCCTCTCGAAGCCCACGGTGACGTTTGCCGCCGACACGTTGGCAGCGCCGCCGCCGGGCAAGTCGACCGCCGCATCGGTCCGAACGCAGCTGCGCGACTCGGGATTCACGCCTCTTCGTCCTGGTAAGTCGATCGCCTCCTCTGTCATCCCGCCCTCTCCGCCTGAGTACCACCTCGCTGCCGCTGCCGCCGCCGCCTCTGTCTGTGCCTCCTCCACCGCCGCCGCCAGCGTCAGCCCGTGGCACGACGTCGTTTGTTACGCTGTGACAGGCGCCGACGAGTCTGCTGCTGCGGGAGATGCAATGCTGTCCGCCTCGTCTTTGTTGTCGCACAAGAACAACACCGCTGACCCACCCGCGCGTCCTTCTGCCTCCGCTGCCTCTGCTGCCTCCGCTGCCTCCACCTCGGACTCCACCTCTACCTCGGTGTCTACCGCAACGCTCCAGCCTGAAACCGGCGACGCTCGTCGCGTGGATGTCGAATTCTTGGCCGAGGCGCAGCCTGCGCTCGGTACGGTGTCGGTGCTGCTGTGGATGCGTGCGCCGATGGATGTGAATGTGGAGCTGGCGTACGAGCTCGTGGCCTCGGAGCCCGGGCGCGATTCGAGCGAGCGTCTGGGTGTATGGTGCGTGGACGGCAATGTAGTGCTCAACGTGTATGCGAGTGAAAGCGCAGCGGGCGGTGTCGAGGTGGCTTTGCCTGCGGCGGTGCGTGGTGGGCAGAGCGGACGTGTGGCGGTGGGAGCGGGGCTGAGTCGGGTGAAGCTGTTGCTGACCGAGGGCGAGGCGCGCAAGGGGGCCGAGGCGAGTCGCGCGGAAGGGACGGTGGAGTTTCCGCTTTCGGCGCGCGAGCTTGGTTCGGTGCGCAAGGGTGGGTTGGCATGTGCGGTGTGCATGCGAGCCAGTGGTGGATCGGAGGCGGTGCTGGCGTGGAAGGAGGAGGAGAGGACAAGGACGGATTGGAGGGCGTTGCCGTCGGAAGGATGGGAGGAGCTGGTGGATGCATGGATGTGCCATGGCGACCAGCAGCTCAATCGCAGCCTCACCGAGACCGCCGTCAAGTTTGCGTCGCAGATCCACACCGACACGGACACGGACACCGACACCAATACGAGCTCGAGGCGGACCGTCTGGGCGGGGGATACGTACCTCATCGCTCCGCTCGGTGCACTCAAACAAGTCGTTACGGAACAAGACCAGGTAAGTTGCAACGAAGGCTCTCTATGACGGACCGGAATTAGAAAGTCGATTCTCCGCGCCTCCTTTTGGGGGGTTGCAAGCCATGGAGACGGTCGATTGATACGCCGCAGTCCAAGATTCACCATCCTTCGAACCGTGGTGCTGGCGCGTGGGGGTGTCGCTACGCATTACCGCCTTGTTTCTTTGCAGGCATGTGTTTCGGTTCTGCGTCTCGGCCTCTTTGCATGCTCAGCGCGACGGTTGTTGGTTGGAGCATGTGTCGGTATGAACAGAACACCTGCATGCTGTGTAGCGCCTTCAGCTCTGCATCTACCCGACACCTCTACATTTCCCTCACGTTACTGACAAGTTTTTATCTCTCTTTTAGGTTTTATGTTCTACATGCCGAACTGTGCTGGGTACCAGAGACGGATCTACGGTTCGACTTAGCAAGTATCTTGTGGCCATGATTGGCGGGAAGGAGAGTTGGCAGGCGGTTTTGCTGGCTACGCTTCAGTATGCTGCTTCGTCGCACGGTGCACGACGCTTTCGGCTGTCTTCGGGATCAGCCGTGGTGGATGCATGGCTGTTCTCGCGTGCGCAGTATACCACCTCGCTCTCTCGACACTGGATCCAGCAACAAGCCGCAGCCGATTGCATCTGGAAGGGTCACCGTGTGCTGTACCGCACCCCGACCTCATGCGAGGAGGATGGCATCGAGCCTGTGGAACTGGCGCATCCGATCGCACAGTGGACGATCGAGGCGCTGCAGCGGTGCAACGATGTTCTGCCGCCAGAGCTGCGCACCGCCGTGCCTGGATGGAATACCGCCTTCCTGGCCAGCACCATGTAAACCACCAACAATGCTCGAGCTCATCAGCCACGAAGCCCTTTTGAAAACGATGTTAGAGCGTGGTGAAAAAAAGTGCTTTGCTGGCGACGCGCGGCGTTTGTTCGCCTTTGGTCGGAGTGTGAGCGAAAATTGACCGGATTCGGGCGAAGGAAGGCGCGTCGGAGGTTGAGAAAAGGAAGAAAAAGAAAAAGAAAATAAAAAAAGGGCGACAAATGAGTGTGTGTCTCAGCCCGCCATTTCACATTCACATTGCTACTCCTCTTTGCTAGACGGTGTTCGAGGCTCCGAGTGCGGTTGTATCGGTGACGAGGCATTGATGAAGAGAGAAGTGCGAGGCTGAGCATGGATGACACGGACCCCTTTGATGGCACGCCGGCAAAGATAGAAACGCGCGCGCGTTGGCTCAGTGTTAAAGGCTAAAAAAGGACAAAGAAAAGAAAAGGGCCCAAACGCAACACGCAACGCAACACGCGCCAACGCAACGCAACGCAACGCCGACGCAACACCTCACGCGGCAAAGCCAGCCAGGGTTCGCCGCCTACCTCGCCATCATCATCATCATCGCCCAGCAGATGGGCTCTCCAACCACCATCTCTTCATCTCCTACAATTCCCGACTGTGCCAACGTCGCCATCCGCCGTCGCCCTTGATGGTTGTGCACTAGAGAGGACCCACCATGGACTCGATCTTTGGCAGAAAGAAGCGCTCGCGCCAGTTCAACTCGGACGCTGCGGATAAGGCCATCCCATACGAACGCACCGTCGTCGCATCGTCCTCCTCCGCATCGTCATCATCAGCAGCAGCTGCTGCAGCGTACCATGCCAACGCCAGTCCAAACAGCTCCAAGCTCTCCATCGGCAATCCGTCGGGCAATCCTAGCCTAGGTGCGGGCATCCATCGCTCCAGCGCCTTCTCGGACGCAAACTACCACTACGACCACCTCCCGTCCGCTTCCATCATCTCGCATGCAAATGGGTCGACCATATCGTCCAGCGGTGGTGGCGGCGGCCTCGGCGCGCATCGCCGTCAGCTCTCGGGCGCTTCCTCGTCACGTCATGGCCTGAGCACGCACGACTCGATGCACTCCAGCTCATCATCGTTTGCAGCACCCAACGGCACACGCTCCTCGCGCTACACCTCCACCACCAGCGCAGGCGCCAACCTTCCGCACGACGTCCTCAGCAGAATGTCGGTCGCCTCCACCGCCAACGCCGACTCCGCCTTCCCCAGCACCAGCACCAGCCACTCGAGCCTCGGCAGGGATTCCTACCATCCGCCCGCCTCGCACGCCAGCGCCGCCAGCGCCAAGGCGCCCGACTTTGTCCTCCAGCGTCCCTCGGACGCCGACGTCGAGCGCCTCTTTGCCGAACTCATGGACAAGCGCGACTTCCTCAACGTCCCCGGCGGCAACCTCTCCGACGAGCTCAAGGAGACCGCGCGCCGCAACATGCTCGGCTTCAGCGTAGACAAAAAGTGGACGCTCGTCTACAACGACAAGCTCACCGAGTGGCACGCCGAAAAGGAGCGCGACCGCAATCGTCGCCACCACGCCGCCGGCGCAGGCCCCGCAGGCGCCGCCTCGAGCCTCGTCATCACGCGCAACTCGCCCGAGTGGTTCATCAAAAAGTTCATGGACGGCACCGTCACCACAAAGCACATCGAGTCGCTCGCCGTCACCCTCCGCACCTGCGCCATCGGCTGGATCCAGAGCTTCGTAGAGGCAAAAGGCACTCCCGTCCTCGCCAGCTTCCTCAGCGGCCTCCACGCCAAGGGCATCAAGTCCGACAACGACCTCGCGCTCGAGTACGAGGTGCTCAAGGCCTTTCGCTCCCTATTCAACTCCAAGCCGGGCGCCAACGACGCCCTCGCACAGCCCAAGTGCATCAGCGGCATCACCCACTCCATGATCTCGCTCCAGCTCACCACCCGCAAGCAGGCCGCCGACATCCTCCTCTTCCTCTGCCACTGGGACAAGCCCACCGGTCACCGCCTCGTCCTCAAGGCCTTCGACGACCTCAAGTCCTCCCAGGGCGACCACGGCCGCTTCGACGCCTGGTTCCGCGTCCTCGAACAGACCATCGACGGCCGCGGCAAGATGGGCTCCATGGTCGGCGCCTCGGACGAGGTCAAGAAGCTCAGCGTCGTCGGCCCGCACGAGTCGAGCCTCAACGAGTATGCCATCAACAACATGTTCCTCATCAACGCCATCCTCAACTCGGACATTGTCGCCGAGTTCGAGGTGCGCGTCCATCTGCGCAACCAGATGGAGGCGAGCGGCCTCCAGCGCATCCTCATCAAGATGCGCGCCTTCAAGAACCCCGACCTCGACGTCCAGATCGGCGTATTCGAAAAGGGCGCAGAGGCGGACCACGAAGACGTCGTCGAGACCTTCAACAGGGAGGTGCTCACCGACCTCAGCGACCCCGTCGACGTCTTCCGCGCCATCGTCGGCAAGGTCGAGGGCTCGCGCGCCTACGACTTTTTCCTCTCGGCGCTCCAGCACCTCCTCCTCATCCGCCGCGACGGCGACGACCTCGTCCACTACTACCAGCTCATCGACTCGATGGTCACCTCGGTCGTCATGGACCGCAAGGGCGCCGTCGAGGGCAACGACCTCTCCTCCCTCCTCGGCGTCTCGGTCAACAACGTCCTCTCGCGCTTCGCAGACCAGGACCACATCAACTCGATGCAGTCCGAGCTCCAAAAGGCCAAGGCCCGCGCCACGGCGCTCGAACAGGAAAAGCTCCAACTCGAGGCCAAGCTCAAACAGGGCTCCGACGGTCTCATCGGCAAGTTGCAGGAACAGATCGAAAAGCTCGAGGACGACCTCTCGCTCGCGCGCGGCAACGCCGGCGCCGCGCGCGACGAGATGGACGAGATGGAAAAGGCCTACATCGACCGTGTCGTCGCGCTCGAGATCCAGATCCGTGAGCTGTACGACATGCTGCGCGAGGCGCAGATGGACGTCAGCGACGTCGCCGCTCCGGGAAAAGGCAGCCTGGACCGCAAGCAGCTCGTCGACACGCTCGAAAAGCAGCTCGAACGCAACAAGACCATCCGCAAGCTCGAGGCGAATGCGCGCAAGAACAAGCCCGGCGCACCGCCGGTCCCGCCGGTGCCCGGTGTGCCCACCGACGACGATCGCAAGCGCATCTCGGCGTCGGTGCGGCGCCAGTCGGCACGGCAGCGAGCAACCGACGGTGCGGGCGACGAGCAGGACGACGACGACGACGACGACGACGAGGATGCCGAGGTGCCGGACGAGGAGCCGCTCGACCCGGAGGCGGCCAAGTGGAAGATCCAGGCGACGCTGGCGGCGGGCATGGCGCAGAACACCGACCTGGCGTCGCGCATGGTGGATGCGCGCGAGTCGCGCCGTCGCAAGGCACAGGCTCCCACGCCCGGCGCCGCAGGAGGTGCCAAGCGCACCTCGCACCCGGCGGTGCGCACGCTGCTCGACGAGATCCGCCGCCAGCGAGGAGACGACGACTCGGACTCGGACGACGAGCTGCTCGCCGGCAGGGGCAAGAAGAAGCCCAGCACGCTCGCCAGCGTCGCAGAGACGGGCGCGGTGCCCGAGATCGTTTCAACATCGCCCTCTGGTGGCGTCGCAGCGCTGCCTCCGCCGCCGCCACCTCCGCCCCCTCCGCCGCCGCCGCCTTCGATGCTGCTGCCGTCGCCGGCGCCGGCGGGGTCGGCCAAGGCGATGCGAGACGCAGCAGCCATGCCGCCGCCGCCACCGCCACCGCCGCCTCCGCCGCCAGCACCAGGCATGCGCTCCGCCTTCTCCACGCCCGACTCGTCGCGGCCAGGATCGATGCTGGCATCGGTCGGCGGCACGCCGGCGCCTCCCGCACCGCCGCCGCCCGGATCGGTGCACGAGTCGCCCATGCAGGACGGCGCGTTCCGCAACTCGATGATGAACGTGCGCGCGTCGTATGCGCCCATGAACCTCGGGCCCGCGGGTCCCGTGGCCGCGCCGCCGGCGCCCGGTGTGGCGGGGCTCTTTGCCAACCACGCGCTGAGCCGCAAAGAGGTGCTCGCCATGGCGCGCTCCAAGATGAAGCAGCTGCAGTGGGACAAGCTGTCGCCGCAGCATGCGGCCGAGACGATCTTTGGACAGCACGAGCTGACGGCGGACGAGGAGCAGATCGTGCGGCAGCTGCAGCAGGAGGGCCTGTTCGACGAGATGGAGGAGGACTTCAAGGCCAAGCAGCCGGTCAAGAAGTCGGCGGCGATGGCCAAGAAGGACAAGATCGAGCTCAAGACGCATCTGAGCCTGCAGACGCGCCAGGGCATCGAGATGGTGCTCAAGCGCGTCAAGTCGAGCCTCACCGAGAGCAAGCAGGCGTCGCCCGAGGAGGTGGCGCACCACATCATCAACTGCAACGAGGCGGTGCTCGACCAGAGCTTCCTCACCGAACTGCTGCGCCACTATCCCGAGTCCGAGACCAAGGGTCAGCTGGGCGAGTACCGCAATGCGTCGGACGAGGAGCTGCGGCTGCTGCATCCGGCCGACCGGCTGGTGGTGCTGCTCATGACGGTGCCTCATCTCAAGGAGAAGGTCAAGGGCTTGTTGTACATGACCAAGTACAAGGAGACGTTCGATCTGATCAAGGGCGGCACGATCAAGGTGCGCGATGCATCCGAGGGCCTCATGAAGGCCAAGGCGTTTGCGCGGCTGCTCAGCCTCGTGCTCATGATGGGCAACTATCTCAACTCGACCGGCGTCCAGGGCGGCGCCTTTGGCTTCAAGATCACGTCGATCAACAAGCTCGTCGACACCAAGGCGTCGGACGGCACGACGCTGCTCCACTTTATCGAACGCACCATCTCGCGCTGCTTCCCCGAGGTCGAGGCGTTTATGGACGAGCTCGAGCTGCCCGCCGAGGCGTGCCGCGTTCAACTGTGGGATCTGCGTCGCGATCTGGCCGAACTCAAGTCGGGCAGCTTTCAGCACCGCAAGGAACTCGATCGGCTGCTCGACGAGGACGAGGAGAATCTGCAGGATCCGTATGTCAAGATCATGCTGCCCTTCCTCAACGATGCGGCTTCGGAGCTGCAGCGTCTGAACGACCAGGTGCAGTTTGCCGAGCGCGTGTACAACGATGCGCTCAAGTACTTTGGCGAAGGGCCGGATCCGAAGAAGCGCGGCCTGGGCCAGCTGGCGAATCAGACGATGCGCACCGAAGACTTTTTCGGCATCTTTAAAGAGTTCCTGGCGGCGTACAAGAAGGTGAAGCTCGACAATGTGCGCATTGGCGAGCAGCGCGCGTTGGAGGCCAAGCGGCGTGCGGCGGCCGAGGAGCGCGAGCGCGAACGACAGGAGGCGATTGCGCGCAAAGAGGCAGGCGTCGACGACAGCGCCGTACTCGAAACGCTGCTCGGATCGCTCCGCAGCGGAGGAGGCGGGCCGAATAAACAGCGACGCAAGGCGAGGGAGAGGAGACAGACGAATGCGGCGGCGGCAGCAGGAGTTGGGTCGGAAGATTCGGCGTTGGGAGCGGGGCCAGGGTTGGGAGGCGCGCAGGGCAATCCTTCGGATGTGGCAGCTGCGATGCTGGCGAAGCTGCAGGGAGGCGAGGAGGGTGGAGAGGTGGGAGCGAGTTCGAGTGCGAGTGCATTCCGCACTACGAGGCGGAGAGATCGAAGGAGCGGGCGCGATGCACCTCTACCGCCCGGATCGACGCAGGCGGAGGAGGTGGGATCGCCGGCGTACACCGAGTCGCCTTCGATGCCGTCCAGCACGCATACGCCGTCCGCCTCCATCTCGGCGTCGTCATCGGCAAGGGTGGCAGATGCAACGGGCGATACCACTGTCGTCCCCACACCCTCCGGCGAAGACGAGCAGCTCGAAGAGCACGAGGTGCACGAGGAGCACGAGGAGCACGAGGAGGAGGCCGAGTTCGAGGATGCCCTGCCTGCTCAAGGTGCCGCCGAGCTGGAGTGGTTCGACCCGGATCTGTCCGGCTTCTCGGCCGCAGGCAACAGCAGTGCGTCGCATCAGGAAGCGGAAAAGTAGACTTGCTCACATCTTAATACCAGCGTATCTTTTCCACACACAGTCTGAGAGAGGGACTATCTGCACCGCCCACTTCTTGTGTCAATGGGCTCTGCATCGGGCCGCGCAAGAAAGAGTGCATTTGTTTGGCTTCGAGGTGGAGCGAAAGGGAGGGCCGGGGGATGTACCTGGGTCGCGGGCAATGGGTATGGTGGAGCGAGGGTTTCGAGATCCGAATTCCGAGCGACATTGAAAAAAAGTGGAGTTGGTGGGTGGCTCATGCTTTGCTGCTGGCCCTCATCGTGAAGCTCTTTAATCATCGTGGTGTGGGCTGGCAGCAACGATGCGTGCGCTACGGCCGCTGTGCTCCTTACGGCCTGCGGTGCGGACTCGACCTGCACCACGGCTGCTGCACACCTCTTCCTCTGGGCACAATCAGGCTCCCACACGACCACGCACGGTGCCGGGACCGTCGACACCTGCACCGCCACCAGCAGCAACAGCATTGCCACCGCATTTTGGAGGGCTGGGAACAACGCAGCTTTCGCCAGACATTATGCTGCGCTGTACGATCTTTGACTCGACGGGCTCGACGACGTCGACATCGGGCGTGTTCAAAAAGTCGCGCCTGTGCTCCGAGCATGGCCTGGAGCCGCGCGATCTGAGGAAGATCGACTCGCGCGTGCCGAATCTAGTCCCCACGATCCTGGCGCGTCGTGGCGGCATCCTGGTCAACATCCTGCACATCCGCGCCATGGTGAAGAAGGACAAGGTGCTGTTGTTCGATAGCTACGGCAGCACCGATTCGCAGCTCCACTCGGCATTCGTCTACAACCTGCAGCATAACCTGCGGCCTCACCACCACACATCGGGGAGTGGACTGGCATACGAGTTCCGTGCGCTCGAGAGCATCCTTGTCTCGGTCCTCGATGCGTTGCGCATCGAACTTGGCGTTGTGAGGGGATGGACATCGGGCGTGTTGGACGAATTGGACGATGATGTGGACCGCGAAAAGCTGCGTACGCTACTCCAGGTGTCGCGCAAACTCAACGCCTTCCTCAGTCGAGCCAAGGCAGTCAAGAATGCGGTCGTCGAGGTGCTTGAGAACGACCAAGATATGCAGCTCATGTACCTCTCCTCCCCCCCCTCGGAGACGGATAGCGAGGGGATGGATCAACTCGAACTGCTGCTCGAGTCATTCGACAAGCAGGTCGAGGAAGTCGTGGCCGAGACGACGCAACTCCACTCGGACATGAGCAACACGCAGGAAGTCGTGGAGCTCATCCTCGACAATAACCGCAACAAACTGCTCGCGCTGGATCTCAAGACATCCATCGCCACAATGGGCATCAGCGCAGGAACGCTCTGGGCCGGCCTGTTCGGCATGAACCTCAAGTCGCACATGGAGGAGCTCGACTGGGCCTTTGCAGGCGTCAGCGGCGTGGCCTTCGGTGCGGTATTGCTCACAGCAGGCATAGGTCTGCGCAGACTAGAGAGACTGCGCAAGGTCGGCCTCGGACAAGGCGCAACCGTCAAACGCAGAAAGGACGTATGGGCACCAACGCCGTGGTCGGAATCGCTCGAACTTCAGCCCGAAAGCGTGCCACCGCAACCGAGCTCGCCTCCAGCACTAGGCTTGGGACTCGGCGCCAAGTGGGATGCGCCCAAGAAGGCCAAACGATAGACTGCTCACACGCCAATCCACCTCTTTCCACCGCTTGTCATGTCTGCATTTTGGGTCAAGGCGAGGATTAGATGGCCTGTTTCAGGAGATCGGCGCCGACGACGGTGCCGAGGGGATGGAGGCGCGGGCGCAGCCAATCGCGCACGTGGGCGGGCGAGGCAGCGGCTATGCGCACCACCACCACCTCGGGCGGTCCCACCTCGACCGTGCTCAGCGACCACACGAGCTCGGGGTGGGCAGTCGAGGGTCGGATTTGGATCGCCTCGAATTCGGCGCGCATCGCAGCGATCACGGCCTGGGCGTCGGGTCCGGCGAGCAGGAGGGTGGCGTATGTATCGTACGGACAGTTGCGTCGGGCGAGTTCGCTCCACGCGTTGCCGTCGAGATCGAGGTGCGGGTGTTGGTTGAGCAGCAAAATGTCGCGCGCAACCGCGGTGGTGGGGAGACGCACTTCATTGCGCGATCGGTACGTGGTGAATCTCCACCGCTCGGAAGAGCGCTGAGGGACCGAGTAGTCCTTCATCTCGACGCCGCGTTGGGCGTCGGGAAATGCATCTAGCGCCGAAACGCGCGAGGCCGGAGCGTGCGAGACGGCAACACGACCCGGGGTGATCCAGTCGAGTACAACGAGCGACGACGTGCGCGAACGAAGATCAAAGCGCTGCGTCTGGTCGTATCTTGCATCGGCAAAACACGTCACTGCATCCGGCAGCAAGACGAGCGTGCCACCAGCACGGATCAAGAAGCGATACACTTGTCTTGTCATCCCCCCCTCCGCCGTCGCCGTCGCGATGTCGTGGGTGGTGGTGGTGATGGTACTAACGTGTTGCGTCGGAGCCGTGGTGCGAGTCTTGAACACCTTTGTACTTCCCTGAGTCAACAACACTGCGCATGCATCCTGACCCACATCCACATCGAGCGCGACGCTATCGCCCGAAACCAATCCACCTCCGTATCCGACGATGTACAGCGCGGCCACGGGGCGGCGCGAGGCTAGAGAAGCGATCCGGGAACTTGCGGCTGGGCTGATGAGTTTGAGCGGGAAAGTATACGAGAGATGCGTAAACATGGCTGCACCCCCCGACGCGCGCAAGACCGCCAGACCCTCACCGTTAAACTGGCCATCCTCGTGGCCCGCCTGGACGTTCTTGTAGATCTTCTTGAGCGTAGGTTTCGACTTGAACTCGTCCAGTTGGGCTGTGGACGACGAGAGACGGATGCGTTGCTGGCGTTTTTCGAGGTCGTGCGCCCACATGGCTGCACCGATGCGGTTCGAGATGGAAAACACCATGCCGACGAGCGGGATGCGTTCCATCAGCGCAGCTGCGAAGCCGAACGACCGATACGCCGTCTGACGCTCCGTGATCCACAACTCGATCTGCAGGGGCGACATGCGTTTCGCCTCAAACAGCGCCGTGTGCAGTTGCCGCCCGTACGACAGAGAGCGCAAGGCAGCACCCAGCGCCATTCCGAAGAACGGAACAAAATCAATCGGAAGCAAAAACACTACCCCGACAGCATCGTCAGCACACACGTCCTCCAAGCTATTGCCAAGGTTTGGGGGGTGGGCTTACCTTTAAGGATGATGAATCGGACGAGTGGGCTTGCCAACTTGAGGTACCACGCCTGTTTCTTTGCGTCCTTGATGGCTTTTTGCGTTGGAGGATTGGCGAATTCCTCGACGTATTCGGTCCACCAATCCGCCGGTTTGCCCCTCGACCGCACCGTCTGTACATACGCCGTATTGCGACACTCCCTCAACTTCCTCCTCAACCAGAACTCCATAATCGCATGCACCTGTCCCAACACAAACATCAACGTTGCAAAGGCTACCCTCCTCCTCTTCATCAGCTACCTTTTCTCCAAAAGGGGATAGGGGGTGGACTTACTTTGTAGCGAGGGTAGGGGGATGGTGAAGGGAAGATTGTCGTCGGTCACATCGGCCGTATGGACGAGGCTCGAGTAGAGCGCAGAGAAGCCAGTGACGGAGGCAGACGCCGACATAAAGTACCGCACAAACAGCCGTTGGATCGGCCACGTAAAGATCGCCCACACGAGCCCAACGATACCCGCCTGCTTGGCTGCGGACGAACACTTCGCCCACATAGGCCGCCACAGCGTGACATCGTGCACAAGCCGGTACGCCCCAACAACACAGTACAGAGGCGGAAATGTAAGCGTCTCCTCCGGCATCCTTGAGCAAATATAGAGATGGTGGCATAAAAGTGGCAGACAGGATTTACCGCTTTTCGTTTTATCCACCTCGCAAAGATGCCCCGTGCGCAAAGAGCCGCGCCGAAAGCCCTATTTTCTCCACCCAACACCCCTTTCGCACTCATCCCTCTCCCCTCTCGCCAAGTCTCTAATCAACACTTAAGTCGAGGCTCAAGCTGTGAGAATCGCATCCGTCCTGCTCATACGCTCCTCCCCAGGGTGAAAGACATAGCGAAAACCATGGCAATTTGCTGCAAGACTATGGTACAGGGCATAATTTGTGAAGTAGCTTCCGAACTTAGAGCTTGTCGGCGATCATCTGCTCCATGGTGGCGCCGTCCTTGGCAAAGCCGGCGATGCCCTCGGCGAGCTTGGTGTTGGCCATGGGGTCCTTGGCGAGGTCGAGCAGGAAGGCGGCCTGGTCGTTGATGTACGACACCTTGGGGATCTTGGGCGCGGCGTTGGCCTTTTCGACCGAGAGCTTCTGCTCAATGGGGCCCTTTGCATTCTTGAGCTCCTCGAGCAGCTTGGGCGAGATGGTGAGGAAGTCGCAGCCGGCGAGCTCGAGGATCTCGCCAATGTTGCGGAAGGAGGCGCCCATGACAATGGTCTTGTAGCCGTGCTGGCGGTAGTAGGTGTAGATGCGCTGGACCGAGAGCACGCCGGGGTCCTCGTGCGAGGCGTACTCCTTGCCCTCGGCCTTCTTGTAGTAGTCGAGGATGCGGCCGACAAAGGGCGAGATGAGCGTGACGCCGGCCTCGGCGCAGGCGACGGCCTGGTTGAAGCCAAAGAGGAGCGTGAGGTTGCAGTGGATGTTGTACTGCGACTCGAGCTCGCGGGCGGCCTGGATGCCCTCCCAGGTGGAGGCGATCTTGATGAGCACGCGCTCGCGCTTGACGCCGAGCGACTCGTACAGCGCAATGAGCGTCTTGGCCTTGGCGATGGTGGCGTCCTTGTCAAACGAGAGGCGCGCGTCCACCTCGGTCGAGACACGGCCGGGGATGATCTTGAGGATCTCGACACCGAAGGCGACGAGCAGACGGTCGGTGGCGAGGTCGAGCTGCTTGGCCTTGTCCGAAGTCTGCTCCTTGGCGTACTGGACGGCAACGTCGATGAGACGCGCGTACTTTTCCTGCTTGACGGCAGCGAGGATGAGCGACTGTATAACGAGAAAGGGGGCGGGGTCAGCGGGCACATTCTCGCATCATCGGCAGCGACACTCTTGTGGCCAAGCCAAAGCCAAAACTTACAGGGTTGGTGGTGGCGTCCTGGGGCTTGTAGGCGTCGATGGACTCAAAGTCGCCCGAGTCCGAGACGACGGCGGTGTACTGCTTGAGCGAGTCGAGGGCGGACATTTTTGGATCGAGTTTGTTTCTTTTGCGAAGAAGTGAGAAGTGGGAGTGGGAGAAGAGATGGGATGTGGAAGAAAAGCGAAACGGAGTGATGACGGCAGGCGGGCCGACTATATACGATTTGCGACTCGACGCCGGCTGAGGTCTTTCGGTGATCTAGGCGGGAGGATGGCGGCACACGCCCATACGCGCGCTCGATCAGTCAGTCCAGTCAGTCACGCACAGAAGAAGAGGCTCTCGAGTGGGAGAGCGCTGATCTGGCCGCGATAAAGCCCAACGCCGCCGCCGCCCGCGCGCGCCCGGGCCACGGTCCGAACGAAGATCGGTGTGCATCCGTGCAGCGCACTTGGGCTCTCTTCTTCCGATCTGGCTCGGATGGGTTGAGAGGCACGGGCGAGGTGCACCAGCGCGTCATCGGATTGCAACCCTCTTTTTTTGTTTTTGTTTTGTGTGGTTTTGGTTGGGCGCTTTGACTTGCCCGATTTCGAACTTGAATTCTCGTCGTCATCTCAAACCTTTCGAGTCGGGTGGCTCAGCTGCGCGCGCTTTTTGTTGTGACGGCATTGTACGCCGCCTCTGCTGCACGAGCGATCCTCGTCGGCGCTGCACCGATTCCAGAGAGTGGAGTGAGGTGGGCTTCTTCTCACAGACCCTAGCCACCGTCGCACTCTCTTTCTGCTACAATGCTGAGGCTCTGCGGATCAAGTGAGGCGGTTGTCGAGTGGCTGTGCGTGCGAATGACTGCGAGAAAAAAAGCCTTGGGATCGTCGACAGCCAGATGTGCTTCGGAGCATGGTCGGGCTCGGCTAGACCGTGTAAACTTGCTAGGCACCCTTCGAACTTCGAATCCGCTTGGCTTGCCTTGGCTGCAGCAGATGTACGATGCCGGAAGCGCGCAGCGTAGCGTGCGTAGCGTCGACAACGTGGATGGATGGCGTTGGATGCTCAATCCAAAGCAGGCCATCGATCATGATTTCATCTTGCAGCTCGCTCCACCTGCGCTCTCATCGGGCCAATATTCTTCGATTTCAAAATGGATCGCCCGATCTCTGAATCCTTCGTTTCTGGAAGATCTGCGAGAGAGCGAGGTGGGATGGATATCGATAATGCAGCGGTGGTGCTACGGCATTCTAGACAGGACGAGCCAAGAGATCTCCGCTGCAACCGGCAATTGCGCATCATCACCGGTGGTACAACCAATGTTCATCGTCAAGACCTCACACGCTTCTTCGATGATGAGAGACGAGTCGGAGAGGGGTATATAGGATTGCAGAGTGGTGTGTGCACGATCACATCTCGCCGCATTCTGTAGCGTCGAATCAGAGCAACACCGAAACGTCAGCCAAGGTGTCCATCTCGCAAAGTGGCGTGGGATGTGAGACTTACGTGTGATTCTGACGTCCATCTTGGGACGATTGCTTGCGCCGGTCGGAACGTTTTCCATCTTTCTCAACGTCAAGAGGCCATCGACGACCTTGCCAAAGACGACATGCTTGCCGTCCAAAAAGGGACACGGTTGGGCGGTGATGAAGAACTGGCATCCGTTCGTGCCCGGGCCCGAGTTGGCCATGCTGAGCAGCCCCGCCTGGTCGTGTTTGAGCGTAAAGTTTTCGTCGTCAAACGTGTCGCCGTAGATGGAGCGCGATCCGGTGCCGTCGGCGTTGATGTAGTCGCCGCCTTGACACATGAAGTCCTTGATGATGCGGTGGAAGATGGCGTCCTTGTAGCCTTCGGGTGTGTGGTTCGGGCGGAACTCTCCCGTACACAGCTGGCGGAAGTTCTCGCAGGTGCGCGGCACAATGTCGGAGAAGAGCTCAAACTTGATGCGGCCCGCGGCGTGGTCGCCGATGGAAATGTCCATAAACACAATGGGTCGTCCGTTGGTGCCTGCCCCAGGCACGCTCGATGTCGATGCGGATGCAGATGCCATGGTGATGAGTTGTGTGTGTGTACTTGGTGAGGAAGCAAAGCTTGGTCGGTGGGTGGAGGTGTGAACAAGAAGCTCAGCTTCCGAGCTGGGATCTTCGGATTTCGGACCTTGTCTGGAAGAGCATCGCCCGATGCAAAGGGATCGGCCCTGCAAGGTTGTGATTTTTTGTGGGCCGAGAAAAGCAGCCCTGCGATGCACCCTGCAGATTCGGCTAAAGAAGAGCGAGCGAGCGAGAGGCGCTTGTTGGCGGCCCACGCCAGAGATGCAGCTCAACCCTGGACCCTCGGGCGCATCCATGCCAACCAGCGCGCCGAGCGAGCGAGCCAACAGCAAGCATGCCAGTGTCACTGCGGCGCTGACCCAACAACGCCCTTGCGGCTTGCGGGGACGAGGGCGAAGATCTGATGGTCTCGGACCTGATTCTCACATGCCTCACTCACACAACGTGGCGAGCCAAGCAACGAGCAAAGACAAAGAGCTCGACGGTAGCGGCCGACTTTCTAGCCGCAGACAGAGAGAGTGTGCGTGTTGGAGAGTGGGAGCGCGAGAGAGGGTTGAGGGTAAATCGCCGCGGCCGCGCCTTTTTGCGCATCCCGCACCAGCCGCTCCGAGCTGTCATCCACTGTGGCGAGGCGCAAACAACAAGCGAGCGAGGCAACTGGGGCTCTCGGTTGTGGTAACTCTAAATGCTATTCCACATAACAGCTCGCTGAGCAAAGAGAAAACAGGGACAGAGAGAGAGAGAGAGTGAGTGTGTGTGTGGACGCGCGTCATGGACTCTGCGCTTCTCTCTGGACGGATCGATCGTGGAGAGGGGAGCTGCCATTGCATTTTTGGCAGCCAATTTGGTTCTCGCGCCAAGAGGCGAGCCTTGCACTGCCTTCTTGTTGCTACTGCTACTGCTACTGCACTAAGCAAAGGCGAGGCTGAAGAGCGCGGCCTTAAATCCGTGCGGTGGGCGTCGAAAAGAAAAATGCGCAACAGCCCAGCGCAGTCTGCGTGTAGAGATGGGCTGCCCAAAAACGAGATTGTGATTTGACGAGGGGTGGGCGTGCAGTGCATTTTTCTCAACCCTCGACCCTCGCTCGCTCTCGCTTTTCTGGGCTGGCTGGCTGGCGGGCTCAGCTTGGGCAAGCGCAGATAGAGTCGCAGCCAGCAGCGGGCGGGTTTTTCGCTCCACAAAATTTGGGCTCCAGGCTGACAGATGGAGCCGCCGCCGCCGCCGCTGCCAGCTTGCCCCACCTTTCCCTTTTCTTTTTGCTCGCTTTTCGAGCCATTTTCGGTCGCCTCTTTTGGCTTAGGCGGCTGCGCAGATCAAGCGCGACTACTGCCCGCCTCTCTCTCTCTCTCTCTCTCTCTCTGTCTTGTTTGCTGTGCCGCGCTTCGCTCTGCTGTATTGAGGGTCTCCGCTGCGGCTCGCTCTCCCCGTCGCCTCGCCCTCTCCCCATACGGATGCCTCCCGACACCCGCTCGACTTTGCCCTTCCCTTGGCCTCGTCGCTGCTGCTGCTCCTCCTCCTTCTCCCACTCCCTCCATCATCACACTTCACTCACTCAGCATCCGCATCGCCATCACACACTAATCGATTCGGCCAGCTACCGACACCATCGCAACATCCGACATCACCTCCAAAGCCTCTCGCTCGCTCCACATCGACATGGCCGACAACGTCACACATACAGACGACACCGCCTTAGAAGGTGGCAACCCACCTAAGGAGCCCGAGGAATCGCAGCCTCCCAAGCCTGCCCTCGCTCCACCCACCTCCGCCACCGCCACCACCACCACCACCAAGCCCCTCAACGCCAACGCCACCGCAAACAAGCCCTCCGCCGTGCTCGCCAACTGCGACCCCAAGCCGCTCATGGCCACCCCCTACTCGGACCGCATCCAGGCCGCCATGCGCGAAGGTAGCGTGCGCATCCCCACCGAGGAGCGCGAGATGCGCGCGCGCGAGTTACTCGTCTTCTCCGACTCGGAGACCGAATCCAACCTCTCGCGTCCCCCCTCGCCCGACCGCGACCGATACCCCAAGCATCGCCTCAGCGGCCTCCAGGCCAAGGACCACACCATCGTCAAGCACGGCATCGAAGCAGACGGTCCAGACGGTCTCGCCGCACGCCTCGAACTCACGCGCGAGAACAGCCCCTACGACATCCGCGCCCACCTCGCCGCTCCCAGCTTCGCACAGGTCGGCTCCCAGCTCGACGCCTCCGCCAACTCCACCAACCCGCCCAGCCTCGTCTCCTCCCGACGCCCCTCGGCCTCCAATGCTGCCGCCGCCCCTCCCGCCGACGCAGCCCCTCGTGTCACTTCGCGCCCCTCGTCCCCCCCACCTCGCGCCATGTCGCCCACCAAGGGCCTCGCAACCACAAAGCTCAGCCACAACACGCTCTCGGGCCCAACCGCAGCCACCTTTGCCGGCGCGCAACAGCAACAGCAGCCGCAGCAGCAGCAGCCCTCGCGTCCCGAGCCCGCCCGCGCGCCCTCCGCCGCCCCCGAGCCCAAGGAAAAGCCCAAGGAAAAGGAATCCAAGGGCATGTTCCGACGCATGCTCTCCGGCGCCGCCGGCCACTCGTCCGACAAGGACAAGGACAAGGCGCACGCCGCCGCCGCCGACGCCGCTGGTGCCGTCGGCAGCCCGGGCCGCGAGCGTCCGTCGCCGCGCACCGCCGCCAGCGCCCAAGGCAGCGGCCACATCTCGCCCATGCGCTCGCCCTCGCTCAGCCGCGGCTCCACGCCGCCCACCAGCCCGCGCAACGAGATGGACGAGCCCGCGCTCGCCTCCGCCTACCAGGCCATGAACCTCACCAGCCCGCCCTCGAGCCAGCCGCCCAGCCGCAACGTCTCGATCAAGCGCAAGGATGGCGCGGCAGCCACCGCCAAGGACGGCGCCACCGAAGGCAGCAGCCGCCTCACCGTCGCCGCACTGCGCGACTGGGACGCCAAAGGCAAGCCGGACAAGCCGAGCTCGAGCAGCAAAAAGTCGGACCGCGGCAAGGACGGCGACGCCAAGTCGACGGCGAGCTCGACGCTGCGCGACATGATCATGGGCAGCGCACCCAAGCTGAGCCGTCGCGGATCGAGCGCCAGCCACGGCAACAAGTCGGACGGCGGCTCCAAAAAGGGCGGCAGCACCGCAGGCGGCGAGACGGCGAGCCTGCTCAAAAAGTACGGCGTGTGCGAAAAGGCGGCGATCGGCAAGGGCGCCACGGCGGTGGTGAGGCTGGCGCACAAGTGGGATCGCTCGACGGAAAAGCTGTACGCCGTCAAGGAGTTCCGCAAGCGGCGCAAGAACGAGACGGAGAAGGAGTACGTCAAGAAGCTCACGTCCGAGTTCTGCATCTCGTCGACGCTGCACCACATCAACATTGTCGAGACGGTGGATCTGGTGCAGGACGAGAATCGGCACTGGTGCGAGGTGATGGAGTACTGTCCCGGCGGCGATCTGTATGCGGCGATCAAGCGCGGCGGCATGAGCCAGGCCGAGGTCGAGTGTTCCTTCAAGCAGATCCTCAACGGCATTGCGTATCTGCACTCGATGGGCGTGGCGCACCGCGACATCAAGCCCGAGAATCTGCTGCTCGACGGACACGGCCACATCAAGATTACCGACTTTGGCGTGTCGGACGTGTTCCGCATGTGCTGGGAAAAGTCGACCCACTACTCCAAGGGCCTGTGCGGATCCGAGCCGTACATTGCGCCCGAGCAGTTTGAGAAGAAGGAGTACGACGCGAGGTTGGTGGATGTATGGGCGGCGGCGGTGGTGTTTTACTGCATGCAGTTCCAGGAGCTGCCCTGGAGGGTGGCCAAGATGTCGGATCCAACGTTCAAGGAGTACGTCCAGTCGTATGCAACGAGTCCGGCGCCGAGTCCGCTGTCGAACCTCAGTCCGAGGGAGTGTAGGCCGTTGCTCAAGAAGATGCTGTGCCCCGATCCCAAGGGGAGGTGGACGATGGACGAGGTGCTCAAGGATGCATGGCTGCTCAGCGTGCCTGTGTGCGAGGAGGGAAGGCAGAACGATCATACCCACTCGGCCGCTCCCAGTATGGCCTAGTTTTCTCTCTTTTTTTTTTTTTTTTTTTTTTTTCATATCGTTCTTGTTTTGCCGAGCAACTTCTTTTCCAGCGCCAGATTTTCAGTGTATGGGGGTGTGGGGGGTTGTGGGGGGTTGGGGTTTAGCGGGCGGAGGGGACGGCGGAGATGAATCCACCGTCGACGGCGACGATTTGGCCGGTCATGAACTGGTTTGCGGCGAGGAGGAGGACGAGTTGTGCGTATTCGCTTTCGCTTCCTACGCGACCAGCGGGGTTGTTGTGGCCGGTGACGTCGTTTGGATCGGTCTTGCCCTTTTCGCTTTTACCTCCGCTGGTCATTTCGGAGCTGAAGAGACCGGGGGCAAGGGCGTTGACACGCACGCCCGTGTTGGAGTTGAACCTGAGTTCATGCGCGAGCATCAGGGTGAGGTGGTTGGCAGCCGCCTTGGAGGCGTTGTAGGCATAGTGGAACTGACTCGTCTTAACAATCCCACTAATGCTCGTGATGTTAATCACCGCACTCGTCCACTTTCCTCCCTGCGACGAAGCGGAAAGCGGGTGAGAGTGAGAGGCAGAGAGGAGGGGGAGGAAGGTCATTGTCGAAAAAAAGATCGACGACGTGTTGATGCGCAAGAGCTTGTCCCAGTCCTCGAACGATTCGGATGCAAGGTGCGAGGTGGACAGGTCGGTGGTGGTGAGGGAAGAAGCGTTGGAGAATTTGGTCATGGGCCCTTCGATACCGGCATTGTTGACGAGAATGTGCAGCTTGCCTTCCTCCTTCGAGATCAGTGCCGCAATGCGAGCCAGATCATCCTTCGAAGATACATCGCCTTGAACACTATCCGCCCAAACTCCAACGTCAATCCATGATCTCCAAAAACAAAAGGTAAGAAAAAAAGGGGGGGGTGGACTTACGCAACGAGTTTACCCGTGGAGAGGGTGGGGTTGTACTCGCCGACCGCCTGGTCGAGACGGTCCTGGCGACGACCCGAGATGTACACCTTGGCGCCGTTGGAAGCGAGGGCAAGGGCGGCGGTGAGACCGAGGCCCGTACCGCCGCCCGTGACGAGCGCAACTGCACCGCGCAGATCGAACAACGAACCAGCTTGCAGAGACATAGTGGGAGCAAAAGGTGGTCGGATCAGGAAGGAGGAACGAACGAGCGACGAGTTTATATGGGGAAGGGAGGGAGGGCAAGTGGGAGAGGCGTGTGGGATGGGCGGGAGAGGGGATTGCTGACATGCACCGAGCTACAGCGAGCACGGACGTTTAGATCGCCGACGCAACACAGGAAAGATTGCCGCCCGGCAATCTTGCACCCCGATGTGGGGGAGGAGCGGGCCCGATGTCGTACGGATTCGTGCGAGGCTTGCCGTGTGTTCCGTGCGCACGAGTGGAGGACGGTCCAACCGCGGGCTTTGCTCACGTCGTACAGTGCCTGACTCGTTCGCATGGACCATGGATGTCGTCTGCCATCCTTTCTTGTTGCTCAACCACATCCGCGCCCTCACCATTCTCAGATACTTTTGCAACCATGTCGCTTCCTACCGGTGCCGCGCCTTCGATGCTCTGCGTCAATCCTCCGTTCCGCCACGCGCACGTTGGGTCGTTCCTGCGCCCGGCCTCGATCCACACTGCTCGTGCCTCTTTTGCTGCCGGAACGACTTCGGCTGCCGAACTGCGTACGATCGAAGACCGCGAGATCGCAGCGCACGTCAAGGAGCTCCTGGACAATGGCGTTCAGGAGATCACCGATGGCGAATTCAGGCGAGAGTATTTCCACCTCGACTTTCTCAAGCACATTGAAGGCATTACGATCAGCAAGAACACGCTCGAGCAGAAGCAGGGTCGGGTGCCACCGACGCTGAGTGTGACAAGCAAGCTCAGGCACACACACGATATCGAGGTGGACAACTTTTTGTACCTCAAGAGCCTCGTCCCCGCATCCGAGGTGGGGAGGATCAAGATCACCATCCCCAGCCCAACCATGTGCCACTTCCGCGGCGGTAGAGCGGCGATCAGCACCGAGGCGTATCCCGACCTCGAAGAGTTCTTCGCCGACTTGGCGGGCGTGTACAGAAAGGAGATCGCAGCGCTGTACAAGGCCGGTTGCAGGTACGTCCAACTCGACGATACCAATCTGGCGTATCTGACGGACGAGACGATGCGAAACCAAGCCGCCTCGCGAGGCGAAGACCTCGAAAAGTTGCCTCTGGATTACGCGCGTCTCATCAACGCGAGTCTCGCCGACAAACCGGCGGATATGGTCGCAGCCATCCACCTGTGCAAGGGCAACTTCCGATCGCAATTCTTCGCCCAGGGAAGCGACGAGGGCTACAACCCCATCGCCCAGGTCCTCTTCCAGAAACTCAACGTCAACGCCTTCTTCCTCGAATGGGAAGACAGCCGAAGCGGAAAAGACTTTAGCGCACTCCAACACCTCCCCGCCAACAAAGTCGTAGTCCTAGGCCTCGTCTCGTCCAAACACGCCAAAATGGAGGCCAAGGATGAACTGGTAGAGAAAATCAACCAGGCCGCAAAGGAAATCAAACACCAAGACGGGATCAAGCAGTTGGCAATCAGTCCCCAGTGCGGTTTCAGCTCGACAGTGCACGGAAACGAAATCACCAAACAGACCCAGTTCGACAAGTTGAGGCTCTGCAAGCATGTCGCACAGCTCGTTTGGAACGATACCGTCTAAAATCGTACGACTCCATCAACTGGATCCAACCCAAATCATTTCTGGATTAGCCTTCGCCCCTTCAACAGTGCCCCCCCCCCCCCCCCCCCCCCCCCCCCCCCCCCCCTCACCCCACAGATGTGACAACATCACACACCAGTGACAAACAACAGGGAGAAGAACGCGT
>JALCCF010000034.1:0-197164 GCA_023212605.1 Moesziomyces parantarcticus | reverse complement strand
CTGCCCCCCCTATGTTTGGAGGGGCAACAACCCTAACTCCCCCGCACCCCCCTCCCCCCTTCTTTTGTCCCCCCCCCCCCCCCCCCCCCCCCCTCCTCCGCATGACCATTACTCAATACTGACGCTGAGGATTAGGAGGAGGTTGGAGATGCATAATGCAGCAAGGGTAGCTAAAGGCTTGCAGCCACAGGATGCAGAACAGATCGTAGCGCAGTATATCAAGCTTCTCACCGAGTATAATCACGTCAGAGACGCCACCCAACTCGTA
Organism: Moesziomyces parantarcticus; assembly: GCA_023212605.1. Taxonomy (NCBI): domain Eukaryota; kingdom Fungi; phylum Basidiomycota; class Ustilaginomycetes; order Ustilaginales; family Ustilaginaceae; genus Moesziomyces; species Moesziomyces parantarcticus. The sequence continues at coordinate 196,896 of JALCCF010000034.1, read as the reverse complement.
TTTGACAAGGTAGGCAACCCCCCACATAGTCGATTCGATGCAAGCAAGTATGCTAACCTACAGCTCATTCCAGATTGCCGAGCTCGAACAACTGCCTTCGCGCGACATCCACGCACGCTACGATGCCAGCGACGAGGTTGTCACCTCCAATGCCTCATAGCGCCCTCTCACACACAGCGTCAATCTTAGCTCCTCGCTTCACGATTTGAGACCGTGTCAGAGACCGGTGAATTGTATGCACTCGATTGCATCACACGACGGTGGAAGAAGTGCGTGCGTCCATGGGGGTGGACGCTGCGGCAGCCGGGAGCGGAGGCGGTCTCGCTCCATACGAGGGGAAGTTCCTTCTGCTGAGCAACAATCCTTTGAGGCTGCGAATCTCGGCTTTGACCTGGCCCAGATCTCCGGACTTGGGGCTTTCCGCCCCACCCGCCCCACCACTCGATCCAGGGCCGAATCGGAAGGCTCCACCAGAGTAGCTGCTTGACGAGGTCGCCGCAAACGCGTGTGTCGAGATGTCCGCATTGAGACTGACGAGCGTCGACTTGAGGCTCGCCAGACTCGGCGAGCCCGAGCCCGAGCTTGCGGTCGCCGATGTCTGCGTGTGCTTGTGCTTCTTCTGGTACGCGCCGTACGGATCGAACTCGAGCCCGTCGTCGTCATCCGATCCATCCGCTTCCGTGTCTTCGTCTTCCCACTCGTCGGATCCAGATCCTGCATCTGCCACGCTCGCCACCCTGGCAGCACGCGGTGAGGACGACGACCCACTTGATGCTGCGTCCGTGGATGCCGCTGAAGGATTTCCAGCGAGGTCACCTCGCAGTGCGGCCGCGAGACTCGCCATGCTCTCCCGAATCGACGCCATCACATCGATCGGCTCGAGCTTGGCTGGCTCCGCTTCACCATCTTCGGACGCCTGTGCGCCTTCATCAGCCTCGTTGGCACCCTCTGCCAGGAGTGGCGTCTTGGCATCCACAACAACATCGGTACCGGGCATGACGACCTTCTCGCTGCCAGCCTTTGCATCCTTGGCGTGCTGCGTCAGCTTGACTCCCTCCTTCTCGCCCTCTTTGGCATTTGTGTCGACATCGTCGTGGAAGTGGACCTTCTTCAAGACGCCCTTGAGCGGCGAAGCAGCCGCATTTGTCGATGCGTCGTCGGCGGCGATCCTTGCGTGCTGGACTGGTACGTACGTCGCAAGGCTTGCGACGTTGCTCCTGAGCTTGTCGAACAACATGATGTGGTGCTTGAGCACGATGCTCCTTGCGTCGAACATGGCGGTGATCTTTGGCAAGATGTACGCGCGATACGCCGATACCATGATCGCCGTGAGACCGCCTCCGAACATCATCATGTAGCTGAGCGTGCGGAAGAATTGCAGCAGCACTTGGTAGCGTGTGAGAGGCGAGGCGGCATTGGTGCCCTGCTGGTGCGGATCCGAATGTGCGATAGCGTGGCCTTGTGATGCAGGTGGGTCGTAGTAGAGAGCGAGTGGCGAGTTGGGGTACGACTTTGGCGGCGGTGCGATCGCATCTGCATTGATGGGGTCGTCGAATTGACGGGCGGCGACCTCGAACGCATCCAGATCGCCAACATTGGGTGGCTGGACGCTGCTTGAGCGAGCGCCAAGACCCTCGACGGGAGACTTTGCGTCCTCGAAGGCGCGCGAGATCTCGTCCTCAGTCAAGCCCTTGGAGCGCAGGAACTCGCGTTTGTCTTCGTCGGATGCAGATTCGGAAACGTTGGCCGAGGTGAGGAAGCGGTTCGCCTGGGCGAGGATCTGACTCCTGTCGCCTGCTGGAGTTGCTGCAAGCGACGTAGACGAGGATCCCTCGCCGACGCCCTTGGTATCGTCGGCCATGTCGACTGCGAGTTTCAACGATCAAGCGAAAGTCTGCTGATCCGTTGAATGTGAGCTTGTGGTGAATGATGTGGGACAGGATGAGGGAGAACGCGGACGTATTAGATGTAGGACCCCACACTCGGACTGCGCTCCAATGTCTCCGCTTAAGTCGTCGGCTAAGTCGAGGCGGTTGAAAGACCGAAGACCGGCGCTGGCGAGAGGGCGTGAAGGCGCGTGCAATCGACTTTCCATCCGCATCCAGATTTCTCGCCCGATACAATTTCGCACCAACCTCCACGCGCGCCTCGGCCACACCTGTTCAACCTTAGACCAAACAAGCTCTGCTCCGACTGATTCAGGCTGCAAGCATCCCACTGCACGGCGCCTTGGGAACCGGTCTTGGAGCGAATGTAGTTTTCAATAATCATGTAAAGACGAGACTATGGCCTGCTGTTGCGAAGCGAGTAGCAAGGGAAAAAAGAAGGCAAGCGGGACAGGAAGAGGTATCGATTACAGCAGACAGTGAAGAGGGCGCGCGGCGACACTTTAGGCCTGCACCTGGGCGCCCTCGGAGTCGTCGCGCTTCTTGAGCACGAGCTTCTGTCCATTGGTCATCCGCCTCCACACATCGTGGACGTCCTCGACGACGGTCTCAAAGTGCGAGGTGGCGTCGTAGGAGCGCGTGATGAAGATGTTGTCCTCCCTGCCGCCTTCGATGGGCTCCTCGAGCGGGCTGATCGAGACAAACTTGTCGAGGATGGGACCGAGCAGCTCGAGACCGGGGCGCAGCTCGAGCTCGGGCTTGTCCGACTCGACGATGGTGGAGACCTGGGCGACGTAAAAGTCGCGAGCGGCGATGTTCTGGGCGCTCGAGACGCCCGAGATGTAGATGTCGTGCTTGCGGCCCACCTGGTTCTGCGGGATGATGAGCTGGACCGAGTCCGAGTTGTCCGTGTTGGGGATGGGATGCTTGAGGATGCAGATGGCACGCACCACCTTGCCCGTCTCGCGCACCTTGTCCTTGCCGTTGACGCCGGAGCGGAAGTAGCTCGGGTCGCCGATGACCATGTCGGCCTTGACGGTCTCGTCACCGCTGCGGACGCCGACGAATTTGCCGGTGTCCGAGTCGACGACGATCTCGTCGACGGGCTTGTCGAGCATGTAGGTGCCGCCGTAGATGGCCGAGAGACGCGCAAACGCCTGGGGCAGCTCGCCGAGGCCGTAGAGAGGGTAGATGTAGGGCGACTTGCCGTAACGGGCCATGGAGGAGGTGTAGAGGATGATGCGGTCGTAGGTCTCGCGGGCGGGGCGCTGGAGGTACGAGTCGTCGAGATGGAGGGCCATCGAGTGGCCGATAAAGTCCTTGGTGCCGGGTTCGAGACCAAAGTAGTCAAACACCTTGACCATGGGGTCGGCGTCGAGGTCGAGGGTCTGGTGGGTGGCGGGGTCGTTGTCGCGCCAGTTCTGGATGAACTCGAAGAACTTCTTGGCGCGACGCTTCTCGAAGAGGCCCATGAGCGAGGAGCGCACGGCCTCCATCTCGGTGGCGGGCACCTTTGCGATCTTGCCGTCGCGGTAGACGTAAGAGGCGGCGATCTGCTTGAACTCGAGGTAGCGGGTGACGTCGGTGTGGACAAGCATCTGGGTGAGCTCGCCGTTGGCCATGATGAGCTTGGGGATGAGGTCGACGGCCCAATCGCGGTCGCGGCCCCAGTCCTTGGGCGGCTCGGCGCCGGGACGGAACTTTTCGTAGAGCTGAGTGAGGTTGAGCGAGGCCATCTCACCGCCGTACACCTGGCCGCGGTCGATGTGGAGGACCTTCTTGCCATCGACGGAGAGCAGTGCCGAGAGGACACATTCGGTCACACCAGTGCCGAGAATGACGGCGTCTGTATGGTTGAAGTGGTGAGGGTCAGAAAGATGTGGCAGGAGATGTCGTGCGATGCGTGCACACATGCGCTCGGTACTCACCGTACTTCTCATCCATGATGCTTGGAGGTCGACGGTTTGCGTGTGTGAAGGGAAAGGGGTGGTGGAGGTGTCGAAAGAGGCCTGCCTGGTCCGATCAGGGTCGCCAAAAGGGGCAACGGCACAGCGTGTCATGCGCTTTGGGTGGAAGCGAGCGTGGCTCTGTGCTGATCTGACCGCTCGGCCAATCGCTTGTCGCGCGTGGGTTGCGTATCTGGCTGCGCAAGTGCCTTGGTGGGTCGTGCATGTGTTGCTCTTTTTGCTCCACTCGGGGCTGCTGCGATCGCACGCCTCATCGAATGTGAGATTGATTTTCAGAATGTGAGATCGTCTTCGTTTGGGAATTGAACTCCAAAAACGTGAAGAGGGGTCAGCCTCGAGTGGAGGGAGTGTGACGCTATTTCTAGCAGCACCCGCTCTCCACAACATCACACAATCTGCTTTGAGGTTTTGGCGGATGTGCCGATGGTCCTGATCGAGCGTGTTTGTGTGAGCTTTAATGATGATGATACTGCTCACGAATGCTCTTCAATCGGGTATCAGAATCTTTGGCAAGGGGGCAGCTTGAAGAAACAAGGGTGGGCTTCCCCGCCCTGCAGCGCGCAATGCAACAATATGCGCGATTTCGTGGCCTGAGGTGACGGGCCTGCCCGCGGCGGTGTTGGTCTTGGCTGGGCTTGTGACTGCCCTTCTGCTGCGCACAGACGCTTCAGCTCCAGCTCATCTTCCTCCACGCCGCGTTCTGCAGTCACACTTTCCGCACGGCTCCCCTCCGACGCACCAACGCCGCCCTGACGTGGCTCTCACTTGGATCCACAAAAAGCAGCTTCACCACTGTCCCAACGTCCTCGTCACCAGCACACAACACCTGCTGCGACCCCTTACCCCCTCCACCGCTGCATCGCTGCATCGACGGACGAGCCGAACAAAAACATCGCACGCAGCTCTCTTTCCGATCCTAGCATTGTAGTCATGGCGCGTCGGTAGACATCGCAGTCTTCGTGACTCGGCGGCCCCCTTCGACGGTATCCAGTGCTCGTCCAAGCGGACAAGATCGTAGCCAGCCACCATGCTGCGAGAGGCGTTCTACTACCTCCTTGGAGGTGTCACCTTCCTGCCCATCTGCGCGCTTGCTCTGCTCGTTCATTTCTACTGGAATGCGCCCTCCATACGCCGCGACGCTCCTCTGCACATCGACGCTGATGTCGATCTCACCCACGAAAAGAAGCTCGCAGCGCTCGATCTCGCCGCTCAAAACGCAGCCATCCATGCAGAGATCGAAAAGTCCAAGGGTAAGGACCATCCCCAAGGCGATGCCACCGCTCCTCCCACCGCAAAGCGCATCGGACCCGGCCCAGCCAGTGCCTCCACTGCTGCTCAGCCACACCTGTCTGGGTGGCTCGTCATTCGCCCCACCTTCGAATCGGACAAGGACAATGGCCCCGCGAACGCGGCCTCAAGTACCCCGGCCACCATCCCGGCGAAACTTGTAGACGCCGAGTCCGACTCGAGCCGCGTTCAGTCCGATGACGAGCATGCACCCATCGAAGGCACCGAAACAGCCGATGCAGCCAACGCAGCGGCCAAGTCCAACGCCACTGCAGCGGGAACGGGCTACATGTCTCAAATGTACAGAGGCATCCTCGACTACCGCATCGGCAGGACTGCGAACAAGAAGCCAGCCCCCGAAGCCAACGCTGCGCGCTCCGCCAATGTCTCCTCCGCTTCTGGCACCACCCCGACCGGCACCGCTGGACGTGAAAGCTTCTACTGCATCCTCAAGTCTCCCATCCTCTACCTTTACTCTTCCGACGACGTCGCAAACCCCAATACCGAGTGCCACGCCGCCATCGACCTTCGCGCTAAGCGCGTCAGTATCTTTGTAGCCGGTCTCGGCGACACCCTCGCCGACTTTGACGTCGATCAACTCTCTGACACGCATGTAGATGAACAGCACCTCGACCATGACGCATCCACGGCTCCGGCTGCCTTCGATGCAAAGCAAGCCTGGCGCAAGGCCAAGCGTGCCGGTGTCCGCGACGGCGAGCTCTTCATGAAGAGGAACGCCATCCGCGTCGTCGGTTCCGCTTACGGGCGCAGCACTTCCCCCAATGACCGCAAGGCCGGTCGCGCCTCGCATATGGGTCGAAGGAGGCCGCAATGGTACATCTTCTGCAAGAACAACTACTTCATGGAGGACTGGTACCATGCCCTCCTCCAGGCCTCGCTCCAGCCAGACTCAAGCATGTCAACCAAGCTCCCTGACGACGCAAGCGCCGACATCGTTCCGGCCATCTTCAACAAGGTGGATGGTCCCATCGGCTCTACTTTCTCACAGCACGACATGGCCTCGCTCCTCGTCTCACTCGACAGCCTGCCGGATCCCCTTCCGCTTCGATGGCTCAATGCCCTCGTCGGCCGCATCTTCTTCTCGGTCTACCGAACCGCCTGGCTCGAGAACTATATCATTTCCAAGATGATGAAAAAGATCAACCGCGTCAAGACGCCTGGCTTCCTCGGCGACATCAAGGTGGTCGAAGTCGACGTCGGAAGACGCGCTCCCGGCTTCAGCCGGCCTATGCTCAAGGCCCTCACCTCCGAGGGCGAAGCCAGCATGGAGATTGCCGTCCACTACGTCGGCGAAGTGCGCATCACCATCTCCACTACTCTCACCCTCTCTCTGGGATCTCGTTTCAAACCTTACACCATTCCCATCGTCCTGGCCGTCGTGCTCAGATCACTCGAAGGCAACCTGCTGCTTCATGTGAAGCGTCCCCCAAGCAACCGTCTCTGGTTCGGCTTCACAACCATGCCCAAGATGGATATCGACATCGAGCCCGTCGTCAGCGAAAGAAAGGTCCAGTGGGGCATGGTCACTCGTCTCATCGAGGGCAGGCTCAAGGAGCTTCTTAACGAGTCGATTGTCGTGCCCAACATGGATGACATCGCCTTCTTCGACACCCGCTCCTTGCCTTTCCGAGGCGGCATCTTTGCAGACGCCGCAAAGAAGGCGGACGCGCTCGGCGGCGATGTCGATGTCTCGGTACCTTCACCTGCAGCTGCCAATGCCGCCAAGGCAACCTCGCAATCGGAGCGTGACCCCAAGCAGATCAACACCAAGCCGTCCGATTTGCTTGCAGCCAACAAGTTGAGCACATCGAGCGCTCCCGTATCTGGCACAGCTACACCTGTCACCCCCGATCGTCCAAGCGCGACTGCGTCTCGAAACGCTATCGATGACGATGCAGAGGCAAGTTCGATCAGTGCTAGTGTACCAACCAGCGCCGACCTTCGCAACCGCAAGTCTGTGGGCGAACCGGCTGCGCTCGCACGTAAAGAGGCATCGCTTCAATCGGCTCGCACAGCTTCTCCAGCCGCTGCAGGTCTGAGCGACCTCCTATCGCGCGACCTCGCCGCTGGAGGCGGCAGCTCTGGCGATCGATCCCTCGCCGGCTCCCCGCCGAGACAGGATTCACAAAGCAGCAAGCGCAGGACATGGTTCGGCAGTGGATCCAAATCGTCCATGTCCAGCGTCGCGTCGTCCTCTGGGCTTTCAACGCTTGGTCTGAGTGCTGCCACTCTCGGTGGTAGGTCGGGTCGAGAGCAGAGCAGCCTCGCACTCGGGAACGCCAGCATCGAGCGTCCGTCGCAGCGATCGAATTCGACCAACGTGTCCGGCAGGAAAGACTCTACGATGTCAGCCATGTCAGCTCCAGACTCGGCCTCTGTGCGAGCTGCTTCGGATTCGGTACGCACCCATACTGCCGATCAAAGTGAAAACGCTGCGCGAAGCATCGTCAATCCTCCTCCGCTGACGACAGACTCGGAAAAAGCACCTGCCTCTTCCACTCTGGCACGAACAGCTTCGCGCGACCAAAAGGAGGCGCATATGACTGCCGATTCAGATCGTCGTTCCGGCGCGCCCTCTCTTATCGTCTCGAGCGCTTCCGAGCCAACGCTAGCGACATCTGATGCAATCTCTGGCGAGCCGACCCCAGCGACGACTGCGACTCTCCACACGCCCTCCACGCGCGACGCGGACGAAGATCAAGACATGGTGGAAAGCCCGTCTAGCCTTAGCCACAGCACGCGCTCGTCGCTGCGAAGCTTCAAATCCGATGCTGTGCAGCCATCAAAAGACGCAGACGATGGCCTTCCTGGACCTGACGCCAGAACCCCAGCTTCCGACGCCCCCGATTCCGTGAACGCGAATCAGGCGGCCAGGGCTCCCCCTCCACCGCCACGTCGACCAACAAGCACCGCACGAGATGAGCTTGCCACTCCTCGTCAAGACGCCGCATCGTTGCTCTCGAGCATGCAACGCAGTCGGTATGGCTTTAACGAAACCGACCGCAGTGCTGGCGAGGAGTCAGGCGCCATGGCAGGCTCTACATCGGCGATGCTCCTCACCTCGTGGAACCGTGCCAAGGCGAGCATGGCTGACAAGGAATCGAGGCAGGCGGCTGCACGTGACGCCAAGGACGCGATCAAACGCGGATGGGCAAACTGGAACTCGAAGCGTGCTGATGCGAAGCGCACGTCGATGGCAGGCGAAGAACCGCGCGACCATTCCGAACACGATGGCATGTCTCGCTCTCAGTCAAGCCGCTTGTCGCTGGTGCCTGGAAAGTCGGCCTGGCTTGCCAGTAGTCCGCCGGACCCAACCAGCTTCGGTCTCGGCTTTGATAAGGCTAGTCCAGAGAATGTCCGCAGCCGAGGCAGCTCGACGGCGGCCTCTTATGCCTCCAGGGCGCGTTCGAGCGCCACCGACACGGACGACGACAACGCGAGCTTGCATTCCAATTCGAGCTCTCGGCAACCGTACCGCGAATTGAGGGCAGCCAAAAAGGTGCACGGCTTTGACAGCGCCTCGGGCGAAGCCAGAGCATCTTCGGCATCGTCGTCGAATCTCACTTCGACCCAGTCCTCATCGCGCTCGACTTCGCGGACAAACACCTCGACCGGAGACGCTTCCGCTTGGGCAGCCCAATGGGATGCTGAAGTTCCTTCCTTAACGCCTCCAGTCCCCGCTTTCCGTAACGATCGTGCAGAGGAGGGAAGTCCAGAGTCCAAACGCAAGGCCTTGGAACGGACGACGAGCAACGACCTGCCTAATGCGTTCACTCCGCCTGCCTTGCCTCAAAGGAAACCAAGCAGCAGCGTCTCGTCGACCGGACAAAACAGCAGCGTGGTGTCCTTCATCCCGCCGGCGCCGTCTACTACGACTGAGGTCAGCTCCACTGCCGGTCCCACTGCTGCCAGTGTCTCGGCAGCTCGTCGCCCGAGCGAGGGCAAGTCGGAGAGCTCCGACAGACAATCACTAGAACAGCCGGAAATTCAGATCGCTAAGCCAGAGACGCCCAAGAGTCCGCTTCTGGAATCGCCCAGCGCAAAACCTGTCGATGCACCAGCGCCGCCAGCCCGTGCAGCCATTCATCGAGAGGCTAGCTCGTCGTCGCTCAAGCGCGGATCATCTCGTTCGTCATCGACTACGCCCGATGCGCATCCTTTGTCGTCTGCAGACTGCGCAATGGCCACCTCGGATGCTACGGACGCAGCAAGGGATAGACGTGCCAGCGACGCGAGCGCGGTTGCATCTGTGACCGGCGCGAAAGCGGACACAACGGCCGATCAGCCCTGGGCTGCAGCATCTCCAGAGGTATCCTCGCCCCTTCTCGGATCGGGGATCAAGCAGCAGCCAGGTCGAGCGACGATGATGGCGGTGCCCGGTATTCCCTCGATGCAGAAGGCAGGACCGCAAAGCTTCAGTGCTCCGCCTCCACCCGAGCCGACGAGCGATGCGGAGACGTCGCCGAGCGCTTTCCGAGCCAGCTCGCTCTTCAAGATCCCCGCTTTTGGCAGCCCGGTCCTGACCAGCGGTGCTAGGCGCGCTTCCGGCTCCACCCCAGACGCGTCTACGTCGGCCGCAGAGAAGGTGGCTGCACCGCCTGTGCCAGCCAGACCGAAGGCCGAATCGAAGGCTGAGACGGGCACCGCCCTCGGACTGTCGCAGTTGGACGAGCCGGCAAAAGCGAAGGAGACACCGCCCGTGGATCTGCCAGCCGCCGATGCAGACTCCAGCATCGGTACCAAAGCTTCCGTAGATCCGGGGCAGCCCGAACAGAGCGCCGACACCTCGTTCGCCGACGTTGCCGGCGCAGAAGGTCCGGCCGTCGATCCGGAGTTCGAGCGCGCGCAGTTCGATGCAGGCGCTACGGTGCAGCTGGGTAATCGCGAGATCAAGTTGCCAGCGGGCCGCGAGTCGCATGCCGAATGAACGTGCCGTCGATTCTCACACATGTCGCAACGTTGATACTTTGGCTTGGTTTTGCAACACTCATCCGTTGATCCTGCAGCATGGGCGTGTGTTTGGAATTGCGATTGTGTGAAAGGTGGTCTACGGGTCTAGGAGGCCGATGTCTAGTTCTGTGGCGAGACGATCGAGAGTATCTGCAGCATCTGCTTTTGGGTTATTTGGAGGGGTGAGGGAGGGGTGCATCCAACGCCAGACGGTGAAGGCGTGATTGAGGCCTTTTTGTTCCTGGATTGCGTAGATGCCACCGTCATTTCCATTGTGGCACTGGGAGTTGGGGGGAAGATTTGCGCCGCAGCATCCGCCACGGCCGGGGGAGGGGAGGAGGAAGTAGACCTCGCTTACACGCGAGTGGACGAGAGCCATGCAGCAGTAGATGCACGGCTCATAGATGGTAAATAGTGCCAAGCCGGTGAGGAGGTAGTCGGCACCGTTGGCTACAGCGAGCGATGAGTTGGAGCGATCGATGCTGCGAAGCGTCGAGACGCGCGAGACGGCCGAGATGACAGCGTGCTTGAGAGGATTGCGTAGAGCGAGTCGCATGTCGACAGCGTCGACTTCGATTGTACCTACGCCAGGGGTGGGCGAGGTGTAGATGGGAACAGACGCCGAGGGTGTGGTGTTGAAGGCAGACCATCCGGTCTCGGTCATGCTGAGGGTGGAGATGATACGCTCCTTGTTCGAGTCCCACATTGTTGTAGAAGAGGCTGGAAGTCGACCGATGACCGGAGCTTGAGATCCAGTTAGTTGCGACCAGTCGCAATCCTCGCGCTCTTCCCACGTCAATGCGCCTTGTGCGGACTGAAACTGTCGCGCCGCATCAAAGGGATGCGTAACGTGTACGGCCGATCCAATCGCCTTGACCTTGGCTTCCGGCGACTGGTTGGCCTGGGCCAACGCATGCCTCGCAAGAGCAACACATCGCTTGAACCGGTTGCAAGCCCACCTTGTCCTCTGCACCTCCTGCCACATCTTCTCATCGCCTTTCCTGTCCACCAGCAGCACCGGGTTGCCGCCATTATCAGGCACGAGCTCCTTGGCATTCGTCCTGACGATGCACGGCCACACCGCCTGCCATTCCGCCAACCTTTCTTTCGTCGGCGCCGCAATGACAGGCACCTGCCCAATGTACGGCTCGGGGCTTTCCCCAAACACACCGCCGCCTTCCGCGCGTAGCCAGGAGACCAAGCGGGATCGATCGGGGAAAGCGGTGCGCAGGCAGAGCAGGAAGTGCGTACGTGCGATTTTGCGGCGGTTGGCATCGACGCTGGTCGAGGTGCGGAAGGAGCGCAGGTGGCGGGTGGAGTGCAAGCCGTCATCGCGGTTCTGTAGCTCGTCAGGATGCTTCTGCAGGAACTTGACTGCGGAAGACGCCGAGGTGGGCGGGATGTCGATGATCCATGCATCGCGCGTGGCGAGTGGCACCGTCACTGGGTCCACGCCCGCTGTGATGCGGTACACTGCAGGCCCCGTCGCAGACCGACTTGGACCCGGCGCACTTTGAACCTCGATGCCATTCTCCACTCGATGCGCCGTTTCCTCACGCGAGGGCTCCTGGTCTTCATCGTCGCTGAGACCGATGCGACTCATCTCCATGGCGGCATGGTCTGGATCTTGAGCCTGTCTCCTTTCCTGCTCCTCTCGTGCTGCCACCTCCTGCGACGGCGGTGGTTCCCACCACATCCTCCCGGCACCGTACGAGATGGTGAGCTCCTCGCCTTTGGCGATCGCCCTCGTCGTAGTGTAGCTGATCGAATGCGTTGCATGATCCAAAACGTACTTGACGTTGGGCGCGGTCGGGTGGTGGTTGAACAGCGATCCGAGCCCAAGTGCTAGCGCCATCACCGCCCCACCGCCCGTGCGTTTCCAGACAAACGTGTATCCATCCAGCTGCGTCTTGCTCCCATACTCGACATATTCTGCTGGAGGGAACAGCAGCACGGGGCTCACTTCGATGAGTGTATCCGCCGCGAGAGGTGTAGTCGCATACACCCCGCGCCCGCGACCCCCACCAGGATCGCTGATCGAAAGTCCAAACCGGTTGAGGTGCGGCGTGGATGGAGGATACTGCAGCATCGACTGGACGTGTGCATCCTGGTCGGCGACGAGCGCGGGCAGGTGCGTCTCGACCATCCTTGCTGACCCCACTCCAACACTCTGCTTTTGAGTCGATAAGAATGTTATCGAGCCAGAAGCTTTAGGTTCATGCAGCCGAGAGGAGCCAAAATTTCCGACAAAATCTCGGAACCCGGAGTCTCTGTTCACCGCCTATCACGCGACACCTCTTTCTACACTCGCTCAATCAAGCGAGGGCAACTGCACAGAACAGCGTCGCGATGAACCATGAAAGCACCGTGAAATCGTAGATATTAGCAAGAAAGTGCGAGTCCGTGTCCGTGAAATGCTACCAGCGATGTTGATACAGAAGGAACAGAGAGATGCGAGAGCGAAGGCAGTCTCGCCGGTATTGGAGGCTTCATGGACGAGCCTGGATGTGAGATTCAAGATGCAGATGGAGCGAGATGCATAAGTGCTATGCCGTCTTTGCGCTTGCAGGGCGGTTGGCGGCAACGATAGTTTCGGGGTCGGGGATGCCGGCGATCTGTTCGAGCTCTTCGCACTGCTGAGTGAGCTCCTTGCTTTTGCCATCAAGCCAGCGGATGAGGTCGACAGCTTGGAAGAGCACGGCACTCTTGGAGCCTGCGCCACCTCCGGCACTGCCACCTCTTCCTCTACCCTTGCCGCGCTGGCGCACGCCATCCGGGCCTGCCTTCTTTGCCTTCTTCGGCGGCTTCTTACGACCGACGGCGAGCACGTCGACGACGTCGTCAATGTCGGATCGGTCGTCCAGACCCTCGTCCTCCACACCCGTGCCAAAGCCGGACGAGAGGCCGAGGGCACGTGCGCCAAAGTTGCGTCCGTCGTCGAGCAGGACGACGAGGTCTTTGAAGCCCTCTCGGATGTAGTTGCGCCGTCTTTGCTCGGAGAGGATGTGGTTTTGTCGTTTCTCGGACTCGGTCAGCAGCTCTCGCTTGCTGCCAGCATCGCGATCTGCTTGCGTCGACCTGTCATCGTCGTCGTCGTGCTCCGTCTTGAGCTTCTTGCCACCTGCGCTGTGTTTGGAAGGTGTGGACGCGGCGACGGATGCCGGTTGTTGTGGCTGCGCTGCGGCAGCTTGAGCGCGAGATTGCGCCACCATGTCGAGGCCAGCGCTCATGTTGAACATGTCGGCGTGCATCCTGGTCAAGGAGCCCAGCGCAAGCGCGGCCTGCGTCTGCTCATCTGCTTCGCCGGTGCCAAAGTGGCCAGCATTACGTTTGGAGCCGACTGCCGAAAGGTCGTGCGCGCCGTGCTGTGCGTACTGTTGTGGCGCAGTGTGTTGTTGCGACGACCACTCCGAGAGCCCGCCACCGAAGGCTGTGTTGACCAAATCGGCTTCGTGATGGTAGGCGCGCGATTTGCCCGTGCTGAGGCTGCGCTGATGCGCATGGTTGCGAGCCGAGCCGTGTGGAGATGTGGCTGAGGAGGAGGTGTCGTGCGGGCTCTGAGATGACGATGCGGTGGCGGATCCAGAGCCCGAGCCCGACGATGCTGTGGCTCCTGAGGCATGTTTGGCACGGCCTTGAAGGCGGCGCGCTGCTGCCGACATGGCCGAGCCTTCATGAAGCATTGGATCGCGACTGGCGGCGGCAGCTGAGCCAAAGTCGGCCGGAAAACCCATCGCCTCGGCGGCAGCTGCTGATCTTTCCGCCGCGGCGGCCGAGAAGCTGGGCATCCCCTCGGGTAGACTGGGGTCGAAATCCCATTCGAAGCCTTCTAAGAAGTTGACGAGCATGTTCTTCTCCTTGGCGTCAAAGAGCTGACCACCCTGAGAGTGCTTGTCGCTCGCGCCTGGGGTGCCAATACCAAAAGGCGACATGGTACCGCTTGGGAAAGCGTCCAGATCGAAAAGGTTGGCGCCCGAAGGTTCAAAGTCGGGGGGCGGAGGAGGTCGGAGAGCGGACTCGGAGAAGCGAGAGGAGCCAACGCGCGGAGAGGCGGGTCTGCTGCCCTTGGAGAGGCTTCCTCTGCGGCTGTTGGATCTGCTGGCCATGTGGATGTCGTCTTGTCCAAAGCCGAGGGTCTGGGGAGTGGAAGCCAAGAAGTGCGAGGTGAGGCCGGGAGTCATGGGATTGGAAGGACCGCCCTTGCGGTCGGCGGAGCTGAGGAACTGGAGATCGTTGAGATCAAGCTCAGCTGGAAGATCGAGGGAGAACTGGAAATCCTCGTAGGGGACGGGCATGGGCGGAAGGTCGGAGCCCTTGTCCGCGGGATCATTTTGGTGCTGCATGGCTTCGGCGGAAGACGAGGCGGTGGCGTTGAAAGGAGGCTGGTGCAGCGAAGATGAAGCGGTCAAGTCGTGGAGGTCGGTGTGGGGAGGAAGTTGAACTGCGACGCTCATGCTTTGCGAGGCCGAGTGTGGGCGGGAAGATTTGGTATGGAGAGCAGCTTGGGCAAGACAAGCTGGAAGCGAATGTAGCGCTGCGCCGTCCGACTGGACGGCAAGTCGAAGCTTTTGTCGGCTACGGGTTGAGAGTCAAAAGCGCCGATTTCAAGTCGCAGGTGTTTGTGACGCAAGGTGATGACCAGACATGGACTCGTGCTGGTTCGTTGCCTCGAATCCGAGGTGATGAGAGTGATGACTTCCGGGCGTGCTGAAGGTCTCGGAACCGCCGGATACGGCAACCGACTTGCGGGTCGATGGGGTGCCTGTCAGACAGAAGCAGCTGCGGCGGCGGCGACGGTCACGTTGAGGTTGTGCGAGTAGCTGGACGACAGCAGCACGACTCTGGAGCAATCACAACGGCGACACGGTGTGTGATGTGCAGGCGATGTGTGTAGCAAGGTGAGCCTTGCGTTGCGCTCGGAGAATGAGGTGGTGGAGGAAGGAGGGAGGGTGAGGGGCGACGGTGATCCAAGTGCGAAGAGAGTGCGACAGCAAGAGGGGCCCGAGTGATTGGGTCAGGACCGCGGGGGAGGGAATCAGTGAATTGGAGAGAGATGTGCACTGCCCAGGCGCCCAAACGCAGCCGAAGTGGCTGCTAGCGCTGCAGGCGTTGGCTGCTGGGCTACGGCGAGTCGAGCATGCGGCGGCGGCGGAGGCATGATTTTCTGGATGCGGTTTGGGATGGCTGCCTTTTTTGCCCTCTGCTGCGCTCGAGCGGGTGAGGTGCACACTCGGGCCAGCCGGGCGTGTGTCGCCGGATGGTGCTGCCACACTCAACTATTTACTCTTGCGCTTCAGCCCAGTCAGCGGAGCCACTAATCCAATCCAATTTTTCGAGCGCCGACCCAAGCCTGGATGGCGACCTAAAAAATCAAAACCAAAAATAACCAAGATCCTGCTGCGAGCAGGCACAGCTCTCCCCAACCCAACCCACGACACCTCGGCCAGGCATGCAACGACAACCTGATGTTCACATGTGCTAGTTCGCAGGCCAGCGACGAGAATGCAGCTACACAGGGTGCTGGGCGGCGGTGCAGATGGCACGGCGACACATTCTGATTGTGGGGTTCGAGGCGGGTCGCGCGGGGCACGAGCGTCAAGGCTCGGTGGGAGAGCATGCGAAGGACCCAGTTTGCAAAGCAGGGGCCCTTGCTGCTGTGCTTTGTTGGCAGCGCCGTGTGCACGGCTCAGCGAGGCCTTAATTGTTGTTGCTCGGCCTGGGAAGCTGAAGACAAGCTGGCGAGTCAGGCCGCACTGACAATGCCAGGTGAGACAGCGTCCCACTATTCTCGACGACTGGAATCAAAGCCCCAAGGATAGCTAGCGTCAAGTTGGCATGCTCCTGTGCTCGCTCTGCACGCTCTGCTCGATTGCGCGCAGCCGCAGAAGAAGCGCGTTTCGGAGGTTTTATTGGAAAAAAAATGGATCCAATCCTGCCGGGCTGGCAATCGGTCAAGCGAAGGAACGCCTGGTCGGGACAGCATCCGAAAGGGACGGCATGCGCATCAGCATCAGCCTGTTGCAGGCTTTCTTCCGAGATGATGAGAACTGCAAGTGCGGGGAAAAGGCTTGCGATCAGGCCGGACTGAATCGGAATAAGGCTCGGACGTGCCAGACAATGAACCTTGCCAAGCTTGCTCGGGCTGCGGAGGTGAGAGGGGGGCCCCAGACGGACGAAGAGCTCTGAGACCCGCAAGGATCGAGGTTACCACCGCACCGCGTCGTTGGGCAACTCGCTGCGCCAGACTGAAGAAAAATCAAAATCGGCTTGGTTACTGTAGGTCGAATCAGCCTCAGCACCACGAATTTACCGGCACACGAGTTCGGTGCCTCTCTGTTCACCAGCCCAGACAAGGCTGTGTTGGAAGCATCAGCGTTGGATGTGAGCGAGCGAGCGAGCGAATGAACATTGAGCGCAAAGGGTCGTTGGCAGGGCGTGCGAGCATGCGAGCGAGCGGGAAGCAGAGAGGCCGACTTGGACAGGTGCGTCGCGTGAAATGGAGCCGCGGTGCGGTAGAGCAGTGCTCGGCTATTGCTCTTGCGGCTCCCGACATCGGTGTGAGGCGTACTTCCGGTTCGCGTCAGCCGCGTCCTTCATGCCTAGACCTCGCTCGCCTCGGCTGCGCCGCCCGGCCAAATCGGATGTGGCCCTCTGGCTTTCGATTTGGAAATTCGGAGAGAGGCTGTTAGCTTTCTTCTCGCCTTGCCTCGCTGTGCAGGCCGATCGGCAGATCCATCGTTGGCAAGGCCAGATCATCGATGCCGAACGAGTCCCTCCTGCTTCCGCTCTGCATTCGACCCCGAACGCGGCTTCTACCCCCTGCGCTCTCTGTCGAGATTGCATCGGAGTCCCGCTCCCGTGGCCTGTAGCCTCCGTCAAACAATGTGCGCACATCAGGCTGCCCTCTGATATCTTTGCTGCTTCGGAAGTGATGAAATCAGACACCCTCGCCGGCATCAGTACTTTTTGCCTTGCGGTCAGGACGTTTCTGGGTGCTCGCTTCTCCCACCGATTCCCAATGACGCCGGCGTGGGCTCGCACATAACCGCAGTGCAATTCATGCTTCTGTAGCGATCCCTCGTTGCGCATGGGATCGGCACCATCCACTCGCAGCTCCAACGATTGCATGGGAAGCGGGGCAATCCTCGCGTACGGCGATACGTCATGCTCGCATGGCCCCCCACCGCGTCTCACCTTAAATTTGTTTTTTTGCATTCAGGGCGGCGGCGGCGCAACAAGAAGAAGGCGCCGCTTCTCCAGACCGTAGCCCTGAGCGGCCCGCGATGGCCTCCTTGGATTCGATTGTCCGGGCGGAGTAGACCTCGTGCTCGTCATCATCCACACCAATTGGCTTCCCGACCAACTCGCAAACGGATGGTTGTTCAGCGACCCCTGACTGGTCACACGAGGCCGCCGGAGTGCCAACTTTGTCGGCGCTCACCGTCGCTTGCCTGTTGCTCGAGATGGTCGTGTGAGATTGGGATCGTCACGCGGCACGGCAGCCTGCATTTCCCATGACTGAGCCTTACAACAGGATCGCCACAGGGCTGCGAGAGAAAGTTCCATGGCACTCGCCCTGCCAAGCAGCAGCCAATGCGATCCATGTGCCTTGCTCTTACATCAACTCTGTTCCGTCCCAACCACTCGGCTCCACGCTCGAGTCCGTGCCTTTGCAATCGCACCTCTCGGCTTGGATGGTGCAACCCACCATACGGAAGGTCTATCAGCTCGGGCCCAGTGGACGCTCGCATCTCGCTTGCGGGCCTAACGTCATGCCTTCCTCGCTACCCAAACAATCCACTTCTGGGTGCCTTCGTGCGCTAGGTTCGGCAAGCAAGATTTGCGAGCCCTATCGATCCGAAGGTACTCGCCGTTGCGGCTAGGCAGCGGTGAAGTCCTGAGTGACCAGGGAAAAAAATCGGCGAATGTTAGAGTTGTGGTCAAACATCCTCGGCTGATCGCCACGTGACCAGCTCAATTGCAGTGTTACTTTCGAGACTTGCATGCGCTTTTCTTCTCGACCTGGAGCGGTGGCACGCTCCAACCCGTCCAAGCACGGACTTCGCCTTCATCACACTTGACTTGAGCCGGTCATCTCCCACGGCGCCGTTGCTTCTTCCTTCATTCAGCAGACCAGCTGATCGCCTGACTGACCACACAGGATGAGCACACACAACCTCCGCGAGACCACGGTCTCGGCGCCGGGCAAGGTGCTCGTCGCTGGTGGATACCTCGTCCTCGACCCGGCCTACCCTGGTTCAGTCATCTCTACTTCCTCCCGCTTCTACTGCCATGCTCGCTCACAAACCTCCCACAGCTCTGAGCATGCGTCAAAAGAGCAGAAGTACACCATCACTGTGCACTCTCCGCAATTCCTGGACGCCGAATGGGTGTACGTCGCCTCTTTCGTGCCAACCACCACCTCCGCGCAAGACCAGCCAAAGGGACACTGGATCCTTGAGCAGACAGCCGAGTCGCGCGCCAAAGCTGGTCGCAATCCATTCGTGTCGCTCGCCCTCGTGTACACTCTTCGACTCGCCGCAGAGGTCAAGGGCGACGACGAGCTCCTGTCGCTCCTCCAGCGCACCCGGTCCGAAGGAATTCACATCACGGTAGCTGCGGACAACGACTTCTACTCGCAACGAGAGACTCTCAATCTCGCGCCAGGAACAGCACCCACGGTCGATCAGCTCCAGCAGCTTCCCCCCTTCTCGCCGCAAAAGTGCCGCATCGGCGACGTGCACAAGACCGGCCTCGGCTCGAGCGCGGCTATGACCACCTCGCTCGTCGCTTGCTTCTTGCTGCATCTCCAAGCGGTCATCCCCACCGCATCAGGCTCTATCGAGACCGAGGACTTGGCTCTCATCCACAACCTCGCTCAGCTCGCCCACTGTGCTGCACAAGGCAAGGTCGGCTCGGGCTTCGACGTGAGTGCTGCCATTTGGGGCAGTCAACTCTACCGACGTTTCGAACCAAAGGTCCTTCAGACTTGCCTCGATGAGGGCGAAAAGGTCTTTGCTGAGGGCGAAGAGTCGACACAGCAGCGAGAAGCTCGGCTTTCAGCAAGGACGCAGTTGCTGCCAGTCTTGGATCCCTACAACCCGCTCTGGAAAGCATCGCCGCTGTCGTCCAGCGGCGCTCCTGACGACGCAAGCGCTCACTCCACCGCGACCGAGGGCCTCGTCGCTTTGAATCAAGACCAAGTCGCAAGGCCTGCACCTTTGCAATTGCCGCCTGGTCTCGATCTGCTCCTAGCCGACGTTGACGCGGGCTCCAACACGCCCAGTCTCGTGTCAAAGGTGCTGGCTTGGCGCAAGGAGAAGCCCGAGTGGGCCAACCAGCTCTACAACGTCATCGCAGCCTCTAATCAGAACCTTGCCGACAGCCTGCTCAGGCTCCGCATCCTGCACGCTTCCGACGCCGCAACGTACGAGAAGCAGATCAACGCGGCCGCCAAGCAGCTTTCGCCCGAGTGGGACGCGACGCTCAAGCAGCTCCCGCAAGCAGCCGAGCAGGGTCATGACGATGCTGATGCATCGGCGGTCGATCTGAGCGTGACTCCACGCACGGTGTTGCAAGCGCTGGTGGATGTGCGCAACAGCCTGCGCTCGATCCGTGCAGGCATGCGCGAGCTCGGCAACCGAGCCGGCGTGCCCATCGAGCCGCAAGAGATCGGCAGCCTGATCAAGAAGATCAGCGACGAGATTCCAGGTGTGGTTGGTGGCAGCATTCCAGGCGCTGGTGGCTTCGACGCCTTCTACCTCATTCATCTTGAGAGCACCGACAGCCCGCGCAGCCGGGCTCAGATCTGGCAACAGATCCACACCGTCAACGAGCAGGACGACGGCAAGCTCATGCTCGGACCACTTCTGTCTCGAGCCGATGGAGCCAAGAGCGCATCAGACGAGGGCGAGAACGAGGGTAGGGCGGAAGAAGATGCTAGCCCCGTCGCAGCGCTTTTGAAGAAGCTCAAGGCGTCCGAGCTTGCAGGACACGACTTTGGCCTTCGTCTGGAAAAGGTAGACGAAGTCAAGGGCCTCAAGGACGCTGTCGGAACCTCCTTTTGATGCGGAAGCGAGACCTGTGTCTATAGACTAGCATTGGATCGAAGATACCCATCCCCAGGATGCAATGCTAAAGCGCTAACGATCCAAGTAGCAAAATACCGCGCGTAAGAGCTCAGCAAAGCGGCCAACAGGCGTCAGCGAAGGCGCGTCGTGTTAAGTGGACCTGAAGGCCCTGAGCAGACTGGAAATTCGGCCCAAGTGTTGGTTTGAGCTCTCTTGGACCCTGCGCATGGACGGCAGCCAAAACCGGACTCAGCTTCTCGTCTTTCTTCTGCCTGCATCCATTGTAGCAGGCCTGCCATTGTCAAGATACGACGAGACACATTGCATCGATCATGCTTCGACGATGAGCACACGCAATACACAAGCTGGCGTGCGATGCTCGGTGCTCCAGCGGCACTTTGCCGAGGTCGTGCCTCTGCTCACCTTGGTCCACGATCGGTTCGGCATCGACGCCTCCACATCCTCTTCAAGGTCGACACCTGATCTCTCAGAGGAGCGATGGTCTCGGCTCAATGGAACGCTCGTGGGTCTGGACCAGTCTGCCTCCGATGCGTCCCAGAGTCGATCGTGGGACGCCGCACTCTCGAGCAGCGCGACCTCCTACCAGACGATCTACGAGGCGGTCCAGGAAGCCCAATTACAGATTCTCGCCCTGACGTCCGCTCGGGGAACGACCGCAGTTTATGGCCGCCAGACAGCCTCGAGCAATATCTTGCTCAAGGGCTATCGACGTCCCGATGACCGTCTGGAGTCGTTCCGCATCACGTCCACCGGTCGACCGGGCTTGATCAACCTGTTCCCCAACTCAATGGTCACCAATCTCGTGCTCGAGAAGGAGTGGCACTACCTCTTCCACAAGATCGGCTCAGAGAGGTTCATTTGGCTGCTAGTCTACACCAGCATCTTTGTGCCCCTGACGCGCAACGGAGCAGACGGCACTTGCTTTGTCCAGCTCACAGGACCAGCTCTTAGCGAGCCCGCCACAACCTCAAGTCTTGCCGTTCTCAAAACAAATTCGGACAAACAAGCGCCTTACCGTGGGAATGCAGAGCCAGGGCTTGGCCAGGACCACACCGAGCTACCGCAGCAGAAGCAGAATACGGCCTTGGAGCCTCTCGCTGGAGGTCAGACCGATCCCGCCCCGGAAGCTGCTGTTCCCGATGCAGCACGAAGCGTGAGGCTAGGCAAGCGGACGAGGTGCTTCGAGAAAACTGCCTCGCGCCTCAGTGTGAGGTCGGCGGCGTCTGATGCTGATCTGACATCATCGACCGCCAATGCAGGAGCCCTAGCCCGGAAGCCCTCCGAGATCGTGCTGGTGCGGAGTCGCATGTTCTATGCCCGCTGTTCTCGAAACAAGGCTGGCCGCGTCGAAATCGGTCTCCCGAGTGTCCACGTTCTACCCCGTTCCGGCCTGGTCAAAGAGCTTGACAAGGTGCTTCCAGAATCGTCTCAGTCTTCCAGCACGAGTAAGCGCACAAAGCCAAACAAGACCACTGTGCCGCTGAAAGGTCGCCTCTCTCCCAATCCCGCCATCGAGCTGAAGCGAGGCTACCGAGACGCCGACTCTATGTACTTGGCAAGAAGAACGCGCCATATGGCCAAATACGTGTTCCCGCGCCAATTTGGTCTGCACAACGTCTTCACCGGCGCCCGCGACTTCGATACGACTACCCAGCCTTTCAGAGACTACACGGTCCGAGAGGCCGAGATCAAGGCGCTCGGCGCCAAGCGAACGCCAAAGTCGATCCGGAGCGCGCTCCCGATCCTGGCAAAGATACTGGTGAGGCACGACAAGCTCAACTACCATGCGCTCTTGGATCGCTGCTGTCCCTCGAGAGTTCCGAAGGGCAGACTAACGGCTCAGGAGCGCTTGCGGATCGTCGAGGACCTGGCAGAGATGGAAACGCTACAGGCCGGCACGCAGCACTCCACAGCTGTCGATGTGGCTACAGAGCGGCACCCTCCGGCTTCTGGTTCAAATGGTGTGCTGACTGATAGCACCCACGCAAATACTCCATCAAAGGGAAAGACCTCGACTATGACTACCAAGTCGAAGATCGAGCTGTCAGCACCCGCGCCGCGCAAGCCGCGGTATCACAACTATGCAGTGCCCACCACTGGGCAGGTTGCCCATTTTGCCAAGCTGGCCGTCAAATCGCTGCTCCCCCGCGACCTGTTTGGGTCCCGCCACAACCAGAACCTGATCCTCGACACGATTGGCGAATTTGTGCGACTGCGCCGCTTCGAGTCGTTCAATCTGCACCAGATAGCGCAGTCGTTCCGCTTCTCAGACGTGGACTGGGCCCTGCCCCCTCAGACATTGCGGAAGCGCCGCTTGTCGCGGCACGACGCCGAGGCTCGCAAGAAGGTGGTGCTTGAAGTGCTGTACTGGCTGTTCGATGGCCTGCTCATCCCGCTGCTGCGAACCACGTTCTACGTCACCGAGACCGCGGCGTATCGCAACCGTGTGCTGTACTTCAGGCAAGACGACTGGCACGTCCTCTCACGACCGGTGCTGGGCCAGCTGAAAGAGACCCTCTTCGAGCCAATGACACGTGCAGAGGCACTAGCAATGATGTCGTCTCGCAAGCTGGGCTATTCGCACGTGCGGCTGCTGCCAAAGGAAACCGGCGTTCGGCCGATCGTGAATCTACGACGCAGGAGCACGAAACAGGTGCACAGTGCCAAGCAGGTCGAGCAGGAAGGCGCAAAGTCAAAGTCCAAGCGAGCCAGAGTCGCAACGGCCCCCACCGCGAAACAGCGCAAGGAGGCGCTCATGCTGGGCCAGTCGATCAATTATATCCTCCAGTCCGTCTTTCATGTGCTCACCTACGAAAAGAGTCGCATGTTGTCGCGGTCAAACACCAGGGACCACACGCTCGAGCACGACGCGGAGCGAATCGACATGGACATGCTCACGAGCTCAATCTTTGGGCCCAACGAGATCTACACCCGGCTCAAGACGTTCAAGCAGAGTCTCCTGCAAGGCAGTGGACAAACGACAGGACGTGGTCCCAGCAAGAAGCGCCCGGAAACGGCGGAGAAGAAGCTGTACTTTGTCAAGCTCGACGTGCGCTGCGCCTTCGACTCCATCGATCAGGCCAAGCTGCTCGAGATCATCGAACAGATCCTGCGCAAGGGCGAGGACGAGCAGACGGAGGGATACCGCATCCACCGCTTCGCCAAGATCATGCCTTCCGCCGTGCACGACTCCCGCTCGGCTGCGAAACATCCTTCAGCCGATCCTGCAGCCGCGAACAAGGCTGGGGAAGTCGGAGCTGGCCCTTCGCGCGCTGCGCACTCACGACCACAGGGCACGAAACGTGAATTCGTCCGTCTCGCACGGCCGGACTCGGAGCACATCGACTTTATCGATCTGGCGTCGTCTTTGGCCGTTGCGCTACACGACGTCGTATTCGTGGACAACGTGTCGTACCGCTACGAGTCGACCTCATTGATCCTGAAGCTGCTGCGACAGCACGTGACGGAGAACCTCATCAAGATCGGCAAGGAGTTCTATCGGCAGCGCGTGGGTATCCCGCAGGGATCGAGTCTGTCCACGCTGCTGTGCAGCTTCTTCTATGCGGGCATGGAGGCGCAAGATCCATTCCTGCGTAGCCTTCGAACTGGCGGTACGTCTGACAAGAAGTGTCTATTGATGCGATACACGGACGACTTTCTGCTGGTCACGACGAGCAAGCGGCAGGCCAAGCAGTTCTATAATGTGATGCGCAGGGGTCACCCCGAGTACGGATGCTTCATCAGCCCCGCCAAGACGCTGGTCAACTTTGATCTCCTCGACCCGCTGATGGCTGCCGAAGTCGGGCCGCTGGTGCCGCGCACGTACGGAGACGAGTTTCCATGGTGTGGGCTGACGATCAGCACGCGCGATCTAGGCGTTTCGACGGATCTGACGCGGTACGCGGATACAGACATGCGCGATACACTCACGGTCGAGTATTGCCGACGCCCAGGAGTGGCGCTGGTAGAAAAGATGATCCAGTCGATCAAGTCGCGCTGCCACATCCTCTTCACGGACACCGCGCTCAACGGCGACAACAGAGTATATGCCAATGTGTACACGAGCTTTGTGGTTGCTGCACTCAAGTTCTCGGCGTACCTCGCAGAGCTGCGCAGGTTCGGAATCACTTTCACGGCCGAGTATCTGCTCAAGGCGATCCGCAGGCTCGTGACGTTCACGAGCAGGTACATCGGGTCGAGAGCTGCCAGCGCCACGTCAAAGCTGAATCCGACGGTCAAAGGCGACAAAAGTGGACGGGCTCAGAGGGGCGAAAAGAAGGCGGCCGCGTGGCGGGTCAGCTGTACGGCCCATGGTCCGTACGTGCAGTGGCTCGGCTATACCGCATTTCTCGATGTGCTTCGTCGCCAGGACATCTCTCATCGACCACGTCGACGCAAAGCAAAGCCAGGAGAGGAGTCAGAACAGCGCAGCCCGTACCACCGAAGCATGGACTCGGACACGAGACGCACGCTCGTGAAGCTGGTCGACGCGTGCGTACGACGCCCGTCCAACGATGCCACCAGACGACGGCTCGCCAGCATCGCGTCGAAAGCCCTGCAACAAGCGCAGAAATCTTTGCACTTCTAGACGTCAATGCGATTCCTTAGCTTCTCGCGTGCTCCTTCAGGCGTCATTTCCACAGCGTGTTGCTTCACTTGTAGGCTTGTGTGTTGTACCGCTGTCATCTGTTCACGGTGACCATTGGCGAAAGTGGCCAAATGTTAGACTGTGCAATTGGATTTCGGCATTCGGGAAACGGGATGCTGCTCCACTTGAAACTCGCATGAGTTGGTTGGACCAACACCTTCCTACAACACCTTCCGTCCGCTCACAACGCAGATCGCCCACGGATCAGAACGATGCAGCCGTAGGAGACGGTGTAGCAAATGTCACAGACAGGCGCCGAAGCCTCAGCGGGCGTGCCGCAGCCAGATCAAGGATCCCGGAGGCCAAGCCCTGGACAGCAGGCTGATGGGGTGGAGCAGCAAGCCATAGCTCACGCAGAGCACCCGGAACCACGCCCCAGCGCACGGAGCCTCGAAAAGCGCAAAGCAGTCGAAGACTCTTCTCTCGATGATGAGACAGAACGTGGAGAGAGACGCTCCAGCGTCACGCCGCATGCCGCTCACATGAAGCCGCCCCGGGCTTGGTCGGCGCTGGATCGCTCGGCCCACCCGAAGATCACTTCGTCGCGGTCGATCTACAGCTATGAGCGGCTGAACCACATCCAAGAAGGCGCATATGGTGTTGTGTTTAGAGCGCGGCCACGCGATCCGCCAGACTCTGAATCAGCCTCGAACTCGACGGTGGCGGTCAAGAAGCTGAAGCTGGACAAGAGCGGAGTCGACAGCGACGGCTTCACCATCACGTCACTGCGCGAGATCCAGGCACTTACCATGGCGCGTCACAACACCAATGTGGTGCGCCTGCACGAAGTATGCATCGGCAAGACGCTCGACCAGATTTTCCTTGTGATGGAGTTTGTCGAACACGATCTCAAAACGCTGCTCACCTCGTTCCACCGCGCACGCACATGCTTTGCGCCGTCCGAGGTCAAGACGCTGATGCATCAGCTACTGAGTGCGACTGCACAGCTGCACGAGGACTTCATCGTGCATCGCGATCTCAAGACCAGCAATCTGCTCATGAACAACCGCGGCATCCTCAAGGTCGCCGACTTTGGACTCGCCAGGAGGTACACGGATCCGATCGCCGGATGGACCGCGCCTTCTCAGCCGCGGTCGAGCACAAGCGCAACGCAGCCGCGCGAACAGAGTCCTTTGGAAGGAGGCATGACGGATCTGGTAGTGACACTGTGGTACCGCGCACCGGAACTGCTCCTGCTCAATCAGATCGCTGAAACCCGAGATCGAGAGCGGAAGCATGCACATCAGCGATCGAGCAACGGCACTCCAGCCGGCGATCAAGCCGGTGCGCAGGATCATCCTCCGCTTTACGACGAGAGCATCGACATGTGGAGCATCGGCTGCATCTTTGCCGAGCTCCTCCTCACCTCCAAGACGGGTCAGGGTCTGTTCCAAGGCAAGGACGAAGTCGACCAGTTCCGCCGCATCGCCTCTGTCCTCGGCCCGCCCAACACCACGATCTGGCCCGAGCTGCCGCTCTATTCGCGAGCGCACGCGCGTCTGGCTGCCTCCTCCACCACACCCGCATCCGAGGAGGACCGCATCAAGCGCCGCCTCGAACGCGAATTCCACCCAACCACACTCACGCCCGCCGCACTCGACCTCTTGTTTCAACTGCTGCATTACGATCCCAAGCAACGCATCAGCGCCAAGCACGCCCTCAGGCATGCTTACTTTACGGCGGAAAAGCCCAAGATGGCGCATCCAGACTCCTTTGGAAGCTTCCCCAGCGTCGCGGCGGGAGAAAGGGTGCCGCATGGCACGCCTAGTGCGCCCAATGACCACGCCAACCGAGGCCATGCAAAGCGGAAACTCGACGTCGCTGAAAAATACCCGCTGCAGTTCGAGTTCGACGTGTAGCCTGCGCCGTGCTGCAATGTACTTGTATCCGACCCGTGATCGTGTGAGATGTCGGCTTACTACAGATCCTCGGCGAACTGAGCGCGTGCGAAGGGATGGGGCCGCGAAGGATGGATGCATGTCAGCGGCTGCAGGGAGCGTGCGTAGGGTGAAAGGGTGTGAGACTGACCATGGGTACGTCGTAGAAGCGCGGATGGCCGCCGAACGGTTCCGGGCCCCAGTAGACGAGGTAGGGCACGGGCAGCCAGACAGTGAAGGGCGGAGGTGGCGGAGGCATGCGTGAGGGGCCGAGCGCAAGGAACGGCACCGGCTCGAGCGCGTCATGTGGTGGGGCGGGGAACGGCCCCCTTGGATGCACGTCGAAGTGGCGTGGTTCGTGCGACCATCGTCGAGGTGGGCTGAACGGTGCATCGACGATACCCGAGCTGTGCTCGCTGGGACGGTTGGAGTCGATGGAGCTGCGACGCATGCGTGGCGACAGCGACAGGTCGGCCATGCTCTCGGTTCCCACCATCACCGACGCATCGGGCTGACTAGGCATCAGCGTATCGGGCTCGGTCTCGGGCTCTGCGTCGACATGCACCGTCGCCGGTTCTGCTGCCTCGGATGGTCCATCCGCGCCCCGCTGTGGTGCATCGCTCGAGTCGGTAGCATCGCTGAGCCCGGGGTCATGGTGGATGGGTGGAGGGTTTACAGGTCGCGGAGGCTGCTCTGGTACGGGGTGTGGCTGTAACCACGGCGACGTGAAGCTGCCACGGCCGCGGCCGCCGCGGAACGTACCGCGATTGGAGCGTACGCGTCCCTGACCTCGTCCCGGTCCACGACCCGCTCCCTGAAACGGAAGCATGACCGCCACTCCTGTGTCACTGCTGCGGCCATCGATGTACGTGCGTGCATTGGCAAGGTCGGTGCGGATTGTACCGCGGAAGCTGCCGCGCGAGCCACGAGGTCGACCTCGTCCGCCACGCTGCAGGGTTGGGCCGCGGTGGGGTACCTCGGCCACAGTTTCGGGTCGCGATGGCAGACTTAGAGCCGCATCACTGGTCATCGTGCTCGAGGTCGCCATCGTCGTCGAAGCCTCGGGTACGCCATCGCGGCGGTCCTCACCGTTCATGTTCGCGATCGACCAGCACGCACCTCCAGATTGGTCGAGAGTCGTCGAGACCGCGGATGTGGAGAGCACGAAGGAAGGAGCGTTGTTGCGGACGACGAGGCATGGAGACGTGCGGACTGCGGATCGAGCGTCCGCACGTCTGCCAACGGTTCCTCGGCTGAGCAGGATCGCGCTGATGTTGATCAGACTTCTGACAGCCGCCGCGTTCGCTTCATAGCTGTCCCGAGCGGAAGATCCGAACATGCGGCCTTGAGCCCGAGATAAAGTTCGGCTGCACGCCGAGTGTGCGGAGCCAAGTGAAGCAGCACAAGGCTGAGTCGCCGCGTTCCGTTGCAAGACGCAGCAAATGAAGAGTAGCCATCCGACACATGTTCGTGGGCGCAAATGACAAAGTTTCCGCTCGGTGGGGCGCATCGTCCCACGCGTGCTTCTGTACAGTCAGCAAGGCTCACCCTGCGCACGTCAAATCGAGATCCTCCACGACCCACGCTCCACACACGCGCGGCCCTGTCTTAAGAGCGAGCAACGCACAGGCGACGGTGCCGGCTGGAATGGTATCTCGAATTGTCTTGCAAACTTCAAAAGTTCCATGGTAGAAGTCCATCCGCTAGGCCGAGCCGTTCATCGTCTGCCACCACCGGTGACGCGCACAAAGATGCGGAAGAGCGACACGGTGAGCACGATGAGATATGCAAGCAGACTGACAAACACCAGTCCGATCAAGGAGCCTTGCAGTCTGCAGACGAAAGGCTTGCGGCTGGGATTGTTGAGCGGATTCGGGCGATCCGCCGGCGGCTGTCTTGGCCCGACAAAGGGGCTTCCGTACGTGACGCAGACGAGCGTCGATGTAAAGTAGTTATCGAAGGTGAGCGACAGCTCCGCCGACCAGAGACAGATAAAGACGAGCTCGACGACCGTGTACGACAGTTTGGACTGCACGGTCCACAGGCCGATCGGCCGACCAAAGTACTCTAGCCAAATCTGGAAGCCGACATGTAGCAGCGTGAGTGGGGCAAAGATGATGGCGAGCAGCGGTGACGCGCCTACCGCATCATTGGCGCCTTCGGACCGCAGCACTACGAGCAGCTTGATTGCCACCGCGAGCGTTGCCGCCGTGAAGGCAATGTTGATGATGCGGAAAAGCAGCGGCACGAAGGGGTTGTGGATCAAAAAGTTCTTCCACGACTCGAGCCACGCGCTCTTGCGTCCGTCGCTCGAGCGGATCGTACGGCCCGACTCGGTGCGCGGGAAGTAGCCGGCTGCGTTGAGCCCACCGTGACCGCGCTCTTCGGGCTTCCAGGGAGATGCCCAGCCGGGCGTGGCGGGCTGATGCACCGTGAAGACTTCCGGATGCTCCATCCTCGCTTTGAATGACATGGTCGGGTATTCTGGCTCCGAGTCGTGCTTGTGCTGCTTCTCGAGATCGCGATCGTCGGCGCGTGTGGTGGATGTGCCGTCTGGCGATGGGGACGCTTGGCGTTGCTCATCGTGCATTGCAGCTGCTGCATCTCCATCACCCTGACCTCGACCAGCTCGTGCAGTGAGCCTGCTCGACGCATTGGCGTTGTGGCGCTTATTGTTCAGGAGACCGCTCGCGCCCAGCCCGGCCGCCATACCGTGCCACGTCCCCGCGCCAAGGTCGTAGCCGTGGTCCTGGTGCTCCCTGCCTCTCCTACGCTGCATCTCGATGTCGCTGCTGTCCCCACTACTGCTGGCATTCGATTGCGACGAGTCGGAGCTGGAGCGGCGCTGCCGAGATCGCTTCTTGCTGAAGCTTCGGCTGCGCTCGCGGTTCGCCTGCTTGCTGTCTGATGCCTTTTCAAGCGCATCCGACTGCGCCCTTTCGTGATGGAAGGCCATACGGAGGTGATGCTCGTGTAGGCGGGACCGATACTTTTGCGGAAGCGTGAAGGTCCACCATCGATCGGGCGATGTACTTTGGGCCTCTTGAGCCTCGGCTTCCTGCACTGCTTCGGGAGACATAGCACGGTGGAACCCGACTCCAGCTTTGTCCGAGGCCTGGCCGGCCTCGGTGGTCTCGGAGTGGCGTTCCGACGACGCAGCGGGCTGGCTACCATCATCGACGCGCATCTCTGCGGCGGGGAGCGAGAGGGACTCCATGTCTCGGACGGATCGATTCAAGCTGCGTGCCTGTGGGCTGGCGTACGGAGATTGCGGAGGGCTTGGCGACTCGTCACGCGCCCAGACAGGGACGGTGACGATGGTGGGGTTGGCCTTGCTTCGTTTCGATCCGGTCCCGCTGCGGCTGCCGGTCGTCAGGTTGGAGGAGCTGCCTGCTGCTGAAGCGCGATTGGAGAGTCGATGCTGGCTATGGCTTTCGCGCAGATGGCTCGATCCCGCAGCGTGCCTGTGCTGAGACGCGCTCGGCTCTCTCCTCTGTTGGGAAGGACCCATCGTGCTTGTTGCTGACGACGATCCGAGCAAGGTGGATCCCAGTGCAGGCGACGGAGGCAGCGAAGAGTTGTCTGCTCTCCTGTGCGCAGACGGAGAGGCGAGGAGGCTCTGCTCGTCGAATTGGACCGAGGGCGCTAGGATGCTGCCCGGTGGACTGTGGGGGTGGGTTCTTTTGGGAGCTGGCGAAGCATCGTTCTTTGGCTGCGCGGCTGCTGTAGAGGCGTCAAGGCTGACAGGTGGGGCAAGGGACGCTGTCGGTTGCTGTGTGACTTCTCCCTCGACGGACGACATTGTCGCTGCTCGCGGCGCCGGTCACCGAGAACTGGACCCTCTGAGATCGGAATCGGCTTACGCAACGAAGTGTGATCCGAGACTGAGGATGAAGAAGTCCCTCTCCCACAAAATGATACGGTCGCGCGAGATGAGGTGGGTCGTCGTCCGGGAAGTGCTTGTCTGGCAGGGACTGGCGAGATGAAGCTGGCACAAGGCTCGGAACGTCGGCGTCGGCTTCAAGTATCGATCGCAAAGCGTGGGTATGGGGTGCGGGAGCCTGTGACAAGGCCTGGGTGGAGAGAAGGGGATGGTGGACGGAGACCAGAGAGGTAGAGCCTTGGGCGAGGCAGGTCTCAGGAAGCTCATATCCCAGATGAGGGCGGAGTTGCTCCGCGTCGGAGCGCAGTCCAGCCTCCTGAGGCGTTCTCAAAAATAGACTGACCGCGTACGTCGGTCGGCCAAGCTGCCAAGCCAAGCCATTGGGCGCGCTCAGGCTCCGTCGTCATGCCGCCTTGTTTCGCACTCTCCATTGCTCACCGTCATCAATACCGTGAGGCTCTCGATGCCCTCGTCCTAAAATTGACATTATAGACTTCCGCACAGATAGCAAAGTGCCTCAGATTCGGTACTTGAGCCGATAGAAAGGCCGAGTCCGTATCGCGAAGCTTCACCCCTTTTGGTCGCGCTTACGAGCGCCTTTTCCTCGGTAAGCACCGAGAGCACAGCATCGGAACGCGGGCGCCTCCTGCTGAGGTCCACTCGTTGCAGACTGCATTTCTGGAATTCCAGGTGGGGAAGCAGGGGCAAAAGGGCTCAAGCCGCCAAAGAAGCGCGTCATAGCAAAACGTGTGTGTCGAAGCCCTGCCATGTGCGGTGTCTGGGCTGCCAGTACGGAGCGT
Organism: Moesziomyces parantarcticus; assembly: GCA_023212605.1. NCBI lineage: Eukaryota > Fungi > Basidiomycota > Ustilaginomycetes > Ustilaginales > Ustilaginaceae > Moesziomyces > Moesziomyces parantarcticus. The sequence goes on along the minus strand of JALCCF010000034.1, from coordinate 165,486 downwards.
ATCGCAGACTGACGTTTCGGCTGTGTTTACCGGCCCTTCTGCTCAAGTGGGTGCAGTTAGTGCGTCTCAGAGTGTGTGGCTGAAAAAATGTCGTAATTTCACAGCAGCAGTCGCATCCCGAGATTTTTGCCAAGATTGGGAAGTTTTGCAGATCTGACACGTTGTGATTTGACCCACAAACTCACCGACGCCGCCTATCGACATCAGATCGTGCCCGTGTAGAACAAGAGACTCAGCGCCAAGGCTGCACATCCACACAAAGTCAATCCTAGAAGCGGCCAGATGGGGTTTTGTAAGGGTTGAGTTATGTGCAGGGACTTGAGCAGCGAGCGTACATGTGTATACAGGGAACCGGAACATGTGTCGTATCGCAAAGGTAGAACCGCAGTGTAGAGACAAGAGCGGTAGGATCCAAGGGCAAAAGAAGAGGTAGCTGGGCCGTAGCTGATGGAAAAGCATCCGGGAAGAAGTTCCAGCGCATAGGCTGCAGCACGTCGAAAGGAAAAATAAGAACGGTGAAAGTGACGGTGGCGGGGATGCGAAACCGAATAAAATGATGACGAGGAAAGGCGCAAGGCGCATTTGCGTGGCGCATATGATCAAATCTATCGAGATCCAAAGGACGAAGAGAGAAGCGGAAATGTCGAACAAGTCATGCAAGGTAGGAGCCCGTAGGAGAGTAAACTAGGACTGAAATGGTGAAAAGGAGGTGAGATGAGTGGCCGATGCGGAACCGAGTAGAGCACATCGGTGGACCAACGGCCTTTTGGTGATTAGCGCGACGGGATTGGGACGATCGGCAGGACACGGTTGCAACGAGCGCAGAATCACTGCGAACGACTCTGTACTGTCTTTGCAGCGCGCTTAGACAGCAACAGGGTTGGACTGGACGACGGCTGCAAAGTCCATCATGGGGGCAGTCGCGCCGCTGCCGTTGGTGGAAGCCTGCTTGGCCGAGCCGGTCTTGGCGTCGGCGTCGTTGGCCGAATCGCCGGCCTCCTTGGCCTCGCCATGCGCCGCTGAAGCAGCAGCGGGCTTGTCGTCAGCGGCGGCAGCGGCCTCGGTCTCCTTGGTAGGCTCCGGCTGCTTCTTGACAGGAGCAGGGGCCGAAAGGATGGCCGAGAAGTTGGCCTTGGGCAAGCCGTTGGTGGCGGCGGCCGCGACGGGCGAAGGAGCCGCAGCAGCCTGACCCTGGCCGTTGGTCAAGGCCGGAAAGTCGTCGGCATTCGGCAGGCGCTGAGGAGCGGGCTTCTTCTGACCCGCACCGCCCTGAGCGCCCTGGCCGTTGGCGCGGCCGTTCGAGCCCTGGTTGGCTCGCGAGCGCGCACCGTTCTGGTTGTGGTTGCCCTTGCCAGCCTGGACGCCATTCGCCTGAGGCTTGGCGCCGTTCTGGCGGTTGGCAGCACCGTTGATGTGGTTGCTGTTGTTGTTGCCGTTATTGTTGCCATTGACCATGGGCTTGGACGGGATGGAAGCGGGGATTCGGTCGCCCTGGGTCGCAGGTGCAGCGGCAGCAGGCTTGGCCTCGTCGCTCTTGGCGCTGGCAGCGGCGCGCTTGCCGTTACTGATGTTCTCGGCCTTGGCCTCAGCCTTGCCGGCAGACGCAGCATGGGGGCCGGTGGACTTGGTCGCCGTCGAGGAGGCGGCAGCCGTGTTCGACTTGGCAGCGGCTTCCTTCTTGGCAGGAGCAGATGGGGCGGCAGCGGTCGACTTGTCGGCGGCATCGGCGCGCGATGCAGTGCGGTCGGCAGAAGGCTTGGACGCGCCGTCGTTCTTCTGGTGCGAAGCGGGGATGGTAGTCTGCGCAGAGGCGGGAGAGGTGGACACGCTCACATCCCTTGGCGTGGCAGGCAGTTTGCTGTTCTCGCCGCTGGTCGCCTCACCGGCTGACGACAACTCCTTCGCAGAGCCGTTGTTGTTGCTGCTGCTGCTGCTGCTGCCGTTGTTGTTGCTGTTGTTGTTGTTGCCGTTGTTGTTGTTGCCGTTGTTATTGGACGACTTTGCGTTCTTGGCGGCAAGCGCGCGGTTGATGGCGCGAGAAGCCTCGATCGAGTGGTTGGATCGACCCGCGTTGGGGCCGCGGGCATCGGTGCCATCCGGCAGAATGTGAGGGAAGCGACAGTCCTCGCCGTGCTTGCAGGCGGAACGGGCGAAGAAGAGACAGGCGGGACGCTCGCTGGAGCGCTTGCCGAGCTCGGAGCGCTGACCGTAGTTGCCGCCCATCGAGGCGCCGCCTCGACGGGCGCCCTTGGTGCCACGGGTGGGAGGCTGGGAGCCCGTCAAGAAGCTGCCGTCAGCGCCCACCGAAACGCCGTTCTGTGCTGGGCCGGGCTGGAAGGGTGCGGCATGGTGGGCCATGAAGGCGCTGAAGGAGGTGGTGGTGGTGGCCGCCGGGCTTGCCGCCGCCGATGCTGGCTTGGCCGACTCGGCGGAGTTCTTGGGCGCCGTCTTGGCATCGGAGGCAGGGTCAGACTTGCTGGCCTCGGTGTCGACTTGGACTGCCTCAGCAGCTGGGGCTGCGGGTTCTGGCGAAGCCTCTGTAGCATTCGGCGCGGCCTGACCCTCCTGGGCGGGCTGCTGGCCGCCAAACTGCTGGCGCGAGTGCGAGGCGAACTGGTGTCCGTACGAGTCTCCGTCGGCAGAGTGCTGCGTCGGGGCCATGTGGGGAGGAGGAGGCATGTGCACGGGCATGGGAACGCCAGCGTACTGGAGGGGCATGGGAGGCGCCATCGAGTAGAAGTGCTGCGGTGGTCCATATGCCGGGTAGCCGTAGGTGTGCGACTGGAAGAACATGGGAGCCTGGCCTGGCGAGACGGGTCCAGCGCTGGTGGAGGCGCCAGGGACGGGGACGGGGTGGGCGAAGATGCACTTTTCGCCGTATCGGCAGTTGGGGAAGAAGCGGCAGGGGATCATTCTCGCGACCTCGGGAGGTGGGAGGCTTCCGGAAGAGCTGTCCTTGACGGTGTGGGCGCGGTGTTCCGGGTTGTGCGAGGGGTCAAAAAAGGCATGCTGAGGCTGGAATGGATATGCTGGTTGCGACATGGGATGCTGGTGGACGAGGTGCTGCTGGTGTTGCTGTTGCTGCCCGTCGTTCTGGTAAGCCGGGGGCTGGACGTAGCTGACGGTGCCGTCGGGGAGCTGCTTGCCGCCGTGCGAGTCGACGACGGGAGCGGTCTGGAAAGCAGTCGACTGGGTGTGCTGCAGGGCGTTGTTGACGACAGCGGCGAGCTCGGAGTTTTGCTTGAGAGCCTCGTCGTCGACCACCTCGAGGGCATTAGCGCCGTGAGCGAGCAGCTGCGAAACAACCTGAATGTGGTTGGCGCGAACGGCGTACTGAAGCGCGGTCAGACCGGCTTCGTCGCGTGCGTCGATTTCGAGCGAGGGCTGATCGAGAAGAGAGCTGACGAGCTCGACGTTGCCGTCGTTGGCAGCCTGAAAAATGGTGGTGGACATGATGGCAGTGCCGGAAAGCGGGGAGCTCTCGTTAAGAGAAGTAGAAGCCAGTTTTGGCAGGATTCGAGGAGGAGCTAAGCCTCACTGACACTGTGCTTGCTGCAGTGCAGTGAAAGACGGCTGGCTGCAACCTCGTTGGCTGGTGCCGGGAGCAACGAAGTGGAGAAGAACGTCTGAGAGGACGAATGCTTCCAGCGTAAGAGGAGACAGTCCAAGCTATAAGATCAGAGTCCACGTGAGATGGGCGGACACGGGATTGCAAGTGACGTGCTTGTGGACAGCTTTTCGCTCGAGTCGGACAGGCTGTACGAGTGACGAAGCGGCCAGGCGAAGACAAGAAGGAGCCGGCAAACGGGTGAGAGGGTCGGGATTTGGAGGGAAGGATATGCAGCCACGAGGTGCCACAACGGAGCGGAGAGAATGCGGAGGTGACGATGCAGAAAGGGAGGGACCAGGAGGTGATGGTTTGAGAAGGATTGGAGATCCGTCGCCGACTTGCTTGACACGGCAGCTTCTGACGGCCTCGGTTTCCCTTTCTCACAGGACGAGGAGAGAAAAAAAAAAAAAGGTGGATCCCAGGCGAGGAGAGCCACCGCTGGAAGGTTGGATTTTTTTCCTGCAGCGCGAAGCTTTCTTCTTCTCGCCATTTTTTTCCCGATTTTTTTTTGTTGGTGGGATTTGCCGAAAAGCGAGAGCGGGCGCCGACCGCGAGATTAGGGCGCAACCAAGTCCGAGGCGAGATCGGGGCATGAAGAGATGACTGGGCATGCTCGGACGAGAGTCGCACGTCGCTGCAGCCGCTTGCACACGGAGTCGCTGTCCTTCCCGTCTTATCCAGGTAGCAGCATGTGCTGCACTACTAGGAGCATCCCTCTGAGATCACACAGTCTAGTCGACGGCCCGAAACTTTGCGAAGGCGGAGGCATCGTACTCTAACCATGCTTGGTGCTCGCCAGGAGGTGAAGCCGTCTAGCCGGTTGCACCCTTTCCTTCCGACCCGCTCGCGGTGAAAGGAGGGTTTTTGGTGGACCAGGAAGAATGGGCCCTTTTCAGCAGCTACAGAAAATCAACGCTCAAAATGGGCAGAAAAAAAGGTGCGAGAAAGCAGACCCTCGACCTCCTGCGGCAACTTTGCGTGCAGCCTGCAAGCCTCTCGGATTCACCCTCTCGCACGGTTGGAAATTTCATCCAAGGCTTGCTTGCCTTGCCCGACTTGCGAAGTTCTTCCTCGAAGACAGTCAGAACCGACTCGGCACCGCCATTCCAATCCGATTCCTACCAGTCACCCCCTACACCAACCTAGACCCGGCGTTCATCGGGTCGCCAAGCATCGCGACGTCTCGTCAGACAGCACTACTCGCTGCCAGGGTGGACGATTCAGCTCACGCCAACATCATCACCTAGGGGTTCGTACGCCGACCAGCTAGGCCGCATGTCACAATAATTGGCTCTCGTGTCCAGACCTCCCATCAGAGCCGCCATCCCAGGTGTGGCACGCTGTTGAATCAACATGGTGCTGCGCTGCTACAGTCGTAGGCATGTTGTGCCCGCTTTTCGCGCGGCTCAACGCCAGCTGACGACCGGCTCGCCCTTGAGGGCTTCACACACCAACGTCCCTTCCAATCAATCCAAAGCCACCGCTGCAGGCACGCTCTCACAGCCTCCTCGCGTTGGTCCACCAAAGCACGAGCCTGAAAGCTGGTCCTTCTTCTTCCCGGGCCATCTGTCTTGGGCCAAGCGACCTTCTGCGCCTCGCGCCTCGCACCCACTCGTTAAGAAGCTCATCTCCGAGATCTACAGCACCGATCGCGAACCCTCGGCCAACCGCGCCTGGAAAGCATACACGGATCTGAAAGAAGCCTCCGATGCCCACACCGTCGGTCACTCCTCCGAATCTTTCACCGCCCTCCTCACGCAGCTGGAGCCGGTCCACCTCCAACACCTTCTGCGCGCCATCGACCCTGCCGTGGCAGCGTCCAGAAAGCTCGCTCGCGCCGAAGCCAAGCACTTTCAGAGTCTGCAACAGAAGCGAGAGGTCCTCACTTCGGGTCAGGCTCCCACCAAGATCCTAGTCGAGCCACAAATCTCGAGGAAGCCCGCCAAGACATTTGATGCCCAGCACCCCGTGCGCGAGTACATGCGCAGGGTCCACATCATCTTCCGCGACATGCGTCTGCACTCATCGATCGTGCCTACCACCAGCTCGACCACCGACTCTCTTCCAAGTCTCGACGACTACAACCACGTCCTCGCCCGCCTCGCCACTGGCGGCCACATCGGTCCCATGTCGGCCATCTGGAACGAACTCTCTGGTGTCTCGCTCAAGACCGGTAGCAAAGGTCTGCATCCCGACCGCCACACATACAGGCAACTCATGATCGGTCTCAGCCGCCACGCCACAGAACAGATCGAAAGAGTACAGAAGAACGAAGCCTCCAAGACCTTTGATTATTCGGGCAAGAAGAGGCAGCTCGACAAGTCCGCTCGAGCCGCTGCTGCGGGCATGGCCAAGTTTGGCCAGATCCTCGCTCCGTCCGCTAGAGCTGCAGCCATCCTCGCTGCGCTTCGCACCATGGCGCTGCTCAAGGACATGAAGGATCACGGCGTCACCCCCAACCAGATCACGCTCGACTTTGCTGCAAGGACGCTGCGTCTTGCCGGTCACATCGATGGGCTTCACATGCTCATGCACGACGCATACGGCATCGACCTAGCCTCGGCCGATTCTGCGGACAGTGCATCGACTGGCCTCGCACCAACCACGCACACGCTCAACACCATCCTCATGGCTCTGGGTGAGCAGGCAAGCGTTCCGGAAATGGTGGCCGCATTCGAGACCCTGGCCAAGCCCTTGCCGGTGGCCGCAAATGGGACCGATGCCACCTCGTCCGGCGAAGGTCTCTTCTCGACAAAGTGGAAGGATATCTTCAGCAGCATGCGCAACCGCGAGTCGGAGGTCGATCAGTCCGGAAGTGTGCAAGACGAGGCCAACATTCCGGACGTCTTCCCGTATTCCCTCCCACACCGGATTCAGCCCAACACGAAGACCTTCCAGATCCTGCTGCGTCACTGCTGCGCCGAGGTGGATCCGCTGCGCTCGCCCGTGGCGCTCAAGAATGAGGCAGGAGGCTCGGTGGCCGCGCTTGCCATGGAGTCCACACAGCTCGCGCTCGCCGAGATGCAGGACGGCGGGCCTCGTGCAGCCGAGATGGAGCGCAGGACCAAGGGCACCTACTCGCTCTTTGCTAGGAGCTTGCTCTCGGAGGCGATCGGCCGCTCCGAGGAGCTGCTGCACTCGACTGCACGCAGCCTTGGCATCGATCTGGCAAAGCGGGAATTGTCGGGGGAGGCTGAAACAAACGAGGCAGAAAGCAAGGGTGACCACGAGACTGCAGAGGCCACCCAATTGCGACCAGAGTATCAGCGCGTATCGGTCATTCCTGGCCGAGCGATGGACGACGACTTTCATCCCATCTATGAAGCTCCCACGTTCTCTGTCACTGCGTTGATGGTTGAGCCTTTCTTCTCGCTCGCATCCGCGCGCAGACACATCGGCGATCTGCGCTGGGTCCGAGGCATCCTGTCCAAGGCCCTCGAGATCAAGATTGCCGAGACTCAGGTCATCGATGCCGCATGGCGGGTTTACAGCGCGCGCTATGCCAAGACGCGTCAGAACAGCTCTGCTGTGCCAGCATCGGAAGGCGAGCATGCATCGGTCGAATCTGACACTTCAGCTTCGCCCCAGTCGAATCGCCAGGGGCGTGCGGAGGTATCGGCCTTCCTCCACCGGCTACGACAGCAGCACCGCATGGCAGCCAAACACGCCCAATCGCTCGAGCAGCTTCTGTACGACCGACTCGACGAACGCCTGCACGACCTCTTGGCACGCAGAGACGCAAAGCAGCAGCAGCGTCAGCGCGCTTTCCGCGAAGGTCGCCTCAAGGCAGAACAGCAGAAGCTTGAAGAGCAGGAACGCGAAGCGGCTAGGAAAGCCCAGGCGGCAGAGACTCGAAGACTGCGAGCGCTTCAGAAGGAGCAGCAGCAACACTCTTCCGCAGACGGCTCAAGCACCCATCTGGACCCCGCTTCGCCCGCAACTGTCTCCGCATAAGCCAAGCAGCTGCTCAGAAATGGAGCCATGGAGCAACAAAATGACCGTGAATAGTCAGGCTGTCACACTGAGTACTACCTGAAGGTATTCGTGGAAGCGAAGAGTGAAGTGAGAGGCCTCTTGCGTTGGTGATGAGAACGAGACAAGCCATGGAGATTCGTGAGTGGGCCTGCTGGGAAGTCCGCCAAGGAACGGGGAGCAGAATCAATTGCGCGTGTGCTGCGGCGCTACGTGTCAGGTCGGCGTCACGTCGGCGCGGTCTCGAATTCCGGCCTTCAGCAGGCCGCCAGCAACGCACCGACCACCCGGCGAATTTAGCCCTGTGCTTCTTCGCGACCTTGACTGGCTTGAACCTCCTATCCTCACACCTTTACCTTTCAGCGACCCACCTACACTATCCTTGCATCTTTAACAGCTGCTTCGGACGGCTCCGCATCGACCCGCTACCTCCCACTTCCAATCCGCAATCCTGGCGCCTGACTGATCGAGCAAGGAAGTGCCTCCATAATCGTCCCAAGCAGCGGTCAAGATGGCAGACGCCGAGGCAGCTGAGCGCGCTGCCAAAGCCGCTCGGGCCCGTGCTAAGCTCAAGAAGCATCAAGCGCAGAAGAAGGCAGCGGCCGAAGCAGAGGCTGCGCAAACCACGAGCGATAAGGATGCAGACAATGCTGATTCTCCGGTCCCATTCGCCTCGAACGGTGCTCCCGCGGACGAGGAGGCGACGGAATCTGCCTCCACGCCTGAGTCAAAGGCTGATACAGACTCTCATCAGACTGCCGAGCTCGAAGCAGCCCAAAGCAAGGTTACTTCCCTCACAAAGCAACTAGAGAGCACAAGAAAGGAGCTGCAAGCAGCGACCGATGCTTCGTCATCACTCCAGCGTCAGCTAAAGGAGTCCGAGGAGAAGTCAAGGTCAACCGTCCAGGCTGCGGAAGAGTCCAGCAAAGCTATGGCCAAAAAGCTCGAGGAAGACCTGCAGGCGCAACAGGCCAAGGCGTCTAGTCTGGAAAAGGAGCTGCAACAGCAGCGCGACGGGCTCAAGAAGGCAGAAGAGACTGCCAAGCTGTCCGGCGAGCGGATCGCTGCTCTAGAAGCATCTTTGAAACACAATGCAACCTCGGAAACATCGCTCAAGGATCGCATCACCAAAGCCGAAGCCGATCAAAAGCAGGCTCAGGATCGTGCATCAAAGCTCGAGAAAGACCTCGACGGATCTCGGAAAGCGTTGGACGAAGCCACCAGCGCGGCGAAGGACGCAGCAGCCAAGTTGAAAGAAGCCGAAGCCAAGACGGCCTCCGAGTCCAAAACCGCGCAAAAGCTCGAACAAGATAAGACGAAGCTACAGCGCGAAGCAGAGGAGTTTAAGAAGCAAGCAGACCAACTCCGCAACGCCGCCGAAGCCAAGGAGAAGGCGATCCAGGATCTTCAAAAGAAGCTTGATGATCCAAGCAAGTCAAACGAGATCGCCGAGTTATCCAAGAAACTGCAGGAGTCCAACGCAAAGGTCTCGAGCTTGGAGGCTGGGCTGGCTGAGAAGGAGAAGAGCCTCAAGAGCTCTGCCTCAAACAGCGACAACCTGTCGAAGCGGATCACCGATCTCGAGAAGAAGGTCAAGGCCTCGGAATCCGCTGCGGCAACGCTCGAAGACAAGCTCAAAGAGTCGACCGACCGCGAAGCAAAAACCAAGGAGAGCCTGCAAGAAGCTGAGGCCAAGAGCACCAAGTTCGCAGCGGAGCGCACCGAGCTCGAACAGAAGCACGGCAAAGCTGAGGCGGATATCAGAAGCTGGAAGGAGAAGGCCGAGCAGCACTCCGCCTCTCTTGCCAAGGCTGAAGAAGATGTGGCGAGTGTTCGAGGCAAGGCAGACGCCAGGGAGAAGGAGTTCTCAGCTCTGCAAAAGGAGAAGCAAAAGCTCGTTGACGAGCTGTCCGAGACCAAGACCAAAGTCGAGTCGCTTACCGAGCAAAAGGCCGCTTTGGAAGCCGCGAAAGCGGAGGCACTCGGCAACGTCCAGGACCTTGACAAGAGCCACGCTACGCAGATCTCGGAGCTCAATAGCAAGATCAAGCAGCTCGAGGACCAGGCCAAGAAGGACAGTGTAGCGGCGACAAAGCTTCTAGACGACGCCAAGAAGCGTTGCGACGAATCCAGCAAGCACGCGGAAGGTCTCGATGCTTCGCTAAAAAAGTCTTTGGCCAAGGTCAAGGCGTTGGAAGCCCAATTGCAAGAACGTGATGGCAAGATCGCCAAGGCCGAAGATCAACACGCCGTCACTCAGAAGGAGCTCGGCAGCGCCTCGTCGCAGCTCGAATCGCTCAAGAAAGAGCTCAAGAGCGCGCAGGACCAGATCGCGAGCATCCAAAAGGAGCGAGATGATTCGGTCAAGAAGGTCGAGGATCTCAACAAGCAGCTTGCCAAACTTCAGGATGACCACAAGGAGGTCAGCTCATCGCGGTCTCAAGGACAGGAGGAGCTCGAGAAGTCACGTAAGCAAGTTGCCTCGTTCGAGGCTAAGGAGAAGGAGTGGCTCTCCAAGCACAAGGAATCGGAGGATCTCAAGTTCAAAGCCTTGCAGGAAGCGGCCTCCCTGCGCTCCGAGGTTGCTACCCACAAGAACGGCAGTGAGGCCACATCGAAGGAGCTCATTTCGGTCAAGGAACAGCATGCGAAGAGCGAAGCCGAGCTAAAGTCAGCCCACCAGGAAGTCGCAAAGGTCACCACAGCGCGGACGGAGGCGGAGAAGCGCATTCAGGAGCTCGATGTTCAGCTGGCGTCAACTAAATCTGACGCCGAAAAGACTCGAGAGGCGCTCCAAAGTGCCACCTCCAAGCTTGAAGCGACGGCCAAGGAGCGCTCTGCAGCTGAGAACACCGCGAAGGAGCGTCAAGCTGATCTCGACAAGGCGGCAAAGCGTAGCGAGGAGCTAGAAGCGCGAGCCAAGGCCCTCACTGCCGACCTGGACAAGGCCAAAGCAAACCTCAAGCAGGCTCAGCAGGAGACAGTAGAACGACAGAAGGGCCTCGACGCTGCCAAGCGCGAAGCAGTCACTACTGGCGACGAGCTGAAGAGCGTCACCGCAAAGCTCAACGAGTCTCAAGCAGCCATCAAGAAGCTCGAGGCGGACAAGGCAGAGCTCGACAGGACCACGACAGGGCTTCGTAAACAGCTCGGAGACGCCGAGGAAAAGGCCAAGAGCTCTTCTGCCGAGCTGGCCAAGGTGACTAAAGACACCGGGGAGGCTCTTGCTCAGAAGGACAAGGAGCTTAAGCAAGCCCGTGAGCAGGTTGAGGCGCAAGGAAAGCAGCTCACCAGCCTCGAGGACAAGAACGGCACCCTGCAGAAGGCTTCCGACCAGCTCCGCGATGCCAAGGACAAGTTGCAGAAGGAGCTCGAGGCATCGAAAGCGGACGTTGAGACACACAAATCTTCTGCAGACGGCAAGGCCAAAGAAATTGAGGCGCTCGCGGCCAAGGTCTCGACAACAGAAGCAAGCTTGTCCAAGTCGACAAACGAGGCTGCCACCGCCAAGAAGCGCATCGACGAGCTTCAGAAGAATCTACAAGCCACGACCAAGGATTTGGAAGCGGCTCGCAAGGCATCCGAAGCGAACAAGAGCTCGGCCGAGCAGAGCCAAGCACAGGTCAAGACCTTGGAAGCGAAGATCAAAGAGACCGACGCAGAGCTTGCCAAGGCCCGCGACGAGATCAGCGCCGCTCGCACGCAGGTCGCTCAGCTCCAGGACGAGATCAGCAGCAAGACGAAAGCACTTGAGGCAGCGACGGCGGACGCCACGGCCAGCAAAGCATCTGCGGAGGAGCAGGGCAAGGAGATTACGGCACTTCAGGCCAAGCTCAAGGACTCAGATGCCAGGCTGACGAAGGCATCGCAGGACGCAGCATCGTCCCAAACAAAGGTTGAAGAGCTACAGGGCGAGCTGAAGGCGAAAGCCAAAGAGCTGGCAACCAAGTCGAGCGAGGCTGACGAGCATCAATCGCAGGCCCAGGACTTGTTGCAGCAGCTCGAAGCATCAAAGCAGCAACACACGGAGCTGTCGAGCAAGCTGAAAGACCAGCAGTCAGCGCACGAGGAGCTCACTAAGGCGCACAAACAGACAAGTGCCGATCATGCGGCGGCGCAGTCTGAGCTCGAGAAGCAACGTGGCCTGCTGCAACAGACCTCCAAAGACCACGAGCAGGCGCGCAGCGAAGCTACTCAGCTAAGTGAGAAGCTGAAGCAGGCGCAGGCTGATCACGATGGCGTCAAGCAAAAATGGTCGGATCTCACCGAACGTCACACCGCCCTAGTTGCTACTCACGACGAGCACAAGAAAGCTGCTGAGGCACAGACGAAGGAGATCGAGGCAGCCACAGCGAAGACTGCTGACCTCGAGACAAAGCTCAGCGAGGCGAGTGCTGCACGCGACGAAGCTCGCGCCGAGCTCGCAGACAAGGTCGAGCGGTACCAGGAACTCGAGAGCAAGCTACAAGCAGCCGAGACCGAGATCAAGACGCTTAGCGAACGCGCCACGTCCGGTGACGAGGCTCTCAAGTCCAAGCAGGAACAACTCGATGCTCTGACCGGCCAGGCGAAGCAAGATGCCGAAACGCTCAAGCGGCTTGAAAAGGAGCTTGCCGCCGCTCAGAAGTCAGCCAAGGACGGTACGCTCAAGCACAAGGCGGCTGTGACCGCGGCCGCCAAACAGCTCGAGGCAGTCAAAGCAGAGCTCGAGAAGGCTAAAGCCGAGCACGCCGAGGCGATGCAGAAAGCCACTGAGGAGCATGAACTGGCCGCAACCGAGGCTGCTGGCCAGGTCGAAGCCCTCAAGGCTGAGCTCGAGAAGGAGAAGGCGAACCACGTGGAAGCTGTTGCAAAGATCACTTCGGAGAGTGAAGACGCCGTGTCGGTCGCCGGGAAGCAAATCAAGAACATCAAGGCAGAGCTGGCGAAAGCCAAAGACGATCATGCTGCGGCACTCACGAGTGCAAAGGACGATCACGACGCTGCTGCTAGCGAAGCTGCGAAGCAGATCAAGGCGCTGCAGGCTGAACTCGAGAAGGCCAAGGCTGGGCAAGCCGCGTCAACAAAGGCCGCCGATGAGCAGCTCAAAGCACTCAAGTCCGAGCTTGCCGAGGCCAAGTCGCAGCATAGCGCATCCATGGCTCAGGCAACCAAAGAGCATGAGGCTGCGGCTGCTGCAAGTGGCAAGCAGCTCAAGAAGCTGCAGGGAGAACTGGAGAAGGCCAAGGCCGAGCATTCTCAGTCTGCGAAGACCACCCACGAGCAGGTGGAGGCACTCAAAGCCGAGCTTGCCGAAGCGAAGTCGCAGCATGCAGCGTCACTCCAGAAGGCGATCGGTGAGCGTGAGTCTGCGGCTGCGGCGAGCTCCAAGCAGCTGGATGCGCTCAAGGCAGAGCTTGAGAAGGCCAAGGCTGATCACGCCGACTCTGCCAAGGCTGCGGAGCAGCAGTTGAAGTCCCTCAAGGCAGAGCTAGCCGAAGCCAGATCGCAGCACGCTGCATCTCTGGCCAAGGCGGGCGATGAGCACAAGTCTGCAGCCAATGCCAGCGCTAAGCAGATCGACGAGCTGCAGACCCAGCTCAAACAGCTCAAGGCCGAGCACGCCGAGTCGACGGCCAAGCTTTCGCAAGAGCATCGTGCCGCGTCCGACGCTCTCGGTGCAGAGCGCAGCAAGCTCAGCAGCGAGCTCGAGAAGCTGCGTGAAGAGCACGCCAAGGCACTCTCTGCGCACACCACCGAGCTCTCGGACATGCAGAAGAGGCTCAGCGCGGCTGCTGATGAGCACACGCAAGCGAAGGATGCGCACAGCAAAGAGGTCAAGGCGCTCAAGGCGTCGCTCGACAAAGGCCAGAAGGAGCGTGATGAGCAGATGGCCGCGCATACTCGCGAGATGCTCGACCTGTCCAAGGCGTTCGAGGACACACGTGCCGACATTAAGCGCAAGGAAGCAGAGCTGGAGAAACACTCGCAGGAGCTTGACTCGGTCCGAAAAACGCTCGGCAGCACCAAAGAGGATCTCCAGAAGCGCAACGAGCACACCGACGCGCTTCAGAAGCAGCTCGAGGAGGTCGGTCGCGATCTGACTGCGCGCAATGCGCACGTCGAAAAGCTGCAAGGCGACCACGCTGCTGCGCTGGAAGCCAAGGCGGAGGAACTTGCTTCCGCGCGTGCTGCGCACAACGACCAGCTGGCGTCGGAGCGCTCGCGTCTTGAAGCTTCTCTGGCCGAAGTCCGCACGGAGCTCGACAGCGCCAAGTCCGAGCTCGCCGAAGCCCGAGAAAAGCTGGCCTCGACGGAGCAGGACAAGTCGGCATCCGCGAAGGAGGCCAGCAAGCTTTCGGCAGAGGTAGGAATGCTCAAGAAGAAGCATCTGACGGCCAAGTCGTCTGCGGAGGCTGCGAAGAAGGAGAACGCTGAGTTGCGCACGCAGCTTGCCGAGATTCAAAAGCAGCTGGAGGAGCTGCGCTCAGGCAGCGACAAGGCACGCACGGACGGAGAGCTTCAGACGGAGGCTTTGCGGTCGGAGCTTGAGCTGGCGCGGGTTCGCGCTCAGGAAGCCGAGGCTGAAGCGGCGCGGGTGCGCGAGGAGCTCGAGACGAAGCGCGACGCGGTCAAGGTGGACAACACGAGCGTGTTCAGCAAGGAGCACGTCGACGGTGTAGTGCAGGCGCACGAGCTCGAGCTGAGTACGCTCAGGTCGCAGATCCGCAAGCTCGAGGCAAGCATGTTTGAAGAAACAGACAAGGCGCACAGGGCGACCAGGAAGGCGATCGAGCTCGAGGAACGTCTTCGCTCTGTGCCTGGCGTTGACGCTTCATCAGCGGCGGCTAAGGCGAATGGAGCTGGGCGCAATCATAAGAGGAGTGCGACTACGGCGCATGTGCCATCACTGTCGCCCTTGGCAGAGCGGGAAGTGGACTTCCCCGACGTCACACCGTCCGCTTCGTCACCGACGGCGCCGACAAGGAGGGGCATTCGAACCGTCACTGCATCCGAACTTCCGCTCCCAGCAGCTCAACGACACCGACGCCGCGAGAGCTTGCAAATGCTCGCTGCGCGTATCGGCGATGCCCCGACTGCAACCTCTCCCACAACCGAGTCGGCTCTACCCCAAGTCCGCTCCATTACGCTCGAGAGCAAAGGTCACACTCCTTCCAATTCCATTTCCCACGCCACGCCGCTGGCGCTCGGTGCAGATGCAGACGAATCGCTGCGCTCGGCTCGTCGTCTCCGCCCGCAATTTGCCAACGACGAACTGCTCTACTGCGCATGCTGCCGCGACGACCTCATCATTGTCTAGAACCTCATGCCAAGACCACAAACTCACGGGACATGAAATGACACTCTGATTCCACAGACGAGCTCCGACGTGTGCGGGGCTTCTGCGTGGCAAGAGAATAGAGAAGGGAAGACGGGTGGGTATATCGAATCGCGCTTGAAATGGACCGTGTTGGAGGACCGCGCGTTGAGTACTGTTGCTACAAAGAGACGAGAGAAATCGGAACAGCAAGGATACGACGATAAAAGAGTTTCTGAAGGAGCATGAAGACCGCGTGCATCACGAGGCAGGCTGTTGGAGCCCGCCGCCGAGATTCAAAGGTAAGGCGCGATCTAGTCCTCGCGGTCTCGCTTGAGTTGCGAGCTGTTTGCAGCCGCGCCGTTGTTCTTGTTGGCGGCGCGTTTGGGATCGTTAGTGTCGTCGCCAGCGGAAGTGCCGACGCCGCGCGGATGCAGTCCGCTCTGGCGATCGGGCCCGTCATGGCTAAAGTGATTTGCGGCGCCTCCGAGATCGCCGTTCGACTGGCCGATGGCGGGCGACGCGTGTGCGGTCGAGTGGCCCGAGGCGTGCGGAAGCTGACTGCCGCTTCCACTGGGTCCGGCAGGATTCGAGAAAGGGTTGGGCACGGCACTCTGATCCAGACCGCCCGACATGGCCTGGTCTGGCCGCACGGTGATCAAGCTCTTGAGCCAGCCGTTCTCGGTGCGCAGGCGTGCGTTTTCTGCTTCGAGGTCGGCGAGTCGCTGCTGCAGTTCCTTGGCCGCCTGTTCGAGCGCAGCCTCCCTCTGCTTCTTCTTGATCCTGAATCGAGCCGACGCAGCCGTGTTTCGCCTGCGCTTGTCCTCCTCAATAGCCTGACGGTTCGCTTCGGCATCGGCCTCAGGGTTGCCGGTGTCGATGAGCTTGAGCGGCGGGATCTCGTAGCGTCGCTCGATGTCGTCCAGCCTGCCGTTGATCTCGTCCGAGTCGTCGGGATCGTCGTGCTGGGCCTTCTTGCCTTCCGAAGTGCTGGTGCGCTTCTTCTTGGACGGCGCCGATCCAGAAGCAGAGGCAGAGGCGCTTACCTCGCCTGCAGGCGGAGCGTCCGAGCGCGAAGGTGCGCCGGTCGAGCTGCTGGCCGCCGAGTGCGTGCCGTTGATTGAGGCACCGGGCACGCCTGCAGATGAAACCGAAGCAGGCGCAATGGGAGCGCCTACGCCTGCGCCTGCAGCGGCCCAGTTGGCAGAGTGCGGGGACGGAGCGCTGATGCTGTTGCCACGAGAGGCTGCTAGGGACTGAGCAGCAAGCCACGCCGTGGGATTAGGTCCGGAAGCGGCGGCATTCGGATGCGGTTGACCTGGCTGCGGCACGGGCGTGTGCTGGGGGCCATTCAAGCCGCCCATACCGGCACCACCGTTCACGATGCCCGCGAGGTGGGACTGGAGTTGCGGGTTAGTGAGACCAGCAAGCTGGCTCAAACTAGCGAGGGCAAGCGGATTGCTGGCGAGCAGGTGCTGCAAGGCGAGGGCGGAAGTCATGTCGAGCGAGCCGGGAGCGCCAAATCCGGCTTGGGGAGCTGGCTGCTGCGCCGACTGGGCGGCTTGCGCGCCGAGCTGCTGCAGGCCCGGGAAGGCGCTGAAAAGCTGGAAGGGGTTGCTAATGCCAGCGCCGGCGGGATTGGTGGGTTGCGAGGGTCTGACGGCAGCATTGAAGTTGGGAGCGCCAGGAAAGAAGCTCTGCTGGTGGTGCTGCGGTGCATGCTGCTGCGAGGCGTGGGCCGATGCCGCATGGGGCTGCGAAGTGGGCGGGTAGGGGCTTGCAGGGTTGGAGTCGGTGTCGCGAGCCTTGCCTCGCAGTGCATGGCTGCCCCGCGAGCTTGCTGCTGCATTCCTCGCAAGGCGTTCGCGCTCCTCCTCCTGATTGCGACGATTCTCGTCTTCGCGACGACGATTGTGTTCTGCCTCCTCCTTCTCCTTCTCCTCGTCACCGAGCAAGGCATGGCCGGTGGGACCGTCGAAGCTGAAGTTGGCGTTGGTCCAGAGGGCGAGCTGATCGGCAAAATTGGGAGCCTGACCACCGGTAGGATCATTCTGACCCGAGCCGCTGGCGACGTCGTCCGAGGCGACAAAGGCGTCGATGTTGGCGAGCATGCTGTCGGAGCGCGAGTTGGAGCCGCTTTCGTTCTGGTTGTCGGCGGGCGGAGAGGTGAATTGGTTGAGACCGAAGAGGAAGGAGTTGGGGCTCTCCTCGAATGGCATGGCTACTGCGGCCAGACCCTCGCTGCGTGTCTTCGGAGCTTGGATGGAGGCTGAGAGAGACGAAAAGCCTGTGTCGAGGGAGCAGCCAAGCTGGGAAGGCAGGATAGTGTGGCGAATGCGGGCGGCGATGAGAAGTATGCGGAAAAGCTAAAAGAGGCGCTAGTATGGACGGAGAATGGTGGTGTAGAAAGGGATGTTTCGCTTGCGCGGAGTCGGACGACGAGGATGCCCTGACCGAACGGCGCCCGCGGACTAGAAGAAAGTGCAATCGACGATGAGAAAGCCGATAGCGGGATAGCTACGGGCGTGCCCGCTTGACTCGATCGGAGGGAGGTGGCAGATGCGCTTGACAGCAAGCGAAGGCGACGAGATACGAGAGAGAGGAGCGAAATGACGAATACGACCAAACGACGGATGCGAGGAGGTTGGAGAGGGTCGGTCGGAACGGCTGGAGCGACTCGAGGTGCATATTTCAGCTTCCTTGTGATTCGCACGCTGCGAGCGCCGCTGTTAACACCGCTGCATGACCAGCAGCCCAGGCCGGCAACCACGGATTTTTTTTCCCTCCCTCACCCGGATGGGAGCCACCGCCCGAACCGCACAGCCCACGTTCCGAATCGGCACTAACTCGAGAAGCGAGGCTCGATTTTTGGCAAAAAAGCTCAAAGCCAGGCCGAAGGGCTTTTTTTGGGTTCACCGAAGTGTCTGCTGCTCGGCGTCATCCAGTCTTCACCACGAGTCAATTGTCGGTGCTGTGCGGCTGACTACACGGATGGCAGCTCGATGGGAGCAGGTGTTGTGGCTGCTGATTCTCGCCGAAATCCTGCCGATGCCGATCGTCATCTTTCCAGGCAGGCAGCTTAAAGCGGGGTGAGTGTGCTCGTGGACAGGGTGCAAGGGTGCGTCTTCTTCCAGCTCAGCCAACCAGCATGGCTCGGCGGCTGCACCTCAATTGCAGGCGAGCCTCGTAATGTCCGGAGCTCGTCCGTGGAGCGCGCTGCAAGCTGCACCCACCCGCAGTTCCTCGCTGCTCGCCAGACATCCAATCAAAGCGTTCTTCACACACTGCTCTCCGGAGCAAGGTCTTGTTGTTTCTACAGCTTGCATCGACTTGAGGTCCTGATAAGACGGTGCTACCGTATCGAGAGCTACAGAGCGAGTGGACCTGGCCCACTACGGTAAGCTGCTCGTGGGTTGCGCGAGGTACAGCTTCATTGCTTGGAAGTGGGTCCATGCCTGGGTGGGGGAGGCGAACGCCTCATCCGAAATTGCCTCTTTTTCGGTACGACTGACGTGATTTTTAGCGCGGCTGGTGGGCTCCACCAGCATCGATTGCCTCGTCCTTCTTGCCGAAGCCAGTCAGTTTGAAGCGGCTTTCTTCGTCATTCCGAGCACGGATCACACGATGCTTGCTCGGCTATGCTGGGCCATATCGCGAATGCACTCTGTCAGGCCTTGTTGGAGGCGAAGTATGCAGTCATCGGGTTCGAGAGAGCCGATTTACTCGATCCTGATCATAAATAATCATGTTAGAGCCTGTGAAGCAACAATTAGCAAGCCTTGATTACCTGTTCATATGTAATCCGACCCGATCACAAAATTAGGCACAGCACGAGGCAGCAGCGCACCGACCAACAGTCGAGTCTCCAGCTCACCCGCGTCGGGCTGTGGGTGTGTGTCTCTCTCCAGGGAAATCGCAGATGCAGCGCGGGCCCGCCAAGGTGTTGAGCTGGAAGGTCCTTCTGCTGTCCGCCGCATTCCCGCGTGCGTTGGCTGGCTGGCTGCCCAGTGTTGGGCGCGGCTGCACACCTCACCCACGCCTCGCCCGTCACCTCGGGCTGCCACCTCCAGCACGCGTTGTCGAAGCTCACTCCGCACGCTCCATCGTCACACTCTTCTCACCTTGTCCACTACCCTTCCATCACCTCTTCCACCTCGCCTGCCTTCGACACCGTGGGCCGCCTGCACTAGCTTCCGTCTACCTCCGGAGCCTGGCCCCATCGCGGCGTCTGCCTATCCTTCCACCATGTCGTTCAAGAAGGATGAGGAGGTCGGCTCCACCGGCTTCTACCAGGACAAGACTTCGGTCATCCAGGAAGCTCGTGTCTTCAACGAGACTCCCATCAGTCCTCGAAAATGCCGCATCCTCCTCACAAAGGTCATCTACCTCCTCTACATGGGCGAGTCCTTCAGCCGACAGGAGGCCACCACCCTCTTCTTCGGCGCAACCAAGCTCTTCCAGCACAAGGACCCGGCGCTTAGACAGATGGTCTACCTCGCCATCAAGGAGCTCTGCCCCTTCTCCGACGACGTCATCATGGTTACCGCCTCCATCATGAAGGATATGCAGCCCAACGTCGAGGTCATCTACCGTCCCAACGCCATCCGCGGCCTCAGCCGAGTCGTCGACCCTTCCATGGTCCAGGGTCTCGAGCGTTTCTTCAAATCCGCCATCGTCGACAAGAACACCTCCATCAGCTCAGCCGCTCTCGTCTCCGCCTACCAGCTGCAGATCGCCGCCAGGGACGTCGTTCGCAGATGGGGCAATGAAGCTCAGGAGGCCATCAACTCGAAGAGCTCCTCCGGCGCCAGCTTCTCCAGTGGCTTTGCTGGCGCTGGCAGCTATCTTGGCTTCTCCGGCTACGGCTCGTCTCAGGCGCAGTCGCAGAGCAGCTACCAGGCTGTCGCTAGCAGCAGCTACATCACCCAGTACCACGCGCTCGGCCTTCTCTACCTCATTCGTCAGGGCGATCGCATGGCCATCACCAAGCTCGTGCAGCAGCTCGGCGGTGGCCGCGGCGGAGCATCCAGCGGCCAGGGCAGCGTTCTCAGAAGTCCCTACGCCATCTGCATGCTCGTCCGTTACGCCGCCAAGGTCGCCGAGGAGGACCCCAACCTGCGTGCTCCCATGATGGAGCTCCTCGAAGGCTGGCTCCGACACAAGAGCGACATGGTCAACTACGAAGCCGCGCGCGTCATCTGCGAGATGAAGAATGTCTCCACCCAGGATCTCTATCGCCCGATCGCCGTGCTGCAGCTCTTCCTCTCGAGCCCCAAGTCGACACTCAAGTTCGCCGCCATCCGCACCCTCGCCAAGCTCGCGCAGACTCAGCCCGCAGCCGTCCAGACGTGCAACGTCGACATGGAGAACCTCATCACCGACACCAACAGGAGCATCGCCACCTACGCCATTACCACCCTTCTCAAGACCGGTAACGAAGCTTCCGTCGACCGTCTCATGAAGCAGATCAGCGGCTTCATGTCCGAGATCAGCGACGAGTTCAAGGTCATCGTCGTCGACGCCATCCGCAGCCTTTGCCTCAAGTTCCCTTCCAAGCAGACCGTCATGCTCAGCTTCCTCGCCGGCGTCCTCCGCGACGAGGGTGGCTTCGAGTACAAGCGCGCCGTCGTCGAGGCCATCTTTGACATGATCAAGTTCATCGGCGAGTGCAAGGAGACCGCGCTCGCTCACCTGTGCGAGTTCATCGAGGACTGCGAGTTCACCAAGCTCAGCGTGCGCATCTTGCATCTGCTTGGCGTGGAGGGTCCCAAGATGCCCCAGCCCCACAAGTACATCCGCTACATCTACAACCGCGTCATCCTCGAAAACGCCATCGTGCGCGCCGCTGCCGTCAGCTCGCTCGCCAAGTTTGGCATCGCCGACAAGTCGCTCAATGCGCGCATCAAGGTGCTGCTCGAGCGATGCCTCGACGACGTCGACGACGAGGTGCGCGACCGTGCCGCCATGTACCTTCGCGTTCTGCGCGAGTCGAGGCTCGCCGCCAAGGTCGTCAACGACGAGTCGAGCTACAAGCTTACCGCCCTCGAATCGGCGCTGCAATCGTACGTCTCGGACCCATCGTCGTCGACGAGCGGATTCGACATTACCAAGATTCCCCGCATCACGCGCGAGGAGGCCCGCCAAGAGGCACTCCGGGCCAAGAGCGAGGCTACAGCCAGCGTAGCCATGGCTGCCGACAGCTCGCAGAGCGTGCATGCAAACTCCAACAAGGGCGCCTCGACTTCCAAAGCGGCATCGTCCGGCGACTCGGAAAGCTTGTACGCCCAGCAGCTCGCGGCGGTGCCGCAGTTCGCCGACTACGGGCCCGTGCTCAAGAGCTCGTCCAAGGCTGTCGAGCTCACCGAGTCCGAGACCGAGTACGTGGTCAGCGCGGTCAAGCACGTCTTTGCCGAGCACGTCGTCATTCAGTACAACGTCACCAACACCCTGCCGGATACCGTGCTGGAGAACGTGGCGGTGGTGGTAGGTGGAGCTGCGGAGGCTGGCTTGCACGAGGATTTCATCGTCACAGTGCCTGCGCTGTCGGCACAAAACCCGAGCGGTACAGTCTACGTCTCGTTCACGCGCGAAGGAGGTGCGACGGATTACGCGCAGGGTACACTGTCCAACACGCTGCGCTTTGTGTCGAAGGAGGTGGACCCATCGTCGGGCGAGCCCGAGGAGGAGGGATACGACGACGAATACCAGACCGAAGAACTCGAGCTCGGTGTTGCGGATTACATCAAGCCGGTGTACGCCAACTTCACCGAGGAGTGGGACAAGCTGGCTTCGGCGCCCTCGGCGACCGAGACGTTTGCGCTCACTGCGCTCGATGGCCTCAAGACGGCGTGCGATACGCTGATTGAGCTGATGGGCATGATGCCGCTCGGAGGCACCGAGTCGCCGTCGTCGACGTCGGTGCATACGCTCAACCTGTCGGGAGCCGTGGCGAACCCGGGCAAGCCCGTCAAGGCGCTGGCTCGTTGCAGGATGACGTTTGCTTCGGGCCAGGGCGTGACGATGGAGCTCTCGGTGCGCGCCGACTCGGACGCAGCTTGCCAGCTCATCATGAGCGCCATTGCATAGTGCGTCTATTGTTCCTCTCATCACACCCTCTGTTGTTCGCTCGTCATACACCTCACCCCCCCTTCCCCTCTTTGCCAAATCGTGAACTTGTTCCACAACTCTTTTCGCATGCACGTGTGTAATTGCAGTGAGTGCATCTGGGACGATCAGTAGAGGACGGTGGAAGTTTGGCGACGAGCCAGCATGCGTTCTTCCTCGCGTCGTTTGAATGCGGCGACCTTTTTGGCGAGGCCAGGATCTGGTTTGAGCGAGCGATTGGAGACTGCGGCTGTGCACGATGAAGCGGGGCACTTGTTGTTGCCTTGCTCGACGTAGGTTTGAATGGCTGCGCGCGAGTATGAGTGCGAGCAATTCGAACTGACCACCTCAAGTCAAATCAAACAAGTCAGCACTGGGAACACGTGAAGTGAATGCCGCTGGAGGTACGTACTTTGTGAGTGGATCCTCGAGGAGGTTTGCGGTGAGCGGACAGCGGAAGTTCTGTGTTTGACCGCCGGCGACGATCTCATCGTCCGAGTCGTCTTCATCGCCGTCTTCGGCGGGGATGAGATCTCGAACGGGAGGCATGGCGCCTTCCTCGCGAGCGACCCAGACGGCGTTCTTAAAGTTGTGAAAGTCGGTGTTCTTGGCATACTTGCGCCGAGATGTCTGCTTGTTGTACGTGTCCAGATGCGCTTGCACCTCTTCCTTGTATCGCTTTGCGGGGTCGTCCTGAATGCAGAACGTCACATCGCAGGTCGAAATGGTCAGCATGAGATGCGAAAGGAGAGGCAATATGAGGCTGCAGATTGTGGGGATGCTTACGAGGGAGATGCCGGATTGGAGGTCCTGTGTGATTTCTTCGAGCACTCGTCGTCGGATGGCCTTTTCGGCCTGCACGTCGATGAGCTCGCGCAAGTCGAGTTCGGCCTGTTGTAGCTCGACACATTCGTCGTGTGATCGGAATGCCTCGGCGACCTGTTCGGCGGTGTCGTTGAGCAGCTCGATGCAGCGTCGGATGTTTTGGTCCTGATTTCTGAGCTCGTTCATGAGGCTCTTCAAGTTGGGCACCTGCTCTCGACTGAGCGGATGTGGCCGCAAGTCGACATCAAAGCTGGACCCATCACCGCGGTTGGTTGCGGTGGCTGATCCATTGGTTGGGCGACTTGGACCAGCGGCAGAGGCAGCTGCGTCTGTTCGCGAAGGCTGCGTGCGTCTCTGCGATGAGGGTCTGACGTCCTGATCCGAGACCGCCTCGTCATCGTCTTCGCTGTCGTTGATGCGGCGGCGCCGTGTAGAGCGTGACATGATCTTCAATCGCGAATGATCGAATGATGAATGATCAGTCTTGCGCTTCAGTGAACTAGATTGTGATGACGACGAGTGAAAGGGAGGATGGCGATGTGGTGTTGCATTTGCTGCGCAGCAACGACGTGCGTGAGGGCGAAGTGTTGTTCTCGGACCCCTTTCCGCGCCCGCAGCCAGGCAACCAAGCTCCACCTTGGATTTTGCCGCCGAACGGACCAGCAGCAGACGCAGCAGCAGCAGAAGCAGGCTTCAAGCGTCTCAAGCCACGCCAGCCTTTGAGCTGTCCAAGCCGGATTTTTCGCGCGACGCGTTGAGTGGTCCGGAGTTCTGGCTGAGGCGCGACCATCAAGCTTTAACATCGCTCAAGGTTGAGCGTGGAGGATGAGAGGCACTGGAGCACAGGAGACGACTCAAAAATTTCACGACAAGGTCCTGCCAAAAAAAAAAGTGGTCGAAGTCCAGAAAAAATTTCCACACGGCATGGCGAGCGGTGTCGGCTGCATCCCGCTTTCCGCTTGACAACTTGTCTCCATCTCGCGTCGGAAGTGAGGCTCAGCAGTTGGCTCGGCGACAGGCAAACCGAATGGTCACCAAGCGAGGCGCGACCCTGCTTGCTTCGTTACCTCCTACCTCATCCTACCCCTCCGTTGCCTTGACGCCCTTGGTGCTGCTCTCGCCGTGGACGTTGCATCGACATTCTACCAGCCACCTCGACTACATACCCGCAAGAGACGCTGCGATTCGAGGTCGTCGCGGCGGTTTCTAGCATCCAACACACGGTCACTCACCGCCCACGCATCGTCTCGACGGTCGGACAAGTAACAAGATGAAGTACATCGTCGTCAGCGGAGGTGTCATCTCGGGCATCGGCAAGGGCGTCATCGCCTCGTCCACCGGTCTGCTCCTCAAGACGCTTGGCCTTCGTGTCACCGCCATCAAGGTCGACCCTTACATGAACATCGATGCCGGCACCATGTCGCCTACAGAGCACGGTGAGGTCTACGTCCTCGACGACGGTGGAGAGGCCGATCTTGACCTTGGCAACTACGAGCGCTACCTCGACGTCACCCTCAGCCGTGACAACAACATCACCACCGGAAAGATCTACAGGGAGGTCATTGAGAAGGAGCGCAAGGGCGACTACCTTGGCAAGACCGTCCAGATCGTGCCTCACCTCACCAACGCCATCCAGGACTGGATCGAGCGCGTCGCTCAGCGTCCCGTCGATGGCAGCGGAGAGTCGCCCGAGGTTTGCATCATCGAGCTCGGCGGTACCGTTGGTGACATCGAGTCCGCCCCCTTCGTCGAGGCCATGCGTCAGTTCCAGTTCCGCGTCGGCCACGACAACTTTGCCCTCATTCACGTCAGTCTCGTCCCCGTCATCGGCGGCGAGCAGAAGACCAAGCCCACCCAGGCCGCCATCCGCGACCTGCGCGGCCTCGGTCTCGTGCCCGACATGATCGCCGCCCGCTGCCCCGTCCCGCTCGAGCCCGCCGTCATCAACAAGCTCTCCATGTTCTGCCACGTCGGCCCCGAGCAGGTCATGGCCGTGCACGATGTCTCGTCCACCTACCACGTGCCGCTGCTTCTCGAGGAGCAAGGTATGGTCCGCTTCTTCCAGAAGCGTCTCGGCCTCGACGTCAACGGCAGCATCCCACGCCCCATGAAGGAGCAGGGCCGCGAGCTCAGGACGCGCTGGCGCGACCTCACCGTCGGCCACGACCGCATGATCGACAAGGTCGAGATCGTCCTCGTCGGCAAGTACACCTCGCTGCACGACTCGTACATGTCCGTCGTCAAGTCGCTCGAGCACGCCGCACTCCGATGCCACCGCAAGCTTGAGCTCAAGTGGGTCGAGTCCAGCGACCTCGAGCCCGCCGCAGAGAGCGACAATCCCGTCAAGTACCATCAGGCCTGGCAGGCTCTCTGCTCCGCCAAGGGTATCCTCGTGCCCGGTGGCTTCGGCACGCGTGGCACGGAGGGCATGATCAGCGCCGCCCGCTGGGCGCGAGAGAAGAGGGTGCCCTACCTCGGTATCTGCCTCGGCTTCCAGATCGCCGTCATCGAGTACGTCCGCAACGTTCTCGGCATCGAGACGGCCGGCTCGGCTGAGCTTGACGCCAACTGCAAGGACCCCGTCATCATCTACATGCCCGAGATCAGCAAGACCCACCTTGGCGGCACCATGCGTCTCGGTCTCCGACCTTCGATCTTCCAAAAGGGCACCGAAGAGTGGAGCAAGATCCACCAGCTCTACGGTGGCCAGCCCGTCGTCTGGGAGCGTCACCGCCACCGATACGAGGTCAACCCCGAGTACGTGGAGCGCATCGAGAGTGCCGCCTCGAACCCCTCGCTTGCCGCCAAGGCCGCGCCCCAGAAGCTGCCCAGCACCATCCCGGCCACCTCGCCACCGCTTCCTTCGTTCACCTCGCCGCGGCTCGGCTACCCGTCTGCTGCTGAGGCTGAGCCGGCGGGCATCGACGAGCTCAAGTTTGTCGGCAGGGACGAGAAGGGCGAGCGCATGCAGATCGCCGAGCTGCGCAACCACCCGTACTTTGTCGGCATGCAGGCGCATCCCGAGTTCTGCTCGCGTCCCCTCAACCCTTCGCCGCCGTTCCTCGGCTTCATCGCCGCTTCTGCAGGTTTGCTGGACGAGCAGCTGGCCGTGCAGAAGAACTACGTCCCGCCCCACCCCAAGAGCCACATGATCTCCGAGTCCGAGATGATCAAGCGCAGGGATGCCGGTGAGACCGACGACAAGCCTGCCACGACCCCGCCTGGCGCCGCTACGCCTACCCGCAGCCTCAGCCTGAACAAGGGAACCACCAGCAAACCGGATCTCGCTGTTGCTGCACGCATCGCCGCTGCGGAGAAGGCCAACAGCGCCGCTACCGATGCCTAAACGGCCGGAATCCTCCTAATTACTTCAACCCATTCCCCCCTTCGTGCATATCCCGCCTATTTCTAGACATGTGTTCCAACCATACGACGGTTCTTTTCCGCTACATCTGTATTCTCGCAATCGTAACACCATTCAAAAGGAGTCGTTCATGGAGTGTCGAGTGTCGAGAGGACGAGGGCGTTCTTTCCGGCTATGAAGCGGAGATCCAGTCGCAGCTTTATCTCGGAAGGAATTGGACTGTCCAGCGTGTAAGGTGGTGCGGAGGCGCGGAATTGGATTTAGCTCGGCTAGCGAAGATGAGCAGTCCAGGGTCCAGAGCGAGATGCAAGTTTGGCTGAGGGCCAAGGCGTCCAACTGCGCCGACGCGACCAGCGCAATCATTTTGGGCGATTTTCTAGCCCGGCAGAGCGCCAGAGGGGCGGGCGAGGCGGGCTGGGCCGTGCATATGAAAGTAGAAATGAGCTGTTGCGTGCATTGCGTCAACTCGACCACCTCGACCACCTGCAGATGCGGTCCTTTGGTTTGCACTTGTCATCGCATCTCGGATGGCTAGACCTGCCGTCGACCGCCACAGTGTCTCCGTAAGCTCATTTGATGGGAGCTGGTGGCGCAGCTGAAAAGCTAGACGCCCTGAGTGCGACACGATACACGCCACACAGGCGGGACGATACGTCGCGCTGCTCTGTGATCAGCTGGTCGCGGTGCGGGATCGTGCGAGCTGCTAGAAATGAGACTGCGGGACAAATCTAGCCGGTCCACAAAGTCGTCCGCCTGCAACGGGGCGTCTTCTTGGATCAAGCAGAATCTATTCAGCAGCAGCCCGTGAGCTAGCTCGCAATCATGCAGCTGCCCGTGCATGCCCAGGTGGGCGTTGGCTGCGTTGGCTCCCTTCGTTCTTGCAAGTATTACAATGCGGCTAGGCTGGATAAGCGAAGCCACATGAGGTTTCAGCGTCCGGTCTTCTTGCACGTCTGTCAAGTGAGACATCATGGAGCGGGCCGGTCCTCTTGCCAACATCGGTCTTGTGGGCGTGCCAGCGTGGAGACACAATTGCACTACACCCCTATCGCCTCGTCAATTCATACAAAAGCAATTGGGGGATCCGGGCTGGCTATGACGGCATGTCCCTGTCAGTGCGCTTCTGTCTCCACCGTCTGTCTCTACCGTCTGCTAGTCGCTGCTACGAAGCCCGGTGCTTCTGGTCCTGTTTCTTGTCCTCGTTCAACACTCGCAACCACCAACAACACCATCTTCAAGATTGGGCCGGCCCCGATTTCTTCAACACACTCTTTCTTCACCTCGAGCGAACACTCACCCTCCGAATCCTCTCTAATCGAACTTCTCGGAGCCCGCGAATCTAGCACCGGTAATCAGGATTGATCAAAATGGCTCAAGTATCTCTGGCAGATCAGGTGTCACGCCACGCGTCCACACCGCAGAAGCAACGAGGACGTCCATTCAGCTCGAAAAGGTCGAGCGTGTGGTACGACAACGACAGCCAGACTGGAGACGAAAGAGAAGACGACGGCGACGCTGACAGCTTGACCAGCGCCGAGAGCGCCGACTCGGGCGCAGACACACTTACGACACCCGAGTCGTCGCCTCCGCATTATCGCCATGCGGTATTGCACGGCACCGAGCCACCGCAGGCTCCTGCTGTAGGAGGTTTCGATTCCAACGGCAACTGGACCTGGTCAAAAGCTTGGCCATCGGGTGGGCCATCCGATGGCCTTGGTGTCGATGGCATCGAGGCGGGAGGTAAAGTCTCGCAGGAGACCTTGCCCATCAAGCCGGTGCTGAATCGGCATGACCGTACACAGATTGCCATGACAGGCAGTATCAGTGGCCTAGCTCCGACCGACCGGACGCTCATGCTTGAAGCTTCTGATCAGGACCGGACCGACCACTGTGATTTGGAAGAGGCGATGGAAGAGGAGGATGATCCATATGATGTGGTCGGCTTTACGTACTATCCTCCCCGCTCTGCGTCGTCTGCTGATCTATCGGGCGAAGGACACAGCATCGTCATGCCGGTGCGCATTCGGCTCGAGTACGACTCCTCTAGCGATGAAAGTGATGGAAGCGTCGTCACCACTTCTTCCAGCGGCAGTGACTCGGATGCTCGTCGTCGAGCCAGCCTTCACATGCTTCAACGACTCGGCCGGAATGTCAAGATTCCTGAACGCCACGCCTCCGCCATGCGCCTCGGTCAGGGAGTGCCTCGGAGACCGCCTTCGCTCGACGAGATCTCCCACCGCGTAGGAGGTGCAGGAGCTAGCTCGTACGGCCGACGAACGCCTCCTACCAGTGCTGTGCCGCACAATCGGTCCGTCAGCTGTCCGTCGCCGCTCCTGGTGCAGCGGGCCCAGTTTGGCGAGGTCGAAGTCATGGTCACTCCGCCCACGCCGCAAATGTCGACCGAAAAGATCCTCGGCGTCGTGCTCAAGAGCCCCAACATGCCCTCTTCGCCGTTCTCGACCGACGCCCTTGGCAACCTCACCGCTCCGGCTTTCGACGTCGCTCCAGGCAGGCAGATCATGCTCGAGGACCGTCAGCGCCAAGCTAAACTGTGGCTCGAATCGTTCAAGGCTCAGCAGCAGGAGCGCCAGGGGCTCAGCCTCAAGCTCGGCACCGGCTCGGTAGCTCCTCCAGTGGCCAACGAGACCCAGGCTGCTGCTACCTTCACTCCGAGCAGCCCAACGCGCCGCAAGAGCCCCTCGTACCCGAGCCTTTCACTCGACGGCGGCACCGATGCGTCGATGCAGCAGCGTGGAGGAGGTCCGCCCATTCCGCCGCGCCGACGGAGCTTTGCGCGCAAGATCAGCGACACTCCATGCGTCGCTCCGTCCGGTCAAGCTGGCACATCGAACAACCCCGTCGGAGCATCCGAGCCCATCGAGCCTGTGCAGTCGGCTACTCCTGACACTTTGACACCGCACACGACTTCCAGTCCAGCGATGCGTCAGACGCACGCGGCGCCCCGACGCTCTCTGGTGGCGAGGCTGAGCCTTCGCAGATCGAGCAAGGAGATGCGCGAGGAACAAGCTTCGCTGCAGGTTCCCCGCAAACCCGTGCCCGCTATCTGAGAGTGTGCCTCGTGGCTCCAGCCTCGCCACGCGCGCATTTTTTGTCCATTGTTAGTTCATCTCGATCAATCGACAAAAACGATTGCGGGCAATTTTTGCACCTTGTGAGATCTCGAGCAGCAAAGTAGACATCGCGAACATTTCCGACTTTTGTTAGACTCGTTACGGTATACAGACAGACTGAAGCGCTCCCCCACGTGAAGCCGATATTTTGGACTTCGGCCGAGCTTTGTGCTCATCGGATCCGAAAGTATTCGTGGAATCGCGCGCCGTCGAGGAGGCACGCAGGAGAGGAGCTGTAGCTCAGAGCTCTTTGGCTGGCTGGGCAGTTCGAAATTGTCGAGCTGCTTTTGGCGCAGCTCGCCAGCAGTCTCTGGGCAAATGCGACAGGCAGGGCAGCAGACGGCAGAAGAGCAAGCACCAGCTGGCTGCGTTGAGCGAGCGCAGTGAGCGGGTGTCAGGCTCGAGTTAGTCTTCGCCATCAGCCCGCCATCTTCCCTACCTTCAAGCTATCGCCCAATATCGTCAATATGGAGTCTACTAAGGTCCCCGTCAAGCTCGCTCGCGTAAGCATCATCACCCAGAGCACATCATACTCGGTGCCATCCGACCAGCGCACATCGTCACCTTCAGCCCAGCAGCAGCAGTAGCAGAAGCAGCAATCGACACGCAGCAGCAGCAGCATAAGCAGCATCCAGCATTCAGCCCCGACACGTATCGCATCATCGCCAGTCACTCAACCTCATGCTGGTGCCAGCATTTGCGCTATCACGATGGGAGAGATCGTCGTTGCACGCACTCACGAATGTGCATTCTAGGTGCCATCTGCAGGGATGAATTTTGATTCTCGAGGAACACGGCATCTGCACTTGACTTCGACAAAGAGCCGCATTCATCGCATATGGCAACACCTACGCAGAGACGGGAGGAAAGATGTAGCATGCCGTGTTGGACAATTCTTGCGCCTTGATGTCGCAAGTACAGATCAGCGTACTTGTCTGTCAGGGACGTTTGACACTGTCGAGCATTTACTGCCCACATTGCATCGTTCAGCATCTTTGTGAAGGTGCATCGTTTGTCAATGCGGCGACGTCAATATGCGCCTCGATGCTGGTTCGGGCGTGCGGTTCTCTCAGATCATCTTCGGACAGCGATCAGTTCGCTGCCAACATCAGATGTACGCGAGGCAACCTGCATCCCTATCAGCCTCGTGCAACGATGTAGGACTCGACATCAGCATGGCGCATGATCGCCGTCAGCCTCTCAGCTTGCGACAACAAGGTTCGACACTTCAGATCTTAACACCTGCACTCAACTCATCACCGACACAGTTCGACCGCTCTCGTCGCATTGCTGCTGACTTGCTTCTCGACATGCTGCCGCGACAAAAGGACGATGTGCCGCTTCTCGACCGAGCTCGTTTCACAAGTAGCAGTCTCACTCACACTATTTTGTCTCCCCTTGTTTCTGCTTCGCTACGATAGGTTACTAAGGTCCTCGGCCGTACCGGCTCGCGCGGTGGTATCATCCAGGTGCGCGTCGAGTTCATGGACGAGACCCGCCGATCGATCATCCGCAACGTCAAGGGCCCCGTCAAGGTCGACGACATCCTTGCCCTCCTCGAGTCCGAGCGTGAGGCCCGACGACTCCGATAAACGGCTTGCAATCCGTCGCATTCTTCGTCTTGCCCTGATGCCCACATGTCTCCCACGCACGCTAGTCTCGCATCTCTAGGTCGGAACTCCACCTCGATGCTGATATGGCGAGCGTTTCCGACAGTGCGATTTGCCAAAACATTTCGCACACATCAGACAGCATAGGCAAGATGCGACAGCAAGCATCAGTTTGTTCGGCAGTCCGATTTGGTCATCCCAAAACCCTGTTGCATTCTTTTGCGGTTTCATCCTATCTCCTCACAACTTCATATCTCTCCGCCCTGGGATTGCGGAGAATGTAGCAGGTTCGTGTACCATCAGTAACCTCTTCAACCGCACACATTCTTCATCGCACGTTCTACATCCACTCGCACTTGTAGTGTCGATGGGCTCAAAACCTGTCGGCTCTCGCAATCCAAAAGCAATCTCCCCTCGCGGGAGATGATTCTGATTCAAACTCGAGTGCAGCACTGCAGGTGTCTTTCGTGCCGCAGTACCGCCTCATCACGGAAAGTGGATCGAGCAGCATGAACTACGATGATTGTGAGCAATGTCAGATTGCCTTCGAGAGTGCTTGTCTAATTCGTCGAGGATCACTTGTCGAGGAGCTTCTTGATCGCACGAATGATGAGGTCATGGTCGTCTTCCTGCTTGAGACCGGAGACGACGATGACGCCGACGGGGCCAGCGGTCATGCCCCGGATGCGGATGGGGAATCCACCGCCGTGCGCGGCGTACTCCGGTCCGAGTCCGTCGAGGTCCTTGCCCTTGAGCAGGCGCGTTCGGCCTACGAGGTAGCTTGACAGACCAAACCGCCTGACGGTGTTGGCCTTTCTTGCGACCCAGTCCCAGTTGTCCGCAGCAACCTTGCGTGGGTTGCCTACTGCGCACGAGAAGAGGGTGTGGCCAGAAAAGAGCGAGATGGAGATGACGATGCCATCCTGGCTGGGGTCAAAGGACTCGAGGAACTCGGTGCGGATGAGCGAGCCAAGCTCGAATGCAGTGTCGTTGGTCAGCTCGGGAAGGATACACGAAGCCTCCTGACGCTCGATTTCAGCGATCTGCTTGCGCAAAGCCTCCTGCTGTTCCGGAGCGACGACGCTCATCTTGAGGTTGCGAGAGACGATCGTGGCGAGGGAAGAAGGGGTCGTCGCTGTCTCGAGAAAGCTCAGTATTGGACAGTGTCCAAAGCGCAGCCTGTGGAGTGGAGCGAATCTTCTCGGCAGGAGGGACTTTTCCCGATGCCGAGGATCGGGCGTTCATGCTTCAAAGCTCAAGCGCCCAGACTCGGTCCCGGCAACTGGACCTGGCCGAGCAGACGCCACGCTCTGACGCCACGGTCTATCTCCGATGATGCGCCACCGTCTGCCCTTGAGAGGGAGGTGGACTGATCCGCTCAGCTCAGCCATCACAGGGCCTGTTCAAGGCGGAGAGGCTTCATCTGAAGGCTCCCTCTGACTGTATCCGACCGACGGCTCCCGCTCTCGAACTGAGGTGTCAGGATAATCGTGTTGCCCATTAAAGGGGCGCCAGAGGCGGCAACAAGCTAGATGACGGGGCTCGATCTGACCTGAGATTGAAGAGGAGTCTACCGCTGAACGGGTACGAATCGCGCTTCGCAGACATCAGTCCACGGCGGCGGTACACTGGCGGACCGGGCGTTGATCTTCAGAGTGTCTCGGAAGGGTCTGCAGCTTCAAGACATAGAGAGTCGACCATGCGCGAAAAGGCAGCCCTCGTGCGCGCCTGCAGATCTGGCAACCGCCGCTGTGAATTTCCAGCGGCTGCAACACGGTGTCGATTCATCAAAATTCGAAGAGCTGGGAGAAGCGGTAGCCGGTAGGGTGCCGGACACGATGCAGCATGTTGTCCGGACCAGCTGACGGCCCCGGCTTTTCTTGAGCGCCAAGCGGGGCAGCGGCGAAGGAAGAAGGAGGAGGAAGCCAAATATCAGATCGAGACCCCGATAACACGGCCTCGTCTGGGCAGCGGCTCACCGAGCTAGCCCGAAGTCCGCTCGGTGGCTCTGCAACTCTCTCCGCAGCCATAGCTCGGCCACCCACACAACACCCGCACACCCGCACGCACGCACATACGCACTCGCGCAAGCACGCACGCACGCACGCACATTTCTGCACGCGCCCACCTGTGCCGTGCTTCTTGGATTGAATCGCCCGCAGCCATCTCACAGACACGCGCAGCTGCACCGGCCAGCTGCCGTCCCGACTTGACCGTCCGGATTGAGCTCGGAGCCCAGCCAGGCTCGAGCAGCCCTAGGCTCTGGCTTCGAGAGACACACACACACAGCACCGCACACACAGAGACACCTGGCCCGCCGAAGTGCAATCACCCACGCGCCTGTAAATTTCCGCCCCTCCCCTACACCCTACACTTTAATCGCCCTTTTTGAAATCCTTGGCCGCTGCTGTGCCTTTTGGCCTGGAGACAGGCGTGAGCGTCCGAGCCGCTTCGGCCCCCCTTCTTTCGCTGCCCCCTCGCCGCCCCCGCGCGCGCGCGTTGGCTCGAGCCGCAAGCTCTGTCGCCCGTCAGTGCCACCTGCCTCGCCCCTCTTTCTCGTGCCGCGCTTGAGAGAGAGCGTGTGTGTGGCCCTGCGCTCGCTTTGCACTTTCAGCCTGGCGTTGAATCTGTCACTTTGCCTTGCCTCGCCTTCACCATCACCGACCACCATCAGCGTTGCCGTGCAAACTCACTTTGCCTCGCATCTGTCATAGATCGCACGTCGTGTCCGTCGCATCGTCCGCCTCTCCGACGCTTTTCTGCACTTCAACTCTCGCTTCACCTCGCCGTCGAGGCGCTTCTTTCGCTTCCTTCCCAACCAGTCTGGATCGGCAACCCACGAACTTCTTTGCATCCCTCGCGCCATTGCATTCCCTCTTCAACTTACGCTCTCACGCATTCTCAGGAACCCCATTTCGCGTGCTTTCACTCCACCCGACTTCTCAGCACTCGGAACTACCGTCGCCGCTCCGAGCTTCACGCACACACACAAATCGTTGCTGTCGGCTCCTCCGAACAGCAGCTCTTCCGCGCAGCTCGATTCGCGTCGCATCATCCCGACCTTACCCGCGCCGCCCACATCCACGCCAACTTTCTCCCGCGTACCTCCTCAGGGCTAGCATAGTGCTTGAATCTCGCCACAACTACACGCCAACATGCAGACCATCAAGTGTGTGGTCGTCGGTGACGGTGCCGTCGGAAAGACGTGCCTGCTCATCTCATATACAACCAACGCCTTCCCCGTACGTACTCGGATCCCGCCATGGTCAAGTCCTTGCTGCGTCTGAAACTGACACTCTGCTTCTGCTTCCTCTGATGCGACTCAACAGGGCGAGTACATCCCCACAGTGTTTGACAACTACTCGGCAAACGTCATGGTCGACGGCAAGCCCGTGTCGCTCGGTCTGTGGGATACGGCGGGTCAGGAGGATTACGACCGCTTGAGACCACTCAGCTACCCGCAGACCGACGTGTTCCTCATCTGCTTCTCGCTCGTCAGCCCACCTTCGTTTGAAAACGTGCGCACCAAGTGGTGGCCCGAGATCTCGCATCACGCGCCCAACATCCCCACCATCCTGGTCGGCACCAAGCTTGATCTGCGCGAGGACCCAGAGACGATTGCCAAGCTGCGCGACCGTCGCATGCAGCCCATCACATATGCGCAGGGCAACCAGATGGCGCGCGACATCCACGCCACAAAGTACCTCGAGTGCTCGGCGCTCACCCAAAAGGGTCTCAAGGGCGTCTTTGACGAGGCCATCCGCTCCGTCCTCGCCCCAGCACCCGTCAAGTCCAAGAAGAAGAACAACTGCACCATCCTCTAGGCTTCCCAACACGGCACATCGTGTCGGTCCGTGCATCATGGTCTAGCATCAACGCGTAACAATTGCTTGCACACGAATGCGGACCCCGCAACCGTGCCAGCACTGTTGACCCGTCGCATCTGGACAATCATCCCACCTTCCCAGCCATCCCTGCCCGGCCCCTGAGGCTGGGGCATCACGCCTCACCCCCGCTGTTCTCAACTTCAACTTCCCTGGTTTCGTCTCGTGTGTTGGTACTTTAAGGTTCATTCTTCCTCTTTTCAGCGCATCGCATCGCATCGCAGCTTGCGCGAGTGTGTGCTCGCTCTCAAGTAGGCAGTCCAGGGCCGGAAAGTGCGGTGACAAGGATTGTGAATTGCCGGTACAGACTATGCTTTGCGGTCTATGATTCATGCAGAAGGCTTGAGGAGGCCTTTGAGCGCGGTGATGGTGCGGCCGAGCATGATGCCTCCGCCCTTGGTCAGGCCGTGCACCGCCTCGTCTTCGGTTGGCGCGCTGTCCGCGCCGGGCGTGGCGTTCATGAGCGCTTCGGCGCGATCGACGATCTTGCGCAGATTCGCTGCCTTGTGGTAAAATAGCTCGAGCTCGGTCGCGAACCCCTCCGGAGGCTGTTCCAGCGCCTTCCTCACAAAGCCTCGCGACAGGATGTATGCCTTTTCGTTGTACAGTCTGCTGTTGACCTTGCTCTCGTCCTTGCCCTTGAGCTTTTCGTACGCCGGCTCGGTGAAGTACGGCTCCCTGACCAGCACCAACGCCTGGATACTGACAAACACCTGGAGCAACGAGCTCTTGCTGGGCGTCCAGTTCTCCTCGGCTACGCCCGACCATGTGCCGAGCACAGACAAGCAAACCTTGCCATCCTCGTACAGATTTGGCGACACGCGTCCGTGCCCGTTGGTCCACGAATGGAAGTAGGCGACGGGCGGCTTGTTGGGGAATTCCTCGGTCAGCTGGAAGTCGAGCAGGAACGGCGCATTTTCATACGGCGTTCCTTCGGAGCCGATGATCAGCACACGTAAAAGGTCGCTGCGGTCCTCGTAGGCGCGCACAAGGATTGTCTCGGGCAGCGACGTCTGGAGCACCTTCATCTCTTTCTGCAGCCGCTTGAAGAAGGTGGCGCCCGGCGCAGATGCCGGAGGTTTCGAGTAGAACGCATGCGACGTGGGCGCGCTCTCGAGCACGCTGAACTGGCTCCACTCGCTATTGCTGCTGGCTGCCGCCAATTCAGACGGCGCCGAAGGCTCGCCCGAAGAAGCCTCAGTAGAAGAGATGGCTTCCAAAGCGGACGAAGCTGCCTTTGGTGTTCCAGCGTCGCCATTCTGAGTCGTTGTGGCAGGAACAGATTGGAGTTGGGATGAGGCGTCGACGTGTGCCGCCTCGGCAGCATCGTCAGCGTCCTCGGCTTCGTCGAGGTGGATCTCGGCCACTTCGGGCGCGCCGTTGGAGCCGTCCTCCATGTCTTCCCAGTCGTCGCCAGCGTTGGCAACGACCTCGCCGTCCTGGTCCATCCACATGATGTCCTCGGGATACTCGGGATCATCTTCGTAGTCGTCATAGTAGCCGCCGTCTTCGTCCATGCCGTCCCAGGGATCGACGCCATCGATCATCTGGTCGTCTTCGTTCTCGTGCTCGTGCATGCCGAAACCGCTGTCCGAGAGGATCTGAAGCCGCTCCAGCTGTTCCGTCACCAGCTTGCCGCAAGGCAGTCGGATTTGGCAGGTGCCATCGAGCAGGAGCTCCTCGACGGTGCCGTACCAGTCGATCTCGGTGGCTTCTGTGCCGCATCGGACGCGCTGTGCGGCTGTGTCTTGCCCCGGCACGATGGTCATCTCGGCGTTCATGAGGTCGTTCTGCAAGTCCAAGTCGGAGTAGTCGGGACGAGGATCGCCGACGGTGGGGAGGAAGGGCCCCGAGAAGCCTGTGGAACGGCCCGAGATCATGACGGCATCGCCGCGGTGCAGGCTGAAGACGCTGTGGTCTGGACCTTGGACGTCGATCTCGAGTGAGGGCACCAATTCGACTTCGGCAGGTTCGGAGAGCGGCTTTCGCAGCTCGGCGGTGCGCTCGAGCGGATCCATCTTTTGAACTACACGAGGTACGCTGCCGTTGTCGTCCGACTTCCAGTAGACCCAGTCGCCGGGCCAGGACTCGTGCTCGTCGAGGTTGAGATGTGGGATCATGTCGCGCGCCTTCTCCTTGGTGCGCGAGCCGTCTTGCCACATGACCTCGAGCTCGGTGCAAGTCTCGATGACGAGCATGACGTCGACGGCGAGGCGCTCGCGGCCGTGGTAGGTGTATTTTGCGCCATGCTTGTCCTTGAGCTGCTGGTTGCGGAAGACGACGCGATCTCCGATCTCGTGGTTGCGCTGGGAGAAGGCCTTGACGAGCGTGAGCTTGCTGAAGTCTGTGCAGAGCGGCGGGGGCTTGGGTCGCGATGCCTGTTGGTCCGGAGTGAGCTTCTGGTTGAGAGCGAGCCAGTTGACGTAGAGGACGGTCTGCTTGATGTCGACGATGGAGGGGCTTTTGACGCCGAGGCGGGCGAGGTTGATGCCGATCTGATCGGACTTCATGAGCTCCTTGGGGATCTTGCCGAGCAGCAGACGGCCGCCGAGCTCGCAGACGCGGATGAGCCGATCATTGTCTGCATCGGAGACGAGGCCCTCTTCGACGATGCCGTCGATCTCGCCGATCCAATCGTCTGCGATGACGTGGTCGCCGTGGTTGAGGAAGTTGCCCTTGACGACATCGTCTGCCGGTACCAAATGGTCGATCTCTTCGCGGCTGAAGAGATGCTGCAACTTGAGCGTGGTGGAGAGGGAGGTGACCACACCGGCGGCGGCATCCCCGAGAGAGCGCTTGCAATTGGAACCCACGGCGAAGATGCGGTCGATGAGGTTGAGAGTGGAGGAAAAGACGATCTCTCGATCGCCGGACGGAAGCCAGAGGATGCCGTACTCGTCCTCCTTTAGGGAGCGGTCGAGGCCGGTTTGATCGAAAGCGGCGGTGTCCTGATCCAGCTCGTCATGGTAGCATCTTGAGACCATGCCAACCTTGTGTTCATCGTCGCCGCCTTCCTTGCGCGTGACTACATCGGCCTTGTAAAGGCGAAGAGGGCCCGAGGCTGTAGCCATCGCTGAGAGAGTGCTCTACCGAGCGGGGGTCTGACGCTCAGAGAATGCACGGAGGGGACGTCTTGGCAAGCTGCAGCTGGAGCGAGGGAGATGATGAGAATGAAATCAAGTTGGAGATGTCAGCTGCTGATATCCAAGGTACGTGAGAACAAAGGGGAGCCGGCCAATCGAATGAATCTACGGCGAAAGCGAAAAAGACCCACCTCACTGATCGATTGGCTGCGTGAAGGATTGAGGTCGAGCGAGCGGTCGCGCTGTCGAGCCAAGTTGGGATGAGGCACGGCTGCGCCGGCGCAAGATGTGTTGGCAAGGGCCCGAGCGTGGGTGGGAAGTGCGTGTGGGAAAGAAAGGGAACCAATGTGATCAGGCGAGGAAGGATTGTGTTGGATTCGAGGTGTGCGCAAATGTGAACTGCAGCCAGCCGCATGATACTCACGCGCGGCTGCCGGACCCTCCAAACTGACGAACAGGGCGCAGCCAGGCAGCGTGTGAGAGTGGAGTGAGTGTGCAGGCAATCTAAGAAGACGGAGTGTCGGGTGCTGCAATTGCTGCGCGCTATCCGAAGATGCTCAGCCCAAAAAATTAGGACTCGACGCGGGAGAGCGTTTTTTTGTGTGAAAGCAAGACGTAACACAGTGGCATTTTTTTCCCTCGCTCGCACGGTTCCACATTGCCGCGACGAGCAGCTTCGCGCCTGTGCGAGACCCTTCGGCTGAGGTTCGGACTCCACATGCAACACTGCGAGCCGCCCTGACCACCAAACCACAGCTATCACTACCACCACCCTTCTGCATCTCACCCGAGCCTTGCACCACTTGCATCACGACGCCAAGGCCATGTGGTAATCAGCTGGCTTCCTGCCTGCCTCACACCGGCCTGCGCTCTCGAGGCCCTCTTCGACTGCGATGCTGCCACAAACGCCTCCGGCGGCCCTTTCTCGGCCAAGCCAGGTCATCCTAGGCTCCATAGCCCGCCATGGACCTCTCCCTGCATCTACAGCGCAGCCGCTCGAGCGCACAGCTCCATCCCCTCGAGATCATCTTGCCGTCCTTGCGGGTCGACAGGCGCGCGACAGCCTTACTGCGCAGGCAAGCTTCGATCAAGTCTGCATCCTCTCGAGGAATCAGCGCTTCGACCAGGCCCTCCCCTTCTGGGATGCTTTCTCTGGATCTCAGGACATCGATCGATGCATCAGCTGCATCGCCATCGGCCTGTCCACAGACCAAAATCAGATCTTGCTCGCTGCTGCCATGGACCACCGTATCGCAGTCTGGTGTGCACCGGCAACCTCTTCTTCATCGTCCCGCAAGTGGAAGGTGCACTCCACCCTTACAGTTTACGAGGGTGTTGTCACCACGCTCGATATCGTAGGCGGCCAGCTTCTGTCGGGCTCGACCAACAGCCTGGTGCTCTGGCGGCTAGACTCCTCCGATATCCCCATCTGGAGGCGCTTCTGGACTCGCTCCGTTCCGGCGCCGATTGCTCTCGCAAGGTTCTCTCCTGACGCCACCAGCATCGCTGCCATCGCCAAAGGCGGTCAGAACATCCTCATCTGGCAGTATCAGCCACGCTCAACAAGGCCTCCCGTCCTGCAGCAGCGCCTGTATCATGCACGCACTGTCGACACCTTCGTCTGGAGACAGCCGCCAGAACCAAACAGCCAGACCGATGTCCTCATCTCGTACGCTTCCGACGGCGTGGCTCGTATCTGGGCTCCAGTCATCGATGAGCCAACTCAGCTTCGACTTTGGTGCAGCGTCGAGGGACCCAACAATGCTGCGGTTCCAAACCACGCTCTATCGGCAGGCAACCAAAATGGTACCCAAACATTCTACTTGGATCCCTACATCCTCTCGGCTGCACTGCGGCTCAACCTCAGCATCCTGCAGCGCGAGATGCAGATGGTCGACCTTGGCCTTGGCTCCTCTGCTCAGCTCGACGCTCACAAAGCAGAGATGGACATGGATCTCAAAAGGACTCGTCTCCACCGTCTCGAGCAGCTCGCCAACGAAACTCCGGATATGCTCGTCTCATTCGATGCCGACGGCTACATGACCTTGACAGCGGTAGCCAACATCGATCGACGACCGCCAACGCTCCTGCAGGCTTTCACCGTCCTGCGCATCCCCTCGACCCTTCCACCCAATCTCGGCACAGTCTGCATGGCCAAACTGCTCCCCCTCTACGTGGCTCCCGATTCAGCTAGCGACGCTCCGATGTTGAACTTGCATCTTCAGTTCAGAGGCGGACAGTCTCTCGCGTATGCCATCAATCCAGCAATCTTCTTCGACGGTCGAGGCTCGGGCATCACACTCGACACCTGCCATCCCTGTGGAACGCCAGCCTTGCTCAGTGCCTCTCCCAACCAGAGGCGCACGCATGCCGGCCGGATCGAGAGGCTTACGAGGTCATCGGATGGCAAACATCTCATCAGCTCGTCTGGGGCCGAATCCATCAATTGGAGTCTGGATTCATCGATATGCGCATCGACACCTCAACTCCATTTCAGAGACATGGTCCAAGGTGCAGCGATGGTGGCGCTCTCATCCGATGCATCGCTTATGGCTTTCCTCTTTGCGAGCGGATCTGGCAAGGTCCGGAGGGCAACGGACGGCGCCGAGGTCGCATTCGTATGCGAGACCGACTTGACATCGCTAGCTCTGGGCTCGCTCGATGGAGGCGACATTTTGATTGCGACGAGCAACACAGGTGTCATTCTGTCTTGGAACATTGAGTCGTCCGAAGATTTGCGTCTTGGACCGAAGCACGAGTCACACGTATGCGAAGGAGACGCACCTCCTCGGCATCTTGCTGTCGTACAATCCGCAGCAGATACTTCTGGGCACCACGGCAACCTGGCTCTCGTATCGAGCGACACGTCGTGTCTCATCGAAATGCGGACCGCTCAGGCAGATGTCACCAGTGGGCTCCGTTGGGCCACCAAGGTCTCCTTCGTCCAGGCATCCCACCCCCCGAAGCTCGTCAGTTGCAGTTCCGACGGACTTATCGCGCTGGTATACCGCGATGATCAAGATACCCAAACGCTCGTCATCCTCAATCCCAAGACTGCATCCTTCAACTCTGGCCAAGAGCACCGCCACAGCTTTGAATCAACGGAGGAGATCATCGCGCTTGATTGGTCGCCATCCATGAGATCGACCGGTGCACTCGCAGTAGTCTTCGAACACCAAGTCCGAGTCCTCTGTCCGGGACGAATCTCCGTGTTCGACGAGCTCGACAAGAACACGCGAACATCATGGCAAGAGCTTGTTCGGCTCGACCTGCGCACATGTACGCCGAGTTCCATTCGTGCAGCTTGCTGGCTCAATTCGGAACAGCTCGTCGTCGCTTCTGGCTCGGTGCTCTATGTCTATGGGCCTTGGGTCGACTCGAACGTACAGGGGGCAGCTGAGCAGGATAAGAAGCATCTTGCCGAGCTGTTAGCAGAGGTCGGCGGACCCGTGGTGCAGTACCATCCGGCCTTCCTGCTCCAGTGCGCGCTGTGGGGCAAGATGTCGGTGGCCAAGGCTATCATTGGCAACCTCGAGAAGGCAGCTTTCGCGTGCAGCAAAGACGAAGTCGCCGAGACCTGGACCTATGAGGAAGTTCCGATCCATCAGGTGCTGCAGAGTGATGCCACCGAGACTGGAAACAAGGCCGCGACGGCGGTGAAGCGCGGAGATCGACGAAGCAACGTCTTCGACGACGACCCAGACTTTAACGCTCAAGCCGACGAGGATCCGTTCGCAGCTGCTCGCATCGACAAGCTGGCCCGGCTACTGCAAGATCTCCACCCACCTCATTTGACTCCGGCCGACCTTGAAGAGCTCGTCAGCATGGTCAAGACGATCAGCGAGACGGTTCGAGAGCACAGGTCTCTGGACGCATCGGGAGCTCGGTACTTTATCGCATTGCGGCACATGACAAATGGGCGAGTGCGTTCCGAGCCCGATGGTACGGCCTCAAAACTTGGCCTTGGCTATCGCGACTTCTCATGGGCGCTGTACAGCGAGAACCAAGAAACGCTCCTGGCGTGCGTGGAGCAGACGTACGGCAACAAGCTCGATTGGGCGGCCGCGCGAGCGACGGGCCTCTTTGCCTGGCTCAAGAATCCACAATTGCTGCGCAGCCAGGCGGAAGCGGTGGCGCGCGCTCAATTCATGTCAAGCGAGGACCGCGATCCCGTCAAGTGCTCG
Organism: Moesziomyces parantarcticus; assembly: GCA_023212605.1. NCBI lineage: Eukaryota > Fungi > Basidiomycota > Ustilaginomycetes > Ustilaginales > Ustilaginaceae > Moesziomyces > Moesziomyces parantarcticus. The sequence goes on along the minus strand of JALCCF010000034.1, from coordinate 123,422 downwards.
CTGCTCTACTACGCGCTCGGCAAGCACAAGGTCGTCCAGGGTCTGTGGCGGCAAGCGGTGTGGCATCCAGAGCAAAAGAAGATGCTCACGTTCCTCGCCAAGGATTTCGATGAGGAACGGTGGCGCACTGCAGCGCAGAAGAACGCATTTGCATTGCTCAGTCAGAGGCGATACGAGTTCGCCGCATCGTTCTTCATGCTGGGCGACAGTCTGAGGGATGCGGTCAATGTTTGCGTGCGGAACATGGACGACTTGGCCTTGGCGATTGCGCTAGCCAGGATCAAGGAAGGAGGAGACGAGGGACCCGTCTTCAGGGAGCTGCTGCAGACGAGGGTGCTACCATTGGCATTCGAGCGCGGTGATCGCTGGATGGGTAGTTGGGCGTTCTGGATGCTCAAGCGCCGCGACCTCGCGGTGCGAATCATCGTGACGCCGCTGCGGGATCTGCTTGCCGATCCGGGCGTCGCGAGTCTGGTCAAGGCAGGTACCGCCTGTGGAGACGACAACCACAATGATCCTGCGTTGGCTCTGCTGTTCTCGCAGCTGCGCTCCAAGTCGCTGCAGACCATCAAGGGGCTGTATGACATTCCCGAGAAGAAGATCTTTGACTTTGTGCTCAACACCAACACGGCGCTGTGTCGTATGGGATGCCACTCGCTAGGCCTCAGTTTGCTGCGCAACTGGCAATTCGAACCGCCGTCGGTGACGAGTGCCTCGACACTCTTCCATCGAGTCTCGAAGCACGACCTGCATACGCTGTCGCGTGTGGATGAGGCGATGCTCGAAAGCACCAATTCCCAGCCGGCACCGACAGAGAACTCGAATTTGCACAGACGTCCATCGCAGACTACAATGTCTCCTCCCAGCAGTCCGAGGATGGCAAGGCGTCGCAGCAGCTTACTGCAGCGCCGATCGAGCATCATCAACGATCTGGACATCGCAACTGTGCAACCGACTCCGACCGACCCAGCGGGCAAGCTTCCCAACGGTCTCGGTGTGGCCAACGGCGACAAGCCGCTGAGCGAAGAGCCAGCGGATGCCAACGCCGCAAAGGAAATCACGAACGATGCAGCAACCAAGGAACCGCCCAAGAAGCAGGGCGTCAGCATCTTCAAGAGCGCCGCGGCCAGCAACAGTCAACAGGGAGCTCAGGAGTTCGACTTCGGCAGTTTCGGCTTCTAGAGCCCACACTGCCAACTTCACCTTGCAATAGATCAGCACGTGAGCACGCTGCTGCGGTCCGGTCAGTGTGGATGGTGAAGGCGTAGTATTTTGCGCACGCAACGGTCGGACGTTACAGCGTGATTCCGGAACAAGAGCGACAGTGGCTACAGAGCGAGCATGTGTGTTCGAGGCGGAGAACAGGTGCGGCCCGACGGCTGCGAGGGCATGAGAGTCTCTGGGCGAGAAAGTTTAGTTGGCTGGAAAAGAGCAGGATGTGAAGACAAAGGAGGGAGTCAGATTGCGCCGGCCTGGACAGAGGGAGGTGGATGCTGGTGGCAGATGCTTACCTTCGGGCGACTTGGCGATGTAGTCAATAGCTTGTTGAACGGTGGTAATGTTGTCAGCCTCCTCGTCGGGGATCTCCTGTTGAAGTGATCGATGAGCACGGGGCAAAGAGCAAGCAAGGTGGTCAGCAGAGTTGAAGGAGCGAACAATGATAGGATGAGAGTGAGATACGCACGATCGAGAACTCCTCCTCGATGGCCATGACGACCTCAACGGCGTCGAGCGAATCCAAGCCGAGGTCGGTGGTGAACGAGGCAGTGGCCGAGACCTGTCAAGTCGCACGGTGATGCCAAATCAGAATGGAGATTGTCAGTTCAGTCTGCACATGATCCTCGTATAAAGCCTTCGAAAGACTTGCTGCGAATGGCGCAGCGGAACGTGCGCAGCTGGAGCGCGCGAAGCAAGACTGCAGCGGAGAAAAGCGGCTGGTACGCACCTTGCTGGGGTCGACCTTCTCGAAGGTCTTGAGGACGTCGACGATGCGCGACTCAATGTCGGACTTGGAGAGGCCTGCCGACGCAGCGTAGAAGCGGACGGGCGTGAAGCGAGGGGCGACGGCAGCAGCGCGGGCGACGGGCGCAGCACGGGCAAGAGCCAGAGGAGCGCGGGCGCGCACGAGCGAAGCAGCAGCGGTTCGGAGAGCGGCGACCATTGTGACGATGTGATGAATAGCTTCGAAACGAAGGTGAGAGGCAAAGTTGTGGCAAGGGTGTGATGGTGGTGGAGGTGATTGTGCCGGAGAAGATGGGATCGTGATCTGACGGCGATGGCGACGAGTCCAAAAATTGGCGGCCTCGAGCGATGTTCCAAAGCGCTCGAGGGCGACCTGGCTGAGGCTCGCAGCAGCTGCCGATCCAACAACGTCAGCACGCCGGAACGAGCACTTCTGTAGACAGCGATCGGGGCTTCTCCCGATTCGGAATGTGCAGGCGGCGGCTGACACAGACACACTGGCCCTAGCTGATCGACTGGTTCTGTCCTGGCCATTTCTAAGCACGCGATCCGAAAAATCGCGGAGAGGAAGGCGGCACGAAATCGGGTCAGCTGAAGGCGATCTCGAGCAAAAGTTCCCGTCCATGCCCGCTGAGCGGAGGAGTTGGACTCACTCGACCGAGAAGCAAGCTGCTGCCTCGTTTTGGCTTTTGAGAAGATCAGCTGCAAAGCACAGTCGGGCAAAGCAAGCTGCAGCCTTGAGAGCTCGAAGAATTTGTTGTCTGGGCATCACCACCATATCTGCTCACCACCGCCGGCCTTGCGCATAACCACCACCGCCACAGCTCGTGTTCGAATCGAGCTAGTGATCCGGCACGATGAAGGGTCTCGCGTTCCGAAAGCTGTCGAGGACGTCGTCCCACCGCAACCACCTGCTTCGAAACCTTGTCTCGTCCCTCATCCAACATGAACGCATCTCGACAACAGTAGCCAAGGCCAAGGAGGCTGCGCGCGAGGCCGAAAAGATCATCACTCTTGGCAAGCGCGGCTCGGTCCAGGCCGGCTACGGCGCCCGTGGCTACCTTTACTCGCAGCAGGAGACGCTACCCAAGCTTCAGGAGCTTGCCCAGCGCTACGCCAACCGCCCGGGCGGCTACACACGCATCCATCTGCACGGCAACAGGAAGGGCGACCATGCGCCACGAGCCATCCTCGAGCTTGTCGACAATCCCTTCGATCTGCGCATGCAGATGACCGCACGCACCCTCGCCAAGGAGGTGTACGACCACATCACCAAGCGTGGCGGCGGCGACATTCTGACCGGAAGGCAGTTCGACCTTGCCACCATGGAGCAGGACGAGCGTTTCAATGCCGTCACCCGCAAGAACATCGTCAAAGTCGTCCAGTACGGCGGCATGGAGGCTCGGGAAAAGCTCGTCACAATGGCGCAGGAGCACCTTTTGAGGCTCAAGGCGACAGTCGCAGTCGAGGGACCGAGGCGTATTGACGAGGACAGGCTGCAGATGCTCGCAGAGAACAAGCCGCGCGGAAGGTCGCTCACAAAGCCCATGGCAGGTTCGAGGCCACTGGCAGGCCAGATCGGCGAGGGTCAGCCAGCACCTCTGCCAGGCAAGCAGCGCAACTCGGTCATCCGCATCGGAAAGGGTGCTTTCGCAAAGCGCCTCAACTACCGCAAGCCCGTCTTTCCCACATCTTACTCCTCCCGATCTCGAAGACCGCGCGCATAGCTCACGCTCAAGGCATCATTCACCCTGCTTGGGCGTTTACAGCATCCGCTCGAGCATCCGTCCCCATCATCCCTTGTAAACTAGACTTCTTCGCCGCACCAACTTTGAGCCTATGACATGCCTCTATGCTCTCATCCTATAATGGCTGGGCTCTCCTGTGAACCTCATCGTGTGAATTGCTGCAAGCGACAGAGTTCTATGTGTGAGTGTGTTCTTGAGACTACCACGAGAGGAGGGTCAACTTCCGAGATCCGTCGCACTGACTGGCGCTCTGACTTTCAGATTTTGAGCTCACGCCCGAACACTTGGCGGGCGGAGCCACACTTTTTTGGTCGGAAAATCCAACCTCGGCTTGGAGCACGCGACCACCAAATCTTCTCAGAACCCTTTTGTTACCTCATCGTCATCCGATTCCACCGCCATCCTCGTCGACTTTCACCATCCTCCAGCCGCTGGCGCTGCAGCCTTACACCCACGCAGCGGTGCTTGACGAGACAGTCTCCTAGTATCTCTTACAAAGCCAACTTGATGCTGCCAATCACACCTCGGTCCGCATGATCTAGACACCGGATCCGCGGCGGCCTGGACTGGAATGCTCGGCGGCCCGCACCTGGCCGCAAGGGCGGGCGAGCGCGCACTGGCGGCTCGTTCTACGGCGCTGGTGCGCACTGATGTGCTTTTGCCCGGCTTCTTGTGCCCAGCCATCGAGAGGAGCCCATCCAGATACGTGGCACAAGCAGCTTCAGGGTCGTCGACGAGCTCGCAGATTCCAGCTACACGTCGCAGCTTGCACAGCTTCTCATCCAAGACGAGCTTGCCGCTCGCTGGAAACTCGCCAGTGAAGAGACATTCTTTCGCTTCTGGCTACGCCTCTCAAGCTGTGGTCGCTCCTCGCGAATGGCAGACGGAGCACACTGCAAGTAGCCATGATGCAGGGGCAGGCCGACCAGAGCCTCGAAGCACACCGCAGAGCAACGCTGCCAGCAATATCTCTTCAGCACGAACGGACCGAAAGCGTCTTTCTGCACATGCCGACACATCATCTGCCTGGACTCGCAAATACGCGAGCACTCGGTGGCGGAGGGAGATGGACTACAACCGGTACAGTCCACCAATAAGACGACGCAACCTCCCTGAAGATGCACCCGCCCTTTACGAAGACGAGATCAAAGCATCTTCGGCATGGCTTCCTGAGACACAGTGGAGCTTGGTTCTGCCCGATGACTACCCGCTTCGGCATGAACTCATGCTCATCCTCGACAGCCTCGACTACATCTCGAAAAACATCTCCGACCCGGACTGCGCCAACATGCTCGCCGAAGCACTGCAACAGGCGCGCGAGCTGATCTGGTCGAAGCACGAAGATGCTTTGCAGCGCCCGGAGGACGTCCAAGTGGCGCTGTACTTGGCGGGCAAAGTGGCCGAGACGTACGTGAAGCTGGACGCCGATGATTCGCTCGATCAGCTCATCTCGTTTCTCGGATATGCACACAAGCACATTGGCCCGCTGCCGCTCGCGTGCTTCCATGCACTTGCCGCACGTGCGGGCATGATGCGAAGGTACGCGGCCGTGCTCAAGATCTGCGAGGTAGCCGAGGACCAGAACGCCGGTCAGCCCGACGCTGAGCTGTTGCATCTTCGTCTGCGCGCGCTCATCGCCAAGTCGGTACATGCCAGAGTGTCGCGCTACTGGGAGACGTTCGAGCTTGCTGGCGTCACGGTGCCGCGCAAGACGTTCGACTTGCTGTTGCGGACGCATGTGCGACAGCAGAACGTTGCGCAGGTCAACGAGGTGCTCGAGGCGATGCCCCGGCACGGCTACGAGGTAGATGCTCGCGCGTGGCTCACCATCCTGCGCGGCTACCAGACGTTCCGACCCAGGCTGGCGGCCATGCTGAGGCGAGATGCCAAGATTGTCCAGAGCCCGACGCTCGACGTGGTGAACCGGCTGCTGATGCTGCTCAGCGAGGAGCTGGATGTCGATGGCGCACTGCTTGTTCTGCGCTTGTTCCGCATCCCGTCCATCAACGAGTCTGAGGTAGACGCCGCAGCCACCGAGGCTTCTGACGATGGCACGGTCATTCATGGACCGGCGCCAAAGCCGAATGCAGAGACGTACTCCATCCTGACGGGCATGCTCGGACGACTCGGACGCGACGTCGAGGCGCTCTGGTTCTTCAAGCTGGCTTTGGCTACAGAATCCAGCCTCGAGATGGAATCGAAGCGCCACTGGGCGTTGCAGAAGGCATCCGCACACGTGATGAAGGCGATGTTGAACGCAGGGCACCCTCGACGTGCCATGCGCTTCGCCTCGGATGTGCTGGGGCTGCCGTACTTCGGTGCCGCGGCTCCGAACCGACAAGCGCTGCCGAGTGGGTTCGATCTCCCAGAGTCGGTCCTCGGCACGATCGCTCCTAGCTCCGTTCACTATCGCGTGCTACTCGAGTGCACGGCAGCGATTGGGTCTGTCGACGCCACACGCAGGGTGCTTGTGCATCTGCTCAAGCAAGGGCGGCAGATCGATCGACAGGTGCTGCGGGGCCTGGCGAGAGTGATCTTCACGAGCATCGATGCGGATGCGCTCGAGTCGATCCGAATGGTGCGCAGTCTGCTCTCGCGCCAGGGCAAGGTGCAGACCGAATTGCGCCAGCAGCGTAAGCAGACGCTATTGACGGCGCTGCAGGATCTCGGCGTTTCGGACCGCATCGTTCTGGCATCTCAGCACTCTACCGATCTGTCTCGAGAGCATGGAGGCTTTTCCAGCAAGTCGCAGGCAGGGAGACGCCCAGGCCGTCCAGATCTCAGCAAACGCAGCAAAGCAACGAAAGACGAGCTGCGAGACTGGCTCATAGCCGATTCGTCGTCGCTGCTGCGCGATACGGTGTCGACTGCCGAACCCGGCCATCACGCTGACGCTCTGGAGCGTGACCTTAGCCGGCCGCTTTGTCCCGAAGCGTACGCGTTGCGGATCCGGGTGTATGCTGTGGTGCGCCGAGACCACGAGTCTGCCCAAAAGGTGTATCAAGCCATGCTGATGCATGACGTCAAGCCGAATATGATGCATATCGCGCCGCTGATCGAGGGCCTCACCGCAAGCGGCAAGCTGCAGGAGGCGCAGCAGCTCAAGCAGAATGCAAAGGAGATTGTCGGGTGTCAGCCGACTCTGCGCATCCATACTGCACTCATCCAGGGATACGTGCGCGCGGGCGATGCGCAAGGAGCGCGCAACGAGCTGCAGGAGCTAATTGCGAATGGGCACCAGATCGATGACACCATCGCCAACATCATCGAGGCTGCGCAGGCTGCCGAGGGCAAGTTCCCGCTCGCTGGGAGGCCGGTGAGCGAGCAAAAGACGCCGAATGTGACTACACGCTTCCACACGCTGATGCGCATGCGCCGATATTTGGCTGCGCAGGAGCTGGTGCAGTCGGCTCTGGACACCGGGATGCGACCCGACAAGGTGCTGCACGATGCGGTGCGGCGGTCGGTGGGCTATCTGCACAAGCAGATCGACCAGGCGCAGAGTGCAGGTGGCGATAAGCCCAAGGCGTTGCCCGCCGCTGCGAGCGCCAAGACCGACGGAACGGCGATGAAGCCGCTGCCGCTCGAGTCGGATGAAGAGAGACGGGCTCACCTCCATGAACTCACCCGGGCGGCACGGCTAGCAGCAGACAATAAAGCGCGGATCACGAGCACGATGCGAAGGCGCCTCCTTACATTGCGCAAGACCATCAAGGAGCACCGCAAAAAGGTGATCCAGCTCATCCTCGATTTCGCAGACGGCAAGCTGCACCAACAGGCAGGCGTTGCCGGAAATGTCGCGGCCGAAGAGCGCCCACAGGAGCACTGAGCTTGTGCACACAACGTTCCTATCGGCATGTCCGATGAACAATGGCATCGCGTAGACGAATGTTTCATATCTGTGCGAATCTGCATGAATTGGCAAAGCGGCGGATGGAATGAGCAAGTGGGCGAGCCGTCGGATTGGTTCCTGCACGAGGTGGGTGCGGAAAGCTCGTATCTGCACCCGCGGGCATTCTGCACGGTCGGGCATACGGGAGAGCACCCTATCTAGACGCAGCCGAGGATGAGGTTGAGGCTCTGACTCGGCGCACGAGGTGGGTTGAAGCTGCCATTTGCAGGGGAGATCCATACCAATGGCGCGGCATGTGCTATCATACATGGTAGGTGGGATCGACCCGGCAATGGTGATTGCGCGATAAGGGCAACAACCGTGATGGTGCTGCAGGGATGTGCTTGATTCACCGTATTGATGCGCGCCATGCTGTCAAGCCAAGAGTCACATAAGTAGCCCTGCGCTGGATGGATACCATCGCTTGTCCCTCCGTATCTCATCTACGACCTCACTTACTCATTTGAACATGAAGCTCACCACAGCAATTACGGTGACGTACCTCAGCCTAGCGGCTAGCACGTCGGCTGCACCTGTGTTAAGAGACTTAGCGGAAGCTTCGCTGCCGGAGACGGTGCGATCTTTTGAGAGTCACTGGACGGAGCTGGACGGCAAGGTGCAAGATGCTTCGCAAAAGAAGGCGCTTTTCGGCACGCGCGAGAAGTGGATCACCGGCATCGGTGCGGGTCTGACGCTGCTGGGCACGGGTGGCTACATTGCGAGTTCGGCGATCCCGATGCAAGTTGCGCACCGTCAAGACGCAGAGAAGGAGAAGCTGCGCGAAGCTGTCGCCCGAGCCGACGCCGCCAAACATGTGGAGCAGCTGAGAAGCGCCGCTCATGTGGCCAAACGCGATGTTGGAGGCGAGGTCAAGGCAGCAGAAGGAGCGTTGAAGCATGTGGGCGAAGACGAGAGCTTCGTGAGTGCGCTCAGCCGTTCTCCAAGCGAGCGCTTCTCTGATCTCGACGAGATCCACCCTGCAAGTATGCACGACGACCGAATGCATCGCGCACTCAACACAGAGAGACCGCCGCCCATCTATGTCTTTGATGCGAAGGGCGACCTAGCCAACACGGGATTCAGGCACGAGCTGTACCGAGGCACGCCTTCGTCGGACGAGCAAGATTATTCGGAGCGGCTGGCAGCAGTGGAAGCAGCTGTGCTCAACCTCAAGCAGCATCACTACGAATCCGAAAAGCTGTCAGTCTCTACCAAAGCCTTGCTGGGACTCGGTCTTGTCAGCGCGGTCGGAGGTCTGGCGTCGGCAGAGCTGGCGGTTCAAAACTCAGTCGAGGGTGTCAAGCGGGCCAACGACAAGCTGCCAGACGTGTCCGACCTGGACCCGGAGACGTGCGCGCACTTTGCAGCGCAGCTCACCTCGCTCGACTGCTCGACAGCGCACGGCCACAAGCTCACTTGAGCAAAGGGGGCCTACTCAGAACCAAGCTTTGGCAGTATGCACGCACACGAGGCAAGACGACGGAGTTACGATATCAAACAACAGGCGGAATGACACATGGGGGGAGCGACATTTGACAGGCGCGCGGGTGCAGCGGCCTCCGGTCCAGCGTTTACTTGGGAGCACTGCGGCACGACGACGGAGCCTTGGGATTCGCCGTCAGGGCCGAGCACGGTCGAGACCAGCCTCGATTCGGCGAGGGTCGAGCCAACGTATGGCGGAAAAGCGCGTCGGAGCTCGACCCGTCAGCACGGAAATGCCGACCCGACCTCGAGCGCATGCGATCGCCTGCATCAGTGCACTTCGGCATGACCCGACGACAGGAGATGCCCAACCTGTATGTTTTCATGACACTCACGTAACAACGACGCACGTCACTAGACCATACTCTTGCAAGCGAGATCGTGAGCGATGAGCGGCTAACGTGTCGACAGAAGGAAGAAGGAGAAGGGTTGCCCCAGGGTTGCATGGACCTTTGTTTGTGGATTTGTTTGTTGGCGGTGCTGTCGGGCGCGTGGTCGAGGCTTGCACCGCGAGGCCGCTGAGGTGAATTCACGGCGAGTCGGGGCCAGCAGCAAGCGGGTTGGTCACATGCATGCATGACCACCTCTCGCGCTCCAAGGCATCCGAGACGGGCTAGCCGAGACCATCACGACCTCTTTTTCATTTCAGAAAAAAAAAACACATGCACGTCGAGAGCGGCGAGCCGAGAACAACACCTTTTGAAAGCCGGCATCGCTGCACCTCCGAAGTGTGATTATACAGAAGCAGCACGGCTCAAGTCGAACCGCTGAGCTGCAGCAGTCGGCCATCGCCGTCTCCCGTGACACCCAGCGAGACTAGCGACTGCACTTGAATGCGTCGACCCACCATCCCTGCCTCGATCACAATTGTCGTGGCGAGTACTTGCCCCTACCATCCCACTTGCAGTGCAGCTGCTAGCCACACAAGCTGCGGCGTCCCTTACGCCTCCATTCTTTGCTCTCTACTCAGAGCACGAGCTGCGAGCAAATCAGCTTTGCTTCACTAGGGCGTCACCGTCGCTGGTCGCATCCAACCTCTGTTTTCTCGAATCCACCAGCATGCTCTAGGACCTTGCGCGCTCAGCAAACCTCTTCGACCTCATCTGGTTGGCTCTCTTTCGACCCTCTCACCATTCTTTAAGCCATGTCGTCCGCACCCTTCGACCTGCGCATGCCGCGCCTCGAGGGTCATCTGATCCTCAACGTCGCCGCTCTCTTCGACAGTCCACAGACGAGCGATCGCAGCGCCTGGTCTGAAAAGTGGTGCAGTCTCGAAGATGGCTGTCTACTCATCTACCACGATCGCACCGCCGCCATCGTGAGCCCCGACGAGCCAATCTGCAGCATAGACCTCCGCTCCTTCGCCCATGTTCAACTTGCACCGCCGCATACAGACGCGCTCCACAACTTTGTCATCAGCCGCACTCCACTCGAGTCACTCAAAAGCTCCCGGCTCTTCCGCCCAAAGTCAGCCATGAGCTTGAATCGGCTCCCGTCCGACAGCGTACCGCGCGACGCAACCGATCAGGAGCCTCGTCCATCTCTTGCTTCGTCTTCGGGGCGAGTGAGCTTTCAGGCACTCAAGTCCGGCGCACCTACTCCCGTTGCCCTGTCGACCAACTTTGAGGCTCGCAGCCGCACCGCCTCCCATTCCAATTCGTGGGCAAAAGTCAGATCGGGCTCGCGCAAACTGTACGCCAAAGTCTCTTCGTCCTCGAGCGGCAGCTTTCGCACCGCCTCCGACAGTCCCGCTGCCTTGGCATCCTCGGGGTCCAGTCTCGCCTCCGTCGCAGACTCGACCGACCTAACCGACATGACTTCGAGCGGCGCCCCATCGCCGCGCACTCCAGTCTTGTCCAACTTTGGCCACAGCTTCGATCGCGTCTACCTTTGCACTCCATCCGAGAAGGTTCTGGACAGTTGGCTTGAGGCTTTGTCGCGGTCGATCAGGCTGCTTCAGGAGGCTGAGTGTATTCCGGCTCACTTGCTCATGCCGAAGAAACGCGTCTCGTCCCGACCTTCCCTCGGTAACCTGCCGGGCTTCCGCACACCTGCAAGCGTAACAGACAGCCCCTTGTTGCAAGGTATGGAGCAGGGTGCAGCGTCGGTCATCGACGATACAACGCCAAAGGCGACCCGCAAACGAGTCGCGTCATCTTCAAGCTTGGGCTTGGCCTTGTCCAGCTCGCGGGCATTGCAACACGCCGCGTCAAGTCGTCCAAACGACACGCCACTCCCATCTACCTTCCCATACAGGGCAGTTGCAGCAAATGAGATGCCGCTTGCCGATACCACTGTTGCGGGCAACATACTGCCGATGGGCCCTCCCGATACCAGCCAGCTACGCTCCGATCGCAAACACAAGAGGTCCATTTCCACCGCCTCTTCGTCCTTGTCATTCTCCGGGTCGAGTCCCTTTTTGATCACCCGTAGAAACAGCATCTCGAGCACCCAGCTGCTGTCTTCCAGCGTATCTATCGCTCGTCCTATAACGGCAAGCGCGTTGACAACATCCTTCGGTCAACCGCTGGTGGAAGACAGTGGAGCAGAAGCTGCGAGTGTCGGCATGACGACGGCAGGCTCAACCTTGCCGACCAGGCATCGTCGCTCCGGCTCGATCTTGCGCTTCGGCTCGGCGCGCATTATGGCGTGGCGAGACAACTCTTCCATCGCCGAATCACAAGCGACACAAGTCAGACCGGTAGGGCTTGGGCTTGAGATAGACGGTCAGGATCATGCGCGAGGATCGATCGACACGCGTCGACACGAGCCGTCGAGGGGCCTCAGTAAACTCAAGTCGTTCCGGCTGTTGCCGAAGAGCACCTCTACAGCCCAACAGACGAGCGGTTTGTTCACGTCAGCAAGCGACTACTGCGGCTTCCCAAATCAAGGCGACGGACATCCGGATTCTGTACAGGGAGCCGCGGGGAAAAAGTCCAAGGGAATGACGCGCACGTCTTCATTGCTGAGCCTCACAAGGCACACATTCAGCTCGCTACGTCCAAGGGCGCGGCCGAGCGTCAAACAAACCTTCGCATCGATGCACGCCGACGAATCGGTGCACGAGACACCGGCGGATACTTCGATGCGCGTAGAGACGGCAGAGTGCGACTTTAGCTACGAGCTCGTCCAGCCCGCACGCGCAGACTGCACTGCTGATTCGGCGAGTCCTGCCCTTCAGACCCACATCGCCGTGGCATCAAGTCCCGCCTGCGCGAGACCTTTGCTCGCTCGCGATGCGTCCGTTGCCATTCCAGCCGAGCTGGCGAGTGACACCTCGGTGGTCAGCCTCCAGCAGATGGACGCAGATGCGAGCGAGTGCCTATCGACGCCTCCGTTGCCTGTCGAGCGCATCTTGCCGCCGGAGCAGATGATCCATGCGTTTGACCAGCTGCGCGCCGAGGACCCTGCGCGCAGCGGCGACTGGCTCGGCCGCATCGAAACGGCCACACGGCGCGGGAGCGTCGACTGGGCAGCCGCATGTGTGGGGCGGGAGCGTACGCTGCGAGCCGCGTCGTCGCAATCGTTTGCGGTGCGCGGCAGCTCGATGGATCTGGACGCCCTGGCACGGGGCGGAGCGACGGGGCCGAGGCTGCGCACGTCCATGTCGGCGTGGGAACTGGCCGCGGTCAAGAGTGCGCGCGCGGAGCCGTCGCCGGCTACGCGGGCTGAGTCGCTGGTGGAGGAGGTGCAGGACGAGAACATGCGCTCGCTGCCGGCACCGCCGCGGGCATCGAAGCGTCGAGCTCTGGTCAGCACGGGAGGCGTAGCGGCATCACCAAGGCAAAGACCCGTGCCGTTTGGAGATCGCACGAATGCCCTGCAGGTATCTGGGCTGCCGGACGTGGGCAAGCTCAGTATCAAGGATCAACGACCTGCACCGAGGGGCAGGCGCACGCAAGGTGCGGTCGCCGCATAGAACTCCAGCATCGCTTTGGTTCGTTCAGAATGTCAACAGATTCGCGACGCGCGGCTGCGTTGGCTCAGACGTGCAACCACAAGAATACGTGTGTGCAGTGTGATTGCGTGCGATGTGGGCTATGCGAGGATGGCGGGAGACTGGGAGTGAGCGAGCCAAGCTGCTGTGACGGTCGCGGTAGCTGCAGCGACAACGATCCAAGCCGCAAGCGAGACCTGAACACTTGGCTTTACGGCTATCTGCACGGCCGGTGTTGGTTGTTGACGCAGATTGGCGGGGAGCAAGCTTTCGAAGAGCGCCGTGTTGCAGTCGAAAGCGACATTGGCTTCTTCCACCACCTTGCGCATCTCTGCGTGTGTGAGGTGGGGTTTGTGCATGGCTGTTCGGAAGCGGGTCTTGAGCAGCGTGGGTTGGTCGAAGGTGTAGAAGGCAAAGCCGTTGGTGAGGGTGGGGAAACGTTTGGTGACTTTGCGTACGATATGTTGGCCTCCAGAAAGATCGCCTAGATAGCGTGTGTAGGCGTGGGCGAGGAGAAGATCTCCATGCGAAGAAAGACGAGAGAGACGCTCAACATACGCGAGTGTGGCTTGGACTTGTGCCGGCTTGAGCAGTGCAATGTGGTCTTCACCCAACACCGTCACTTTAGCCTCGGGGGTGAGGGAAAGTGCACGTGGAGTGGCATCGCTAACGAGCGATAGAAGTCGTGCGCGGGCAAGTGGATCTTCTGTATCTTCCCGAAATGCTGATGAGGACGTCGCGTTTTCCTCGCGTGCGTGTTCCGCCAGATCCCCCAACGTCGCACCCGTATGTGCGTGAATCGTATCCAGATGCGCATGGATATCATCCAGCAATGCTGCACTGCGCGCCAAAGCGTTCATCAAACCTGCATCTTCAAACAGCGGTGCAACCAAAGCTGTCGACTGTGCAGCCGCCATGGCAGACTCCAAAACACTACATCCCGTACAAAAGTCAGTATCTCTCCGACACTCGCGACTTGGGGCCGAAGCAAAGATGCGCGGCACTTACGTGTAGATGCAGGTGAGCATGATGTTGAAGCGAGTATAGTCGGTTCTGTCGAATGCGAGTCCTTCGTCTGCTGCCTCTGCAGCGGTGGCTGTGGTTTGGAGTAGCAGCGATACGCCGCGAGACTTTTCGACTGCACGGTGACTGCGCGCTGTTCCCACGCGCAGAGCTTCGGAGAGCGACGTTGTTCCCGCTTCGGACACGGCCGACGAGTCGAGCCCGTGGAGTGCACGCACGTGCGCGGCAGAAGCAGGCAAGATCCCAGCGAACTTTGCGAACGGACACGTCATGTCGAGAGGGATGCACAGCGTCGATGCTGAAACAGGCGTGAAGCGGGGGCGATGGAGGGATGAAGCGTCTATATATGGTCGAGATAAGCGCGTGTGCGAGGTATGGGGAGCTTCCAGAGCCAAGGAGCAACCTGGCCCGTGGCACCTGTGGCTGTCGGCTTAGAGTGCGGGAAAGGGGTCGGGGAAGAGCGAGTGGTGGAGCGCTGTCAACGTGTGTGTGTGCGTGTGGATCGAGGATGATAGGCGGCTTGCCAAGGGTCTCTGTGTGAGCCCCTGATGTTGTGTCGGGCTGGCTCAGTCTCGCGATGTGGTGCCTGATTTTTTTGGCCTGCAGATGCCGCTGAGCAGCAGCAGCCGCCGACCCGACGCCAAATGCAAAATTCGATTTCGCCATCCCAGCGCAGCGCGCCGAAAAAAAAGGGCAGCCAAGCCAGCCTCCACACCTGCATCCGGTTTGGCCGTCCCTTCAGGCTTTCCGAGCATCACCCGCGTCCGTCGAGCATCCCTGCCTAGCTGCCGATACGCTTCATGTAGCCTCGGGCAAACGAATGAAGCAACACCAAAGGTGGGCTGGTGGGCTGGAAATGGCAAAGGGCGTGCGGGACGGAACCAGGTGCGTGCGGACTTGCAAGGAGGGCGGTCCCGAGACTCGGCGCAGCGCAAGAGCGACGTGGCTTGAGAGGCGACGCGCCAAGCCACCGCGTACATGGGTGGAGCGACTGGCTGATAGCGAGCGCCAGCAGCAGCGAAAGCACCATGCACAAGGTCGCGCCTCGGCAAAAATCCGCACCGATCTAATCTGATAAAAACTGCAACCGCCTCAATCCTGCGCTAAGCCCCCGGCTTCGTCGCATCCCCCCTTCGGCGTCCGTGCACCTTTCGCACACTCGATTGCGGACGCCAAGACTCGAGTCATCCTGGCAACTCCAGTAGCACGATCATATTCTCCGGCGCTAAGTCTGACCCGGAACAAGTGCTCGAGCTAGAGCCGTACGGCCCTTACGGCGATGTGACGCTCTCGACCCTTCGTATCCGTCCCGCAATCCAATCAGATTAGATCCTCCTGCTTCCCTGCTCGGTCTTCACCATCGGCTACACACATGCACGCATCACGCCATTCACACGAAATGCTGCCACTAGAGCCTCGGACTCGCAGCTGCACATTATGCAGTAGAAGCCGAAGAGCGCGCGACCCAAGGGATGCCCCCCGCCGAGTCGCGTATGAGACTCTCAGCCATCCTGACGCCTCCCTCTTCATGTTCACTCTCTTTGCTCTTAACGAACACCTGGAGTGGGCGCGAGAATCCGAGTCCCGTGCCGTAGCCGATGGTATCGACGAGCACGAGTCCGAGCGATTCGAGCATCCACTCAAAGTCGCCGTCGGGCCGCAGCTGGAGCGCCCTGATTTTGGCCCGCATGCCCGCTTCGAGCCCATGCGCAGAGTGGTAGCTCCTCCACTCTTGCCGTTCCAGAAACAGGTATCCTCCGCGCCGCAGGACGGTGGCGATGCGCGCGCACAACTTGGCCAGCCCGCCGTCGCCCTGATGGATATGCACCCACTTGGTCAGCGAGAGCGCCAGCACGACGTCGTACCCAGCCGTGTCTTTGCGTTGGAGTCGCTCTAGTTCGTGTGCGTCGTAGCTGAAAGGGTTTTGAGTGTCGGTGGAGTGCAGGTTGACCCACTCGGCCGCAACGAAGTCAAGATACGGCGGGCTGAGTTGGGAGGCTGCAGTGGTAGCTGGATCGGCAGAGTGTGAACGCGCAGTCTCTGTATCTGTATCGGTGGTGTGTGGAGGCGGGATGGTGCCGAATAGGAGCGGAAAGACCGATGGAAAGAACGCCGCATCGGTGGGCAGCCGTGGTTGTGCGGCACTGTTGACTGCCGGAGGATGCGGCTCATTGAGCTGCTGATCCGGCCGATGAAGCGATCGCGCTCTAGCCGCTGCCTCTTTTGCCTGGCTGATCAAGCTCGGATCGATGTCGACGCCGGTGATGCAAATCGGCTGCACCTCTCCCGATGCACGTGCTCGGGCGTGTCGCGGCAACGTCTGCGCCAGTTGGATTGTGAGCTTGCCAGCGTTGCAGCCGATATCCAACGCCGTAGTGATTGAACTTGCCCCTTCCTGCAATGTGGAGAGATACTTAATAATGGCAGCTACACGACTGTCCAGAGCCAGCGCAGGATGAATGTCGGTGGGGCTCGAGGCAGCGTCGAGGCTGGCGGGATTGCGGATGTGGTAGTAGCGCTGGAAGTTGCCGTACACTGGTTTGTCCAGCGGACATCTGGCGGTGGGACCATGCTGTCCGCTGGTGCCGTGGCGCATCAAGCCGACGAGGAGCCCGCGTGCTGCGAGGTTGCGCGAGTGGTGGTGAAGCAACAGCCGAGGGTGGGTTGGATCGTCGGAAGAAACTCGACCTGGACCCTGCATTTTGCGATTAGGAGCGGGCTGTGAGATCGACGTGTCAAGACATGCGAAAACGCCGGCCACGCTTTCGGCCAGCATGACCGCATGCTTTCGACTCCTCGCAGCAACGCCCGCCCACGCGGACCGGCACCACGCGCATGCGCAGCCCTGCAAAAAGCGATGCAAAGCAAGGCAGTTCAGTGAAGCGAAGATAGCTCTCGTCGAGCAGAGACTTGCCGTCGGAGCAAGGCCGATAGAGAGACAAAAAGCACTGTCATCTGGCGTGGACCTAGTGGACAGTGCCGACAGCTTTACGCGCGCGCGCTGCCGAGTGCGGTCAAAGGGCGCAAAAGTAGAGCGACGACGCGCTTTCGGCAGAGCAAACAAGAGGCACAGGCACCGGCACAATGACCCGTGACCTGCAGCTGCTGCTGCTGCTGCTGCTGCTTCTGCTGCGCGCGCGCACAGCCCAAATTTCTCGCGCTTTTGACCGCGCTCTCTCAAGATGCCGAAAGCGGGACGCGGCAGCTGGAAGGCGGCGAGGCTGCTGGGCTGAATGCCCACCTCGCCAGCTGCAGCTCAGCGCAGCTCAGCGCAAAGAGTGCAGACGACACGTCGCTCTCCTCGTCACCACGCCTTCTCAACTCCACCATCTCCACTCCGCCCCCCACCGACTCTTTCCGCTTTCGCCACCGTTTCCTCTCCTGATCCCCTGCTGCTGCTACACTACACACTACTCTCTTTCCTCCACGCCAGCTGCCTCGCTTCTCCGTCCATACGCACCGCCATCTCTCCTTCTCAGTCGCAGCTTCTATTCCTACAATCACGTTGCCGTTGCATCGAACCTTAACGTCACAACGACTTATCCTTCCGACGCACAAAGCTTCCACGCTAGCTTAAGCACGCGCTGGCGCAAACCTTAACTTGATCCTGCACCACCTGTCTCACCCGCTTCCCCTCGCCGCTTGCATCCCTCGTGCCCTTGAATCATCATGTCCGTCGCCTCCGCATTGCCACTCCTCTCCCCCCTCGTCACGCGCATCCTCGAGCTCTCCGGCTTCCCTCCGCACCTCAAGACGCGCGATCTGCAGCAGGTGTTTGCTGTCTACGAGGACGACAAGGGCGGCTACAAGATCAAATGGGTCGATGACACCACGGCGCTCATCATCTTCGCCGATCCGGCCACCGCCAAGAAGGCGTACCTCCGCACCATCATGGCGCCGCCCCAGCAGCTCATCAACGACAACGGCGTGCCCGCCAAGATCAAGCCCTACGACGGCGACGATGCGAGCGCCATCATCTCGAGCGTCTCCAACCGTCAGCGCTCTCGCTCCAATGCCGGCGGCGTCATGGGCAGCCCCACCAAGCAGCCTGCCGAGCTGCCCATGCCCGCTACACCCGACCACTCCAAGCCACTTCGCGGACACGCACACACCCCGTCCTTCGGCCGCTCGCTCGGCCACAGGCGCCAACAGAGCGGCTCCAATCCCAACCTTCCACCCAAGCCCGTAGCCGCAGCATTGTTCGACGCCGCCAATGGCGGGCCCTCGCCGGCGAACCGCGTGTTGGCAGGCGTCGACACGCTCAGTGGCATCGCTGGCTTGCCTGCCAATCCGGTGGCGGCGGCGAGGTCGTCGTTTATGGCCGACTCGCCCACCAAGATGTCGCGCACCAACAGCAACGGTGCAGCCAGCACAGGCTCGGACGCGCTCGAGTCGGATCTTGCCAGCCTGTCGCTCGCCAGCACCGCCTCTGCATCGCGTACCGCTACGCCCGACGGGTTGATGGCGCCAGCGCCCATCACCAACGGTGCGGCGAAACGGTTCAGCCCAGCGAGCGCACCGAGTGCGTTGCGACAGTCGCCTCAGTCGACCACAGTCGGATAGCTGGCTCGGCGACGGGAGGGTGGTAGCGCGGGCGCGCATCGTCCGGCCCGCGTGCGATCCTGCTCTCTTGATTTTTTTGAGTTATCTTGTACGCTGCAGCACACACACACACACACACACATCAATCTCACATATACCTTTTGCGTCCGCAAGCTTTCTTTCCTCGCCCGCCACATTCGGCAGTGATGATGGGATTGGACAAGTGAGGTGGATTTTGTTAGCGGCGGAAGAGATCGTCGTCCCAATCGCCGCGCGATTTCTTACGCGACGAACGGCGTACTTTTCGCTCTGCGGAGTGGAGGGAGCTTTGAAATCCTTGTTCGTCGGATGGGGTGGGTTTGCGTTGCGGGGTGGTGTTGAGGTTGGTGCGTGGGTTGGTAAGTCGTGTCTTTGTGGATGCGGTGGTGTTCCATTTGTTGGCATAGTTGATGCTGATTTGCTTTTGCTGTTTGCGCGTCGGCGTGACGAGGTTGGGTGAAATGAGCCGATACGATGCCGTGCCTACATCCACACTCTTACCGCCTTCCTTGTCCATATCGTCGTACAGTTCACGCAGAATGTCGTCGGCATCTTCATCGTCCATGCCCACAAGCTGCACTTGCGCACGGTTCATCTTGCTCGGTGTACGAATCGTCAACTTTTCCATCAAGTCCGCCTCGGGATCGGCGGATCGATACTCGAGAGCGGTCAGCGGGTTGAGCGCTTTGATCACCGACCGAGAGCGAGGAGGGTGCGGGAAGAGATCGCCTTGCTTGCTCTTACGGGCGTCTTGGTAGGCTTGCTTGCCCGCAGCCTTGCTGATCGTAAACCGCTCAATGTTGCCCGACCTACAGCAAGCATCGAATGTCACATGCCCACCTTTCTTCAGCGGCGGCTTGATCAGTCGTGGCCACGCATACGACTCGAGTCGCATCGCCAACTCGGCCCGTGCCGTCGGCATCGTCACGCCAATCATCCCATCTTCCCCCACCGCTCCTTCGGCGACAGCCTCTACGGACACCGACGTCGATGCCGAGCTCGACGGAAGCGAGGTTCGCACCGACGCCATGATCGTATCCAGCTGGTCGGGCGTCAGTTGCGCCGCAGCGCCCGAGCCGTTGGGCTGCATCTCGGCCTTGAGCGCGTCGGGCAGAAGCTTGAGCAGCTCGTCCATGGCTTGCTCGTCGCTCATCTCGCCGTCCTCGTCCGCACGCGCGGGCGCTTCGTCAGCGGCGCTCGCATCCACTTCCTCGAGCTGCCGACGCTTACCAGCGTCCAGCTTGGCGCTGCGGATCAGATCGAGGATGCCAGACTTGGTGCTGCTCGCCTCGTCTTCCATCTGCGCAGCAATCCAGTCCGCATCCCGACTGCCGTCTTCTGTCGCCCTCCTGTGCGCCTCCCTGACCAGACCCGGCCGGGGCCCGCGGCGCACCACGACGTACGAATATCCGACGTTCTCCTCTCCCTTGTCCGAGTGCTTTGTTCGCCTGAGGAACGTCGGCGTGTGGTACCTGGCAAAGAACCCGCACACGTCGTTCGACTTGGCCGGATTGCCCGTATCCATCCTCGCGCCCACTGCTGCGGCGACCGAGCTGCCAATGGCGAACGGATGCAGCAGTGGACACGGTTTGTCGTGCGAGCACGGTGCGACTACATGCGAGCCCTCGGTGCCTGCTGCCTGTCGACCGAGCTCGAGCAGCTGCGCACGCGCCGAGGCGACGCTCGCAAATCCGCGCGGCGTGGCGGCATCGATGATGACCATGACCTCGGCACCCGAGTCCCACATGGCCTGCACCGCCTCGAATCGATTCGCATCGTTGGTCATCAGGCTGAGCGCAAACGCAGACAGCGCCAACGACCGTCCGCCCGTCGCAGCACCCACGAGATCCTTGGCAAGGGGCACGGATTGAAACGTCTTGTCCACCGATGCCATCGCCGATAGCGAGCCTGAAAACACCTCCGGCTCGGGCTCGGCTTCGGCATCTTGCTCACTCGTCTTGGCCTCGTCGACTTCCGCAGAGGGTTCCTGTTCGTAGTATGTCACACCGTCGACGATGATCTCCTCGCCGTCGTCTTTGAGCCTGACATCGCGTGCGGCGGGCTTGACGTCCGCGGGAGAAACATTGGATGCCGAGGACTGCGCCACCTTCTTGCCACTCTTGAGCAAATTGGGCCTGCGGTCAAAGCCGTGGTAGTGCTGCAGCGATGTCGGGCTGTGCGGGTCCGCGTCGTCCTGGCGAAAGATCTGCGCAGCGGCCCACAGCCCCTCGCCGGCGGCACAATCAAAGTCCAGCACAGTATCCGGCGTCCATGTGGGGAGTACGGCGTCCAGATCCGAGTCTGGCTCCTGCACAGGACCGCGGTGGGAGAGTCGCTGGCGCACCTCGGAGAACACGGCGAGGATGGCGGCGTAACGCTGCGGCGAGACGGTGGCGAGGTGGAGGAGCGACGAGCGTTTGGGCGGGATGTGTGCGGCCTCGGCAAGATGTTCCTGCGGATCCGTGAGGTGTGCGAGCTTGAGGTGGTCCGCACGCAGCAGCTTGGGATCGTTGGAGGCTGCAATGAGCTGCGAGATGGCCCAGGCGACGAACTCGGGCAGATAGATCGACGACGTGGACGTGCCTGCGGGCGAAGCGTATGCAAGCGCAACCTCGTCGTCGTCTTCCTCGTTGGTCGTGCGGGGGAGCTCCTCAAGGGCGGAGTTGAGCGCAGTAGGCTGAGCATAGGCGACATGTCTGCTGGTGCCGAACCGAGCGGCTCGGGAGCGGCGCGCTTGGGAGGAGCTGAGGCGCAGCTGTGCGTTGGAGTCGGTCTGTTCTGCGAGCAGCTGCTGCGATCGACCAAGGTTGTTGGCCTGTTGGCGTGCGGCGTAAGAGGGACCTGCGAGCGGTGGATGACCGTCGGCGAGACGTTCTGATGCGGTCGCAGAGGCTTCAGCCGCCTTGGCCAGCGCCTCTGCGCGGGAGGCTCGCGCTGATGGAGTCGAGGAGAGGGCTCGAAGGGAAATCGAAGGGCGGTTCAGATGGGCAGGTCCGGTGCGGTGGTGCAAGAGCTGTGACTCTTGACTTGAGATCCGGGCAGCCTGGCCCAGCCCACGACAGCGCAAGACAGCCTTCATGCCTGATGCGTTGCCAGATGCCAGTAGCAATGATGATGGTGGTGGTGGTGGCGGATCAGTGCGACAGGCCGTGAGCGCTTGCTCTCGAGGTGGAGGCAGGAAGAAGCAGAAAAAAAAAGTTGCCGAAATCGGAGCTTCAGCTGAGCAGCAGCTGAGCAGCGCAGCGACGCTGGATTGGAAATCTGAGCTTTCTCAACCGTTGGACCCTGAGCTGCTGAAACTCCACTTTGTTGTTGCTTCACCATCACCACCACCACCACCTTCTCCACCATCCCATGGCGTCTCGCGCGAAGATGGTCCGACGCTAGCAGGACGGACGCTAGCAACGATGTGGAGCACATGGCCGTGGTCTAGCAGAGGCGCTTCGGGCTACCCTCAACGCGAGTGCTTCTTCTGCCGCACCACCAGCACCATCCTGCCACCATACACGCCCGACTCGCGTTTCGAAGAAGGCCACCCGTGGCCCCCTCACGGTCAAACCCCTCAGTTGGCCACCTCATCCACAGCTACCATCTCCACGGGCACACCCACCAACTGGTACTGCTCCAGCTGCCACTGCCAGAATGTAGCCACGCAAGATGGAGAGCCTGTACCGCAATATACCCGCCCGATGTGGGACGAGGCGTGGAACCGCGATCGCAACCAGCTCGTACGACACACGCGACCGCGAACGCCAACCACTACAAAGCGCTCCATAGGCTCATCATCGCGCCCGACACAATCTAGCAGCACGACGCAGAACGGCGACCGCTTCGTGTTCTGCCATACGTGTCAGACCAACCAGGTGCTGACGCTCAATATGCTCGCCGACTACCTGCCTAGCGAAGATGAACCAGGATACGACGAGAAGCTTGCGCAGCTACCAGAATACGAGGCGTCGATCGCAGCCAGATACCCACCCGTGTGTGCGCAGTGTGCGCCCAAGGTGCAGCAACGCATCTCGGAGCGCGACCAGTATGCGCGTAGCTGGAGCCTGGGCAAGTGGCTCGAGCTCAAGAAGAAGGTGAGCAATGCGGACGTCGCATCTGCATCTCAACCTGGCTCACCCGCTCGGAGCAGCACGCCTTTGCGAGCTGCCGCGCTTCCGAATGGTGGGTCGATTCCCACGGAGCAACAAGGTGGCGACGCGTCGATGCGTGCAGCCAGCCTCTCCAGCATGGCGACGACCTCGACCCTCGCATGGATTCTCTTTGCGCTCGTCACGAGCTGTATATGGGGCGTCTACTTGCTGATAGCGCTGCGGTCGGAGGCGGTGCTGCGCAGTCTGGACGAGGTCTACGTGGCGAGGTGGAGGTGGCTATTGCTTGTGCCCTGCGTGGCGTGGCTGCTGCTGCACTGCGTACGAATGCAGCCGCTGCAGCGATCGCTCGAATCAGCACACGCGCGCAATGTGCGCGTGCAAGTGAACGGCCTGGGAACATGGCAGGCGACCCAGCTCATCATTCTCGTCCTGCGTATCGGCGTGCTTGGTCTGGTCATTTGGCGAGTCTCGCATGCCGATTCGCTCGCCTCGGCGCTGCAGCGCTTTACCGCTGCGATAGGCCGTGACAGGGTGGTATTGGTGCGGGAAGCAGCTATTGCGTTACTCGCGAGCGAGGTAGGGCTTACCGCCTACGCTGCGAGCCAGCTAAGCGTGCGGCTGCCGAAACCACTGCAGCTCGTGTCGCAGCCCATCGTGGCGACCGACGCGTCGGGCAAGTCGGCGGCGGATCCGCTCCTCACGAGTCTCAGTCTGGACGATCAGTCCAAGTCGAATTGCTTTGCCGCTGCTCCGACGGGAGGGATGTTGGAAGAGACATATGACGACGACAGCGTGGCAGCGATACCGCCTGTTCTGCGCGATGCGGACGGCGACGCGGTGATGGAAGAAGTCGCCACGTACACCGCACGGCGTCGGCTGTCGAACTCATCCGACGAAGAGATGGACGATCTGCCTCGTACGTGGAGTGGCCCTTGGGCCAACACCGCCCCCAAACCAGCAAGACCCACAGCGAATGGTCAAGGCAGCGCTTCCGACCACTTCCAACTCGGGCCGCAACGCTTCTGGGAGCCGCAGAATCCGACGGGCCTCGAGGATGTGTTTGGCCGAGCCGTGTCGCTTGATGACACGCCTGAGCGCAACGGTGGGGAGCAAGGATTCAATGCATCGGCCAAGTGGAGCAAGTGGCTCGGCTTTGCCTGAGTCCAGGACTCCATGTCGCACAGCACCATTACAGCCACGACGCTCGAATCGACAAGTTGTTACATGTCTTCCAATCTGACAATAATTTCCGTCTCGAGTGGAGGTTTGCAGGTTCCTTCGGCTTTAGGAAGGATGGAAAGGCTCGGGGCGGAACTTTTTTTTTTGTTGGCGGAGCGATTCGGGAGGTCACGGATCGAGCCTCCAAAAAAGACGTGGGAATTCGCCAGCCTTCCACCCAGTGCTCGGCTCGTGCAGGCTCAAAGATCCACGAAGCACACGCAGTTGCAAGATGCAAGCGTCGTGCTGGTTTGAGCGTTGCACAGTCGCATCTCCAAGTCGAGGCCAGAGCGCTGGTGTCACAGCATGCTTTGCTGCATCGAGCGCCGAGTGGATCGGTCAAGGACGCAGTGCGATCCGGGATGAGGTAGGTGGGCGGTGATGAGGAGGGTTGGGGGAAAGAGAGTGCGCGTGTGCGTGGTGGGTCGGAAGTTGCGGAGAGAGTTCATCCATGCCAGAGCGTGAGAAGCACCGAGCGAGTCCGGTCGAACTTCAAGATGCACCGGCCAAAACGCATCGTCATGCCCATCAGCTTGTGATTCTTCCTGCTCCGAGTGCCCCTTTCTCTCTCTCCATCCACATCATTTCCCTTCGCACATACACACGCACGCACGCACGCCTGTTCAAAATGGTTGCTCGATCGGTCGCACTCCGATCCCTCAGGGTAAGTCGCTCAAATCCACCGCTGCCACGGCGCAACCATGCAAGGACACACAGCAGCAGCCAAAGCAATGTCTAGGAAGGTCAGGCAAGGGAGACGCAGCAGAATTCACGACGGCTGGGCGCAAAGGAAGGTCGCCCTCGGAAAACCGATTTTACGCATCGCCAACGGCGTTCTTCTCTGTTGCGGCTCCAAACGCGCGCCGCTGCGGCTCTACAACGCGGCATCAACGGCAATGCTCACACCAACACCTTTGATGCGCACTGCTCGTCCTCGAGTCGTCTTTGGTGCGTGCGGAGCACCACCATCGGAAAGATGCGGGCTTGCATGAAACTTCCCAAACGGCGGCTCATAGTCTCGCCAGAGGGCGGCTGGATCCGGTGCAAATTTGGCGCTCTTGAGAGCCTTCCGCCTGTGCACGGCCCAGCACGCTCTACGCCGCGAGTTGGCCCGTCCGCCTCCGCCGCCGCCGCTCCCCCTCCTGCTCACTCCTTGGTGCCCTTGCATTTGTTGCTTTCGCTCCTTCATCATCATCCTCAGCCTTGTTGTGCTAACGCTCCGTCACCATCTTTTTGCTTTTGCCATCCTAGGGATCTGCTCGCGTCGCCCCGCGTCTCGCCATCGCCTCTGCTCGCCCCGCCATCGCCCGCGGCTTCGCCTCCTCCGCCTTCATCATGTCCCAGGGCAAGTTCCGCTCCGAAAGGGACACCTTCGGCCCTCTCCAGGTGCCCGCCGACCGCTACTGGGGCGCACAGACCCAGCGCTCCCTCCAGAACTTTGACATTGGCGGACCGCAGGAGCGCATGCCCGAGCCGCTCATCGAGGCGTTCGGCGTGCTCAAGAAGGCCGCCGCCACCGTCAACAAGCAGTTCGGCCTCGACGCCAAGGTCGCCGACGCCATCTGCCAGGCCGCCGACGAGGTCATCGCCGGCAAGCTCCACTCGCACTTCCCCCTCGTCGTCTTCCAGACCGGCTCGGGCACCCAGACCAACATGAACGTCAACGAGGTCATCAGCAACCGCGCCATCGAGATCCTCGGCGGCGAGCTCGGCAGCAAGAACCCCGTCCACCCCAACGACCACGTCAACATGAGCCAGTCCTCCAACGACACCTTCCCCACCGCCATGCACGTCGCCTCGGTCACCCAGATCACCAACCGCCTCCTCCCCGCCCTCGAGGAGCTCCGCGCCGCGCTCGACAAGAAGCGCGCCGAGTTCGACGACATCATCAAGATCGGCCGCACCCATCTCCAGGACGCCACGCCGCTCACCCTCGGCCAGGAGTTCTCGGGCTACGTCAAGCAGGTGGACAACGCCATCCTGCGCGTCCAGGCCGTCATCCCGCGCCTCTCGCAGCTCGCCCAGGGCGGCACCGCCGTCGGCACGGGCCTCAACACCTACATTGGCTTTGACAAGAAGGTGGCCGCCGAGATCTCCAACATCACCGGCATCGCCTTTGAGACCGCCGAGAACAAGTTTGAGGCGCTCGCGGCGCACGACGCCATCGTCGAGGCGAGCGGCGCGCTCAACACGGTCGCCGTCTCGTTCATGAAGATCGCCAACGACATCCGCTACCTCGGCTCGGGCCCGCGCTGCGGTCTGGGCGAGCTGAGCCTGCCGGAGAACGAGCCGGGCTCGTCGATCATGCCGGGCAAGGTGAACCCGACGCAGTGCGAGGCGCTCACCATGGTCGCCGCGCAGGTCATGGGCAACAACACCACCATCTCGGTCGCCGGCTCGTACGGCCAGTTTGAACTCAACGTGTTCAAGCCGGTGCTCGTCAAGAATCTGCTCCAGTCCATCCGTCTGCTCGCCGACGGCGCGCGCTCCTTCACCAAGAACTGCGTCGTGGGCATCGAGGCGAACCGCGACACGATCAACAAGATCCTCAACGAGTCGCTCATGCTCGCCACCATCCTCAACTCGCACCTTGGCTACGACAATGTGGCCGCCGCCGCCAAGAAGGCGCACAAGGAGGGCACCAAGCTCATCGACGCCACCGTCGCGCTTGGTCTCATGACCGAGGAGGAGTTCAAGAAGATCGTGCGTCCCGAGTTCATGCTTGGCCCCAACGAGTACAAGCCCAAGAAGTAGATGCTTCGTCTTTCAAGCTTGGGGTGGCAGAAATAGATCGTGGTTACAAGTACATATGGCGGGGAGGGGGGTTATTTGAACTTTCGTTTGTGTTTGGGTTTGGCTCCTACGGCGATGCCTTTGGATTGGAGTTTGTGTTTGCGTGCGAGCACCTCGGCTTTCTTTGTGCGTTTGCGCGTTTGGTTCTTGCTTTCGGCTGATGCATCGGTTGGGTTGGGGATTGGATCTAGTGATGAATCCGTCACCACGCCGGAGCCGTCTAGGATGCCGGTTTTGAAGAAGTCGGCCACGCGCGTTTTGATGGTGGCATCATCGGTGGTGTTGAGATCCAGTTCGGTGTTGGCATCGAGTTTACCGGTTCTCCAGTGCTGAAGCATGAATTGGGCAGCCGCATCGAGGTCTCGTACGTTTCCTTTGCGCAGTGAACCGGGTGCTTTGCCTGCGACATGCCAAAGCAACTCGCCGATGGAGTTCGTTCGACCCGCTGCATCGTCGCACGTCGCAAGGTACTCGTCCACCGAAAGTGGAAGGTTCCGAACATACGACGGTAGAGCGTCTGAGGTAGGACGCAGGTTGAGGCGGTACAAAAGGTAGTCTGCAAGTAGCTGGATGTCGAAGAGCGAGTCCTTGATGCCTGCGGTAATGGCGAGCTTGATGCCGCGTTCGGCACCCGCTGAGCCGTGGCCTAGGAACGGAACCATAACGCCCGGCGTGTCGTACACATAGATCGGCACATCGCGCTTCTTCTCCCCCTCCTCGGGCGTTTCTTCGCTCGACAGCATGAACGCACTTTCCCCCACATCTTCCTGCTCGGATTTTGTTCGGTTGATGCCGCGTCGGGATGGTGCAGGTGGTTCGGGCGTTTGCTTGGTGGGTCCGGCTTTACTGATCCTCACTGTGCCTGTGAGCTTGCGAGTATGTCCAGGATGTGGTGCTGTACTTGCCGCCTTTCCCTTGCCCGTGCCTACCCTGCGCAGCGCATTCAACAGACTGCTCTTGCCTACATTCGGCATGCCGAGGATCAGCAACCTCACGCCTTCCTCTGGCGTGGGGGTGTGTCGAAACGCGCCACTCAGGCCCTTCTTTGCGCGCCGGGCTGCCTTTTCCGAAACCTGCGGCGGCGCATTCACCTCTTGATCCCGATCAATCTTTCGTGCTTGACGCTGAACCCAGTGCAGCACCTTTTTGACGTCGGCATCGACGCGCGAGTCGACGAAGATCACATGCTGGAGTGGATCCTGTTCGCGCAGCGCGTGTGTGATGCTCGTCTCGACCGACGGGTGGATGAGATCGCGCTTGAGGTAGACGATGAGTCGCCGTGTACGCCATGTTGAAACGCCCGCATCAGAGTCCAACCCTTCGTTCGCGGTGGGTGCGCGTCGCAGCAGCTGTTCAAATACCGGGTTGATCGATGTCAGCGGTAGACGTGCATCGCGCGCCTCGATTACGAGTGGAGGAGGATAGCGCGCGAGAAGGTACGGCATGGACCGGATGGCGCGCGCCATATGCCCCGCATACCACGACGGTGTTGTAGACGGCAGTGCAAACGATGTGCGTGGAACAAATCCGGCAGTGGCCGACCGTGTTGTACTCGCGCCCGCCTCAACCGGGGCCGAAACAGCGCTGGACGTCGTCGACCGAGCTGAAACTTGCTTGCAGACAGCTCGATCGAGCGACACAATCGGCAGCCGTGTTGAGTGGGAGACAGCCACACCCCGTGCTCGCCCCAACAACCGTGCTGAACGCAGTATCGACCGCAGCATCTCGTATGATATCCGTCGTGAGCACGAGTGAACCCTGTCGGAAGTTTTTGCCGCCGCCTCCACACGTCTTGCATCCTCCGACTTCCGTGTCTTTACCCTCGGAGAGCCGTCTCAAAAAAGCTTTATCGGGAAAAGACACCGAAAAAGACGACCGCAAAAATCGACCTCCTTCTTTCTCTCACTGCAACGCTCCGCTGTCTTGCACTAATCGCACTGAGAAGATCTATGTTTCGTATTTCACATGATGGGACCGTATCTAACACGCGCACGGGCGGGATCAGATCTTGCTCTTGGCGTCGTTCTGCTGCAGACGCAGATGCAGGTCGCGCAGCTCGACGGCGGCCTCGTTGATGTAGTGCTTCAGGTCGGCCGCACCGAGTTTGAGCGAGGTGAGCGTAAAGGTGAGCGAGTTCTCCTTGATGGCGTACGCGCATCCGAAACCTTCGGGCGTCACCTCGCCGAAGCCCCAGCATGAAAACACCTCGGACGAGATCTGCGACGTCGAGAGCTTCCACGTCGACGAGAGCGCGTACGCGGCATCCTCGTAGATCGCCGGCACCTTTTCGCCCTCCTTGAGCAGCTTCTTGAGGCCAAACAGGTGGCGGTCCACACCCTGGCCGTCGGCGGCAGCGGTGGCGTAGCTGAGGTGCTGCTTGACGGCCGCCTGGAACTTTTCAAAGCGCTCGGCGTCGGTGGCCGAATGCGACTCCATGGCCTCGCAGAAGGCCTTGGACTCGACGCTCGCCGAGCGGATGGTCTCGGTCCTGCCCCACTTGAACTTGCGCGTCTGCGCCGACTCGTACGTGGGGCACGGCTTGCCGTACATCTTGAAGTAGGCGAGCTGGATCACCATCTGCACCCACGCGTCGGGCGAGCACTTGAACTTCTTGATCGCGCCCTTGCCGTAGCCCTGGAAGTCGAGCACGGCGAGGTCGTGCCTGCCCATGAGCGAGTCAAAGTCGCTGATGCTCTCGGCGATCTTGGCCTCGACGTTCTTGTCCGTGGTGAACTTGATCGGCTTGGGAGCGGGCAGGTCGGTGCGCTTGCTCGAGCCGAGGTCGGTCTTGCCCGCCGCGAGCGCCTGGAGCGCAAAGTCGTTGAGACGCAGCGTCGGGGTGCCGTCCATCATCGAGTGCTCGCCCATGAAGCCCGACTTGCCGTTGGCGAAGGCGATGATCTGCTGCTTGTCGTAGAAGCGGTTCTTGCCGTCGCCGCACCACAGCCCCCAGGCGGTGCTCTCGATGCTGTGCGGCGCCGTCTCGTCGAGGCAGACGACGATGACCGAGCTGTCGATGCGCTCCAGCGCCTTCTGGTTGCCCGGCAGCGCCGCGAGCGCCTTGCGCGACTCGGTCCACTTGTCGCGGTTGTTGGACGAGAGCGCGCCCACGGGCTGCGCCACGGGCTTGCTCGACGCCGAGTCGGCGAGGATGGCTTGGAGCTGCGACTCGATCTCGGCCTCGCTGAGCTCCTGGCCGTTATGGACGAGGTCGAACTCGTAAAAGTGGCCGTTGCGCAGCACAACGAGATGGTTGTTGGCCTTCCAGTCGTACTTGACCGCCGTGTCTGAGGGCATCTCGGGGATGCGGTTCGAGTTGAACATCCACTTGTACGACCTCATGCACAGCGGGCCGGCCTTGCCCTTTTCGGGAGCGAGCTGTTCGGTCTCGAGCAGCCTGCGGAAGGCGAGGAACGCCTTGAGGAGGCCGGCGGCGCGCTTGGGGCCGGTGCGGCGCGTCTTGTCGTCCTTGTGCGAGTAGAAGTAGCTGACGTAGGGCACGACGGGGTCGCGGTAGGCCATGTAGGCGGCGTCGTTCCACCACTCGCTGAGCCAGCTCTCGCGGCCCTCCTTGGTGGCACGGTCCTCGAGGCGCTGCTGGAGCGTCTGGACGAGCTTGGCGTCTTCACCCGAGAGCGCCGACTGGACGGCCTGCTCAGTCTTGGCGAGCGACTCCTTGGTCTGATGCGGGACGGTGGAGCGGAGGTACTTTTTCAACGTCTGCTCGAGCGCAGGCACGGGCAGATGGGGCATGGCGGACTGGCCCTCGTACATGGGACCGTTGCCGATGCCGCCCGAATTGGTGGAGGTGGACGAGTAGCGCGACATGGTTGCTGCGGGGGCGTGCTTGAGGTTGGCGGCGGCGAGCGAAAGGGGCTTGGAAGCAGCGAGTCGTGCGGCGGAGGAGCGAGCTTGCGATCGACCCAGACCGAGGAGTGTCATGAGGAGCGTCCTCTCCGAGATGCGAGCGGGCTTGTCAAGGGAGCCAAGGGGGGGGGGGGGATGTTGCGAGCGATGGGTCGGAAGAGGAATCCGAGCGATTTGCGCTTGTGCGTGGAAGGAAGGAGGATAGATGAAGAGCAGATGGAGGACGAAGAAGAAGAAGAAGGAGAGATAGCGACGAGGGCGACGAGACCGGCTGAGTCTATGTATCTCCACGATGGACCGGCTAAGAAGGGGGCGGGCGGGGCCAACTTGGGGTGGAAACGATGCACCGGTCGAAAACTCGACGTCCGGCCGGTGCTGTGCGTCTTCTGGTTGCGGGTGCCTGTCGCCGCGCAGTTTCACAGCAAGCAGCAGAGTGACGCACCCGCCCGAGCCCGCCTGGCAAGAAAATGGACAAAATGGAATCCAGAGCCATGGCGGGGAAGCCGAGCCGAAACGACCGGCCCTTCCGCACTGCGAGAAAGCGGTTGGCCGGCGCCGCGATCCAGCTTCGATTCAGCTGAAAGCCAAGCCAAACAAGCAGCGCTGTTGACTCCCAAGTCGCGCCGTGATTGGCTCGCCCCTCTCTCGCCCTTGTCACCCCCGCCGCCGAACGATCCAGCTCCGCAGTCTGCATCTCGTGCTTGGCTTCTCCTATGCTCAATGCTGCATTCAGCGCAAAGACGTGTGACACCCCACCATGGCAAGGTCGGTTTTTTCTGCCGAAGATCACCCGAAGCTGCGCTAGCAAAAATGTGCGCCTTGGATTGCGGACATTTTTCAGGCCGACGACTGCCGACAAGTCCGGAAGAGAAGCATGTCGCGTTGCCGGCTTGGCCCCGCGGTATTGCCGCCCCAACAAGACGCACGCGAGAGAAGGCGAGCTGGGCTGGATATGACCGGTTCGAAGCCGGTGAATCCGCTTGCTTCTCCGCAATGGATGTGCCGCTTCGGTACGAAAGCATGGCGAGCACGATGTGGGCGTAAAGCCTCTCGCACGTATAGCTATACAGTAGCAGCTCGAGCGGCGCAGGAGCGGTGCAGCAGTTGTTGAAGTGCATGTTGCTGCAACGTCATATCCGTGAGCTTCTGGCGAGACCTCATTCGGCCGAGTGGAAGCAACGAGATCCGGCCGTGATGCGATCATTTTTCAAGACATTAAGTTGTGAGAGCGGTGACGAATCAACAGTTCAAAAGCGGCATGAAAATCGTAGGGCAACGATGCCGCCGTTCCGATCGTCGTCGCGCAACGAGAGATAGCGTGGCTGCACAAATCAAAGTGAGACCGTGGAGCGTGCATGGATTGGCTGTCCAGCTGTCAGTGCAACCATGTGGATTTTTTTCCCGTCATGACACGCACACGCACGCAAACGCTCGCCGCAATGAGGCGAAACTTTGGACGGCCTCGTCAAGGACGCCGTAGCAGCGTAAGATCGGTGAGCCGCACGCCTGCTTCGGGGCGCGTCGCATTGCATGTGTCGCATGAGTCGCATGAGTCGCATTGGCCGCCTTGCTCGCCTTGCATTGCAATCTGCATTGTTAGTATTGCTTGCTGTGACGGTGAGACGAACCGACGGCGGCCGGGTGGAGGAGCAGCTTTTTGATCGCCGCACGGCACGCTGATTGGCACTCCGCCCCACGCAACGCGGCGCCACGTCCCAGCTCGAGCTGCACAGCGCCCCGAGTTGCCGAGCTGGCAGCGTGCTTTCTTGTGACGACCTTGCATGGCGCTGTCAGTTCGATCCGAGCTGCGTTGCTCTCCTGTCACACTCGTCCCTACCAAATCAGAGCGCAAGAGACCCGACTGAATGGGATGGAGACTATGGATCAACCAACCCAACACTGGCATGTGGGCGTGAAGGTCGCAAAGTGACACAGCAAGGCCAAGGGCGAAGGGGGCGCCGGAACACGATGTCCGAGGCACTTTGGCACTCAAAGATACACGCGACTTTCAAACTCGCTTGCCGTGACCATCGAGCGGCGGTGCTCTCAGTCTTGTTCGATTTTTGATTTTTTGATTTTTTCCTGGCTCGGATCGGCGCCGAGTCTCGCATCTGACTGCAGCAGCAGCTGCTGCAACCAGAGAGAGCGCGCGTGTGTGTGAAGCCAGCGTGCGCGACTCTGCGCAGTGTGCAACCAGCCAGCGAGAGGCAGCGAGAGGCAGCGTGCCGACAGCCGCCCGCACCGCCTGTGCTCGGAATTCCTTCGAGATCACGAAATTCAAGAAATGCTCGCTCGCACCCACAGCAGAGCCACGCTGGCCTGCGAGAGGCAACCGAGAGGGAGAGGGAGAGAGAGAGAGAGAGACACTGACACACGCTCTCAACCCACACCTCTCTGAGCCAGAGGGAAAGAAAGCCAGCTGCAATCGACTGCAACACTCAAGCGCTGCCGCTGCCGCTGCTGCCGCGCGCCGCCCAACGCCCCTTTTCTCCCGCCAGCAGCACCACACGCAGCCATCGCAGCCAACGCATCCTCACATCCTCGCTTCCTAGCTTCGCTGCTCGGCTTCGATCCTCCTCCGTCATCCTCGTCCCTCCCTCTTTCATCCTCCGTTCCGCCCTTCACCGCGTACGCCATCGTCGACACATCTAATCGCATCAGTCGCCGATAGCATCGCAACCACCTGCTCGTCGCCACCTCCTCCTTCTGCACCGCGACCTAGGCACGCTAAGCACTTCGTTACGATCGGCCTCCTCCATCCAGCGCACCCCCCGCGCACGCTTGCATACATGCCACCTTCCGTGCGCGCTTGAGCTTCCACCTACTCCCCTTCCACCAACCATCCATCCCGCACAACGCTTGCCATCGCCGCCACCACACCCATCGTCCCGAGTCGCGTCTCGTCGCGACCTTGATCGCAAGCCCCCATCATGAGTGCCGACTTCCCCCTCGGCTTCCTCTACAGCCTCCCACCGCGACCAAAGACACGCTCGCTCGGTGACCATATCGCAGAGCACGTCACCGACAATGGAAGGATATCCACCCTCATCGACTGTCTTCCCTCCACCTCCAACCCGGCCCTCTGGTCGCCCGACCTCTCGCGTCCGCCCCTCGAGCACCGACACATCAAGTCGTTCGTATCCAACTTCATCCTCCCCTCCTCGCCCAACCGCAAGCCCCTCGGCCCCAATGATCGCGTCATGATGGCCCTCCCAACAGGGCCCGAGAACGCCCTCGCCCTCCTCTCCGTCGCCGCCTACCACACCTGTGCGCCCGTCAACGCAAGCTGCACCGCCGGCGAGCTCCGCGACGACGCCGTCCGCCTTCGCGCACGCGCCGTCGTCACCACACGCGATGCCGTCGAGCGTCTCGGCCTCCACACCCTCCGCGATCAGGACAACATGGAAGTCATCTTTGTAGAGCCACGCACATCCGGCCCCGCCGGTCTCTTCGACATGTCGCTCCTCGGCGAGAACGGCGTCGCATCCACCGCGGGTCGCCGTCCCTCGGCGCCTCACGGCCTCGAACACCAGAGTCTCGTCCTTCACACCTCTGGAACTTCCGGCAAGAAGAAAGTCGTTCCTTACTCGCTCCGTCACCTCATCGTCGGCACCTGCTGTGTCGTGTATTCGTGGGATCTGCGCCCAGAGAGCGTAAACATGAACATGATGCCCCTCTTCCACGTCGGCGGCATCGTCCGTAACCTCTGGTCGCCCGTCTTCTCCGCAGGAAGCGCCATCATGTGCGCCGGCTTCGACGCAAATGCCTGGTGGCCGCTCGCAAAGCAGCTCGGCGCAACCTGGTACTATGCCGCACCCACCATGCACCACGCCATCCTCGCTTCCAAGCCAGAAGGCGTCGACGCATCCAAGGAGACCAGCATCAAGATGATCGCCAACGCCGCAGGTGGTCTGCTCCCCTCGCTCGCCGTACAACTCAAGGAGACCTTCGCCGGCTGCGCCGTGCTTCCCTCGTACGGAATGACCGAGTGCATGCCCATCGCATCACCCCCCACCAACTACCAGCTCGACCGACCCGGCTGCTCCGGTGTCGCCTGCGGTCCCGATCTCTCCATCCGCGATCCTTTTGACAAGGAGAGGGAGCTTCCCGTCGGTCAGACCGGTGCCGTATCCGTGCGCGGCCTCCCCACCTTTTCTGGCTACGAAGTCTCGGCCGACCCCTTCGAACCCCTCGACACCTCCTCCTTCTCCAGCGAGGGCTGGTTCGACTCGGGCGACATGGGCCACATGGACGCAGACGGCTACCTCTACATCACCGGTCGTTCCAAGGAGATCATCAACAAGGGTGGTGAGGTCGTCTCGCCCTTCGAGGTCGAAGAGGCCATCACGCAGGCATGCTCCGACCGCGTAAAGCAGTGCCTCGCCTTCTCCATCGAGCACAACGTCCTCCAGGAGACCATCGGCGTCGTCATCGTGCCCGTGCCCAACCAGCCTCGCGTCGGCCTTGCGGAACTGCACAACATGCTCCGCTCTCACTTGCATCCCTCCAAATGGCCATTCGCTGCCGTCTACATGGACGACCTCCCCAAGAATCAGGCAGGCAAGCCGCTCCGTATCAAGCTCGGAACCCGTCTCGGCATCGGTCCGCTCTCGGACGACGTCCCACCCCTCCAGCGTCACTTTGAGGCCAAGGCGCCGGGCAAGGAGGTGCCGCTTTCCGAACCCATCCCCTGCAACCTCGTCAGCGTCGATGTTCGCGCCGTCGAGCGCGCCTGCTACCGCATCCCAGGCATCATCGAGGCCGCCGTTCGACAACGCCGCGACGGCGCTCCCGAAGCCTTCATCCAGGTCGAGGAGGACGCCGACTACGACGCAGCCGACATCGACCGTGCGCTCGCCCAGGTGCTCCACGGCTACGTCGTGCCCAACCCGCTCCACGTCTTCCGCCAGCCGCTCGCCAAGAACAACGGCCAGATCGACTTTGACACCATGGAGGCCGAGGTGCGAAGGCAGAACGCCTCGAGCATGACGCGCACCGCGCTCATCGTGCGCGACATCATCGCCAAGCTCCTCGACACCGAGGCCGGCTCCATCACCGCCGAGTCCGACTTCTTCCTTCTCGGAGGCAACAGTCTCTTGCTCGGCCGACTCGTCCACCTCATCCGCAAAGAGACTGGCGTCTCGCTCGAAGTCTCGACTCTCTTCAACAACTCGACCGTCGCAGGCATCGCCGACCTCGTCGATGACGAGCAGGGCGACGAAGACGAGGAAGACGACGACTTCTACGACGGCTACGACGACAAGGGCGCGCTCGGCGCCACGTATGCGGCTCACCGCTACGACGACGACGAGGACGTCGCCTTCTCCAACCACGGCTACAAGCCGCGCAGCCAGACGCATCCCTGGGTCATCTTCATCCAGGCCATCCCCTTCCTCTTCTTCTACCCGCTCAAGGCTGCCTGGACCTGGACCGTCATTCTGCACGGCCTCGCCTTCTCGGCTTTCTACATTCGCGACATCTTCTGGGAGCGTGTGGGTGCGCTCCTCGCCTCCATCGTCGTCGCCCGTCTCACCAGTCGTATCATCTGCCCGATCACCGCCATCGCCTTCAAGTGGATCGTCATCGGCAGGTATCGCCCAGGCAAGTATCCGATGTGGTGCAACTACCACCTCCGGTGGTGGATCGTCAACCAGTCTCTCAAGACTGCCGGCAAGGGTCTCTTTGCCATGACTCCGGGTCTCCAAAAGACCTACTACCGTCTGCTCGGCATGTCGATCGGCTCCGACGTCAAGATCGACCAGTTCGCCAAGATTGCCGAGTACGACCTCATCACCATCCACGACGGCGCCCGCATCGACAAGTGTCTGCTGCGCGGCTTCTGCGTCGAGCGCGACGGCTACTTCCGACTCGAGCCCATCATCGTCGGTCGTGACTGCGTCGTCAACACCTTTACGCAGATCTCGCCTGGTGCCAGATTGGCCGACGGTACGGTCTGGGGTCCGCAGTCTTCGTCGCACGAGGAGCCGTCGTCGGACGCCTACGCCGCTTACAATCGCAACAACGCTCCTCAGCCCCACTGGGCGCTCATGGTGCTCATCGGCTACCCGATCATCTTCCTTGTCCGCTTCGCTTGCTACGTGCCGTGGTTTGCATCGCTTTTCATGCTGCTGTCGCAGCCGTTTGCCTTCGACCACCACGACAGCGTCAAGGGTGTCATTGCCTGGTTCGCCTACCCACGCCGAATCGGATGGCATTACGTCGCGCGTATTGTGCGAAACGGCATGCCGCCGCTGATCAACCTTGCGTTCGGTATCCTGGTCAAGCGCTTGCTCGGCCTCAACCGCGAGGGCTCGATGCGCAATGCGACGCAGTATGCACTCTTCCGCCGATGGATGAACCAGCAGCTGCTCTCGCAGCCACGCGTGCGCCGCGCGCTGGCCATCCTGGGTACGCACTACGAGATGACGTCGGTCATCTTCCGTGCCATGGGTGCGCGCGTGGGCAAGCGTGTCTACTGGCCTGGATCGAGCATCTACTGCCCGGACCCGGAGCTGCTCGAGATCGGCGACGATGTCGTGTTCGGCTCGCGTTCGGAAGTGTTCACCTCGGACAGTATCGGCTGGGCGCGCGTGCGCGTCGGCCGCGGCGCCATGATTGCGGATCGAGTGGTGCTGCTGCCAGGCACCATCATCGGCAAGCAGTGCGTCATGGGTTCTGGAGCGCTCGCGCGCCGCAACGGCCACTACGAGGAGGGAAGTGTATGGATGGGCGCCAAGCACGGCGAGGCGGTCAGCTTCGGAAAGGCGGTAGCCGAGAAGAGCGAAGGCGTATTGGGCAGCAACGGCGACGACGAAACCATCACGCCGTTCGGACGCGCGTTCTACAAGCGCCAGGCCAACTTCTTCGTATTCCCGTACCTGCTGCTGGTGATCATCAACGTGGGCATGACCATCTTCTCGTCGGCTTACTGGGCTTCGGCGGCTGTGGGCACGGTGCTGGTGCTCAACATCCTGCGCAAGCACTTTGAGTACACGTCGGCGGGCTTCCTGTTTGACGACCACTGGTGGCGACCCGGGCTGATCTACGCCATGATTGCGGTGCTGTTTGTGGTGATGCTGACGATCCAGGCGATCCTGGCGTTTGCGTGGACCATCGGCACCAAGTGGGCGGTGATCGGACGACGCCGCGAGGGGCGCTACGACTGGGACAAATCGTCGTACTGCCAGCGATGGCAGCTGCACCTGACGCTGCAGAAGCTGCTGGGACGCGGCTTTGGCGGGCACATCTACGGCAACATCTCGGGCACGGCGTTTGCGGTGTGGTATCTGCGTGCGCTCGGCGCCAAGATCGGCAAGGATTGCGCCATCTGGGCGGGAGGCAAGCCGTCGCTGCAGCTGACCGAGCCGGAGCTGGTGTCGATGGGCGACCGGGTGAGCATCGACGACTGCTCGGTGGTGGCGCACATCAACTCGCGCGGCCGCTTCAGCCTCAACAAGCTGCGTATCGGCGATGGATGCGCGATGCGATCGGGCAGCCGTCTGCTTTCGGGCGCGAGCATGGAGCCGCGCTCGATGCTGCTCGAGCACACGCTGGTGGCGTCGGGCGAGATCGCCGAGGCGGGCGCGGTCTACGCAGGCTGGCCGGCGCGGCAGCTGCGTGTGCGCAAGGCGCATCGGGTCAACGGCGTGCACGGCGAGATGTCGGCGGGCAGCAGCACCACCAACCTGCATCAGCAAGTGCCGCCTCCAGGGTACTACGGGCAGTAGGAGGTGCAGGCCTGTTGAGGCTGTTCAGTATAAGATCGTCGACATTGTTTCCGCGCATTCCAACCCATCCTGCATCCCATCCTTGCCTAGCTCTGTTGCATTTTTTCAAGAATCGTCGCATTCACCTGCGCCTTTGGCAGTCCGGTCTGCTCTGGCATTTCACACACATTCGTTTATGAGCTTCGCAGTGCGCAGCTGGCAAGGCGTAGCCAACGATAGACACTCGTTTTCTTTCCGTGCATGTACGCTCGCTTGGTGCCGTCAGCGCCACGTTGCGGCGGTACTGTAAATGAACAATCGTTTCCTGTTGCTCTCGATGTGGCTGGTGGGGGTTGGGGGAGGAGATTGATCGGGGATCGGGGATCGGGCGTGGATCAAGTGGTTGTTCCACGTCAGCGTGAGGTAGGAGGTGGTGCTCGGATGAAGGGCTGCCGGGGTGGTGCATACGGCGTTGTGGGCGAGACCGGCGAGGTGTTGTTGAGTGGGCTGGGATTGGATCGGGCGAGGTTGAGCCGAAATGCGGCAGGCAGGTCGGCGCCAGTGCCGGATCGAGCATGTGGATCTCTATTCGCTCCGACGAGTCCAAGGCTGAGGTTGGAGCTTGAACGGTCAGCTCGGCAAAAGCAATCAAGCGAGGACCCTTGGCGAAGAAAGCCTGCTCCACAGGCTGCCTTCCTTCTGCGAGGCGATCCCCGATTGATCAGCTCCCGAATAGAGCTGCGGAGGTGGCAGCAGCAGACGGCTTTCGGACGTCCCGGACGGTGGTTTTAGCGCACGGTGCACCCTAGGTTTAGCAACACAGCGCAGCGAGGCAGCAGAAAAAAAAAGCGCGAAAAAGAAGAGTCCAACGCGGACAGGCAGAAACAAGAGAGAGAGAGAGAGAGAGAGAGAGAGAGAGAGAGAGAGAGAGAGAGAGAGAGAGAGAGAGAGAGAGAGAGAGCGGGTGCAACTCAGCCGAGCGTCGACTGGAAGCTCTGCCTCGCCTTCGGACTCCTCCGCTCCGCTGCAACCCATTGCTCGCCGGAAGCACACCGCACTCGATGGAAGACCTGTGCTGAGCCTGTGTTGAGAGCCTTGACTTAAGCTCAAGGGGCTAGCGGAGCGTCGTCAGCGTCGCCATCAAAGTCACGAGCTTCTTCTGCTACCACCATCACCCCCGCCGTCGCCGACTCTGTCTCTCTTTGCCAATCGTTTCGATCGCTCTCGCCTGAGATTTTCGTGGCGTTGGCTTTTCTACACCCTCCACACCCACACCTGCTGCCTGGCCCGCACTGCGTTTCAAAAGGCCGATCTCGCGTCGGTTGGAAAGAAAAAAATCGGGTTCGTGCGTAAGTGCCTCTTTTCTCTGTTGGTTGGTCCCGTTGGCACCGGCCACCCTTCGTCAGCCGGCGCTGCCGTCGCTCGTCCGCTCGTCTCGTCCGCTCGGGCCAGCCAGCACGATCCGTGCAGGAGAGGGTGTCGTCTGTGCATTTGACTAACTGAGCCTTTTCGCATTGCCTTTCTCCTCCCTCTCTCCACCTATCCACTTTCCGTCTCTCCGACTGCAGATGAAAGTGTCTTCGCTCGTCTCCTCCTGCATTCGAGCCAGATCAGCTTCACCTTCAATCCTTCGTCCCCACACGCTTGGCGCTACACCCACCGTCGCAAGCCTCGCTCGTGCCCACACTGCCATCCGCCCTCGTCTTCTGCAAAACCATCTCGCAAAGGTACGCCTCTTTTCCTCTTCCTAAACGGTAGCCCCTTCTTGCTTGCTCGCACACGCAGCGGCCGCATGTGGCCATTCGATTCGCGCGTTGGCAGAAACGCTTACATTGTCTTTGCGCTTTCGGTCGTTGCTGCTCTGGCTGCCGTCCTCGCCCCCTCTCTTGGCCAATCTCCCATCTGGCAGTCGCTCCGCTCTTCGGTCGGCTCCACTCTTTACCGCACCCACGCAACTTGCGCCCTAGCAGACCCAGCGTTTGCTTCCGTCTCTTCCGCCATGACCGACGCCACCGACGCCTCCAAGTGGTTCCGCTTGCCCCGCAACGTCGTCCCCACCCACTACGACATCACGCTCAAGTCCGACCTCGAGGCACTCCAGTTCTCCGGAACCGCCACCATCGACCTCGACGTGCTTGAGGACTCCGACTCGATCGTCTTCAACGCCGCCGAGAAGCTCGCTCTCTCCAAGTCCCTCGTCCTCTCCCAGGCGCTCAAGACCGACAACAAGAGCTTCGTCACCCTCGACATCGATGCAAAGCATGAGCGCGCAACCGCAAAGCTCCCCAACACCCTCCCCAAGGGCTCCAAG
Source organism: Moesziomyces parantarcticus (assembly GCA_023212605.1). NCBI lineage: Eukaryota > Fungi > Basidiomycota > Ustilaginomycetes > Ustilaginales > Ustilaginaceae > Moesziomyces > Moesziomyces parantarcticus. The sequence continues at coordinate 82,802 of JALCCF010000034.1, read as the reverse complement.
GCTCAGCTCGTCGTCGCCTTCGCCAGCGATATCGACAAGAGCATGATGGGTTATTATCGCTCCACGTGGGAGCACGAGGGCAAGAAGGGCTACTACGCACTCACCCAGTTCGAGCCCACCGCCGCCCGCCGCGCCATCCCCACCTGGGACGAGCCCAACCTCAAGGCCACCTACACCTTCCGCATGATCCACCGCAAGGACACCACCGCCCTCGCCAACATGAACGTCGTCAGCTCCAACGACATCTCCCAGACCGAACAGGACAAGCTGCTCCGCACCGCCGAGCTCGGCCTCGACGACATCCTCGCTACCACCGCCGGCAAGACGCAGGGCAAGACCGAGGGCAAGACCGAAGGCAAGACCGAGGTCGCCGCCTCCACCGCCTCCAACGACTGGACCGTCACCGAGTTTGCCACCACCCCCAAGGTGTCCACCTACCTCGTCGCCTGGGCCAACGGCCCCTTTGTCAGCATCGAGAGCAGCTACACCAGCCCGCTCACCGGCAAGGTCATCCCCATGAAGGTGTACACCACCCCAGAGTACATCCACCAGGCCCAGTACGCGCTCGACGTCAAGGTCAAGGTGCTGCCCGAGTACGAGCGCGTCTTTGACGTCGCCTACCCGCTGCCCAAGCTCGACACGCTCGTCGCCTCCGACTTTGACGCCGGCGCCATGGAGAACTGGGGTCTCATCACCGGCCGCACCTCGGTCTACCTCTACGACCCCGAAAAGTCGGGCCTGCAGTCGCAGAAGCGCACCGCCGGCGTGCAGTCGCACGAGGTCGCGCACCAGTGGTTCGGCAACATCGCCACGCTCGACTGGTGGGACAACCTGTGGCTCAACGAGGCCTTTGCCACGCTCATGGGCGAGGTCGTCATCCTCGACCGATGCTTCCCCGAGTGGGAGTCGGCGTCCGAGTTCATCAACGTCCACCTCGACCGCGCGCTCGACCTCGACGGCAAGCGCTCCAGCCACCCCATCGAGGTGCCGCTGCAGGGCGAGAACGTCGAGGACGCCATCAACCAGGTGTTTGACGCCATCTCCTACTCCAAGGGCGCCAGTGTGCTCCGCATGCTCTCCAACATGATCGGCGAGGACGTCTTCCTCAAGGGCGTCTCGATCTATCTCAAGAAGCACCTCTACTCGAACGCCGTCACCAAGGACCTCTGGAACGGCATCAGCGAGTCGTCCGGCCGCGACATTGCCTCCATCATGGCCAACTGGGTGCTCAAGCAGGGCTTCCCCGTGCTCACCGTCACCGAGGACGCCGACGGCATCAACGTCAAGCAGAACCGCTTCCTGTCCACCGGCGACCCCACCGCCGAGGAAGACAAGACGCTGTGGTACGTGCCGCTCATGCTCAAGACCGTCGGCGCCGATGGCAAGGTCGCCGTCGACCGCGACGCCTTCCTCAACAGCGAGCGCGAGGTCAAGATCCCGCTCGCCAACGCCAAGGACGCCACCTACAAGCTCAACGCCGAGACCATCGGTGTCTACCGCGTCGCCTACTCGCCCGAGCGCCTCGCCAAGCTCGGCGAGGAGGCTGCCAAGAAGGACTCGGCCTTCTCGCTCGAGGACCGCCTGGGTCTGGTGTCGGACGCCTTTACGCTCGCCTCGGCCGGGTACGGCAAGACGTCGGGCGGTCTGTCGCTCGCCAAGGCGCTGCGCAATGATCCCACCTACCTGGTCAACTCGGCGTCGTCGCTCAACCTCGGCACGCTCGCAAGCGCGTGGTGGGAGCAGGATGCGCAGGTGACGGGCGCCATCAAGAAGCTGCGCGCCGACATCTTTGGCCCCACGGCCAAGAAGCTCGGCTTCGAATTTGGCGCCAACGACTCGCCCGACCTCAAGCAGCTGCGCGCCGTCGCCATTGCGGCGGCGTCGGCGGGCGAGGATGCGTGGACGCTGGGCGAGATCAAGAAGCGCTTTGACCACCTCGCCACCACGGGCGACGACAGCCAGATCCACCCGGATCTGCTGCGCACCACCATGGCGCGTGCCGTCGAGCACGGTGGCGAGAAGGAGTACGAGGCGGTGCTTGCCATCTACCGCAAGCCGTCGACGCCGACGCACAAGATCGCGGCGATGCTGGCGCTGGGTGCGTCCAAGGACGTCAAGCTGCTCGAGCGCACCGTCGACTTCCTGTTTGGCGACGAGGTCAAGGAGCAGGACTTTATGTTCTTCTTTGCGGCGCTGTCGGGCAACCCTGCTGGACGCCGTTTGATTTGGGACGCCACCAAGACGCGCTGGGCGGCGCTCTCGCAGAGGTTTGCGGGCAACTTTTCGCTCTCGCGCATCATCGAGTACTCGTTCAGCGCCTTTTCGTCCGAGAAGGATGCCCAGGACGTCGAGCAGTTCTTCAAGGACAAGGACACGGCCAAATTCTCCATGGGCCTCAGCCAGGGTCTGGACGCCGTGCGTGCGCGCGCCAGGTGGGTCGAGCGCGACGCCGAGGATGTCAAGCAGTGGCTCCAGGCCAACGGCTACCTCGCTTGAGCGTACGAGTGCGCGCAAAGGCCAGTGAAGCAATCGAATTTGTACAGTTTGAAATGCGCCGAAGTGAAGGGGCGGGTGTTGCGGGCATGTGCTGTGAGTTTGAGCGTGTGGGTGGGGGTGATGAAGGGCGGTGCGAGGTGCCGGTGCATGTGTCATAGCACAGTGCGTGCGACGGAGACCCATGATGGGGTCAAAAGGGATGATACTGTAGCACGACGATTGGGCCTGTAGGGGCTGGGCAGGGCGGAATGAAGTGCGGTGGCAGGTACAAAGTCGGCGCTCGCATGCATGCGCATTGTCCCTGGAAGTCTGTCGCTGGCTGGAGCATGAGCTGGGATGGGCATATGTGACTTATGCAACGACGCACGCAGGTGGGGCGGAAGGAAGTGGGACTTGTGCATCATGGTGCTGCGGCGGGTGGGCACATCTGCAAGTCCCACGTCTCGATAGGAGCCCATCATGCTCGCCACTGGATCAATGTGGGTGTGCGTATCCTCCAAGGCGGGCAACGTGGACACTGATCCCACCCGTCGAGCCAAGTGTAAAGGGTATAAAGATCTCCTCCCATCCGCTTGGTTCCCCTTCTGACCACTCGTCACTCTTCAACCTATTCTTCTCTCCCCTATTGCTCACCGTACAAATACGATGATGTTCAAGTCGCAGCTTGTTGTTGCGCTCGTCGCGATCAGCGTAGCTGCCGTTCGTGCCGGTGATGTCGAGATCCTCATCGACACCGGCGACAAGACCACTGGTGTTCAGCCCAAAAACGCCCCCTTTGCATGCCGTAAGCCCTCCCTTTCCCTCCCTTTTCCACTCTGGCTTTTCTCTCCCAGATGCTAGGAACACTGACATGCTGGGTTCTGAGGTTAGGCATTGAATCGCGCAGCTGCAAGAGTGTATCTCACTACACCGAAGTTTCGTACGACCACGGCATCCAGCTGACGCAGTGCTTCCAGCCACACACCATCAAGAATCTGTACAACCGTCTGACGCCGTTCGGTCATCGCGGCATGTTTGTAGACACCGTCTACGTCTCCTGCCCTGCTCCCCAGGCCTCCAACGTGTACAAGAGCGACAACGACAAGGCGCTCGAGAAGGCCTGCGATCTCGCGGCCAAGTTCAACACGCTCGAACCAAAGGACGTTCGTCAGGTAAGAACCCAGCCCCATGTTGATGTGAGGAAAGGATTGATGACTGACAATGGTGCGGTGGATAGATCATCGAGGACGGAATCAACGAGCACACCGACTGCGATCCTCGCATCGAGTGCTACAAGATCGAGGATGCCGACGAACAGTGCTTCCCCAAGCAGAAGGAGGACAAGGAGGAGGACAAGGAGGAGAAGAAGGAGGTGGAGGAGTAAAGCCCGCACGCGCGCGTGCGACTCCTTCCAAGAGCTTCTCACATCACTTAGTTTGGTGCCCAAACCCCTCGACTCTTTTCTGTTCGCTTGTTTTTCAATCGTCACTGTCTTTCTCTTGTTGTCCAGAAGCAGTGTGTCGCAGTGTGTTTCGATCGAGCCATGCTGGTGTATGTGTTTGTCTCACGGGAGCGTAAGCGCATCGACACGCGTAGTGCCATCCATCTCGCTGTGCACAGGCATGCTACGTCCTTTTCGCGACACGCTTCAACCGTTCGCATTGACTATCAAGATGGCCTGAAAGAGGAGCCTGACATCGTGCCCGCATCGAGGCTACGGGAGGGGCACGAGACCGGCGTCGTCTGCATCATCGTTGTCCCGCACGAGTCTGATCATGCGTCGAGCTGACATCACCTGCTGAGGTCGTTGTTGTTGTGGCACTGGGGTACCAGCCGGCTTGGCACAACCGCGTGGAGGTTTTGGCCAGCACTCGACCTTGACTGTGCGATCGCACGTTCCCAACGACTCCAAATACTACCACGCCTACGTCAGCGCACTTGCCACCCACGGGGCTATGTTGGGGAGTTCTGCTTACCTGTGCGATCCAGTATGCGTCGGGGGTGGGATGGGTGTCCCAGATCTGCTGAGCCAGGGGCGAACCGGGCGCTATATCGACCGCTGCCAACCTTGTTTTGGCCGCTGCGTCGTTGGGACACGGATGGAATCCGACCCCGCGCACATCGTCGCCCAGCTTGTCAAGACTCGTACATGCCGGCAGTGCTAACCCACACCCAAAATGCGCGGTCAGCAAGAATTCGTCGAGTGGCTGCAGACGCCGTGCGGGGTGAACTTACAGCAGACTACGTCAGGAAGCCACCTTGCTCCCACACAGCCAAGCGCCGCAACGTACAAGACAAGATAGTACAGCATGGCTAGGTGGTGGTGGATGGAAATTGGCGGGATACCAGGAGGGACGCCCATTTATACGTGGCAGCACTCGGTGGGCATCCAGTTTCGCACGCCAGGAACGAGATTCACAGCCCTGGCGCAATCAAAACCCACACCGTCTCATGGGTTGCCGCCTTCATTCCATCTCATTTCCATCGCTCCACAACCAAACGGTTGCCACCACAATGCCCATCACACCTGCAGGGTGCATCGCCCCATTCAGTCTAACATCATGCCATTATGCGAAGAGGTATCAAAGAACACGGCAACCATCAGCGACGACCACGTTGCACGTCTGCGTCGTCTTGCGCATCGTCGACGCGTGGCAGCGGGGCATTACCGGGCGCCGGGCTGGCGGTGCGCGATGCGTCTCTGGACGCGGCCCTGGAGCGCGATCGCGAATGCGAGCCGGACCTGTTGGCAGGGATGATGCCGTTGGGATAGGCGCTCTTGTTGTGCACGGCCTCGTTGTAGTCGCGTCTGCGCTCCGACTCGAGCTGCTGCGCAAACTTTTCCTGCTTCTTGCTCGTCTGTCCTGCCTGGAGGAAGAGGCTATCCCACGTGGAAGGCTTGACCTTGGCCTGGAGCTCGTCGAGCTTCTCATCGGTGGTGAAGGTGAGGTAGTGTTCGCGGTGCGTGTCGATGGCTGCAAACAGAGCCGCGACGAGGAAAGGCACCGAGAGCGCCGCGGGGAGCTGCATCACAACCGCATCAAAGTGCGCCACAGTGGCATGCACGCCCTTGATGAGCTCGACGAGCGTCGCCTTTTGGCCATCCACATTGCGACGCAGCGATACGTTGAGCGCCTTGAGCGAGCCCTTGAGGTACACATCGTCGGTCTGCGACGTCTCGGCAGGCGCAGCGCGCTCGAGGTGGTACTTGCTCTTGAAGATGCCCTTGGTGGCGATCTTGGTGCATGCGCCGAAGCCGCGGTCCGAGTCGAGCTGGATGATCTCGTAGGTGGACGAGGCGACGTGCTTGCGCACCGCATACGGCACCGTCTTGTCGGCTGCCACGACGAGCTTGGCGGGCGAGGCGTAGATGTCGGAAGCTTCGTCCACGAGCTTGTGGCGCAAGTCGGCGTCGGCGGCGGAATCGGCGTAGTCGAGCTGGACAAACTCGAATACGACGCGGTCGTTGGCAGCGGCGTCGACAAAGAGGATGGGGTCGCGTTTGCGGTCGAGGTTCTTGACGGTGAGCGAGCAGGGGAGGCTGGCGGGGAAGGCGGCGGTGGTGTTGGCGGCGCTGTACGAGGGGATGGTCTCGACCGTGGTGGTGCTGTGCGCGTACTCCGGCAGCGCCGTGTGGTCGTTGGAAGCCATGGTCTCGGTGATAGCGAGTAGCTGGTGGCAGATGATGTTGGTGTTGGTGGTGGAAGTGGTGGAAGAAGTGGGAAGAAGAAAAAAAAACGGTAGTCGACGACGGTTGGGAGGAAGATTGGGGAGAGCGGACTGTGAACTGTCGTGTGCACGCCGGCGCATTTACCGTCGCCTCTCGAGCCGTCAAAGATTGCCGCCGAGTCTTGGCAGCCAAGGGTCGTTTGCACCAGAGCACGCGGTCGCTTCACACTTCCAGGCACGGCTGGATCCGATCCGAAGCCTGCGGTGTGTGCACACGACCGACTATCCCTCGGCTAGAGGATGCGATTGGAAAAGCCACCGATTCCACGAACGCTTTCGTCCTAGCACCGACAGCTCGCTCATGAGTCAGACTCACGCAAAGTTCTTTCTCTGTTCTCGGTGTGGCTATTCGATGGGAGTTTCGACGCTCCGCATGACGATGTGCAGCACTCTACAAAGTTTTGACAGCGCCAGGATGTCGTAGAAGGAGCAAACTGTCGGAGAACGCCGAGAGGGCAATAATGTCATCGGGGGAGGCAGCCAGGATCGGGATGTACGGGTGTGCGATGCGAATCGGGATTGAGCGGGTGCAATGGAGATCCACAGTCTGCAGGGTGCAGGCTTGCGATGCGCCCGCTTGTGCGGCAAGTGCAGAGGAACGACGTGTCAACACGCGCAGCGATTGGGCATTCTGACGGCGGCCGAGCAGTGAGGAATGCATGCGCGTTTCCCGCGGCTGGGTTCCTTGCTTTTTTTCTTTGTCTGTGGCGCGCTGCAGGAGCCGTGCTGCCACGCTTTTTGAAGCTGCAGGCCCTGCTGCACGCTCTGCTGCACGCTGGGGCAAGTCAAATAGAGCTGCTGCTGCTGCACCTACGGCTGAGGCCTCAGGCTCATCGCGCCAACCGAGGCAGCTGGACCTGCGGGAGCCCGGCTTTGGATTCGCTTGGAAATTGCAGCGGCGCCACACGATGAGTGCGCTCGCTGAGGAATGAATGCCATACAGTAGCGCGCCACCATGGGCCGAGAGACGGCAGCCTCTCACTTCCGCCGACCAAAGCAGCGCAAACTTTCGAGTCGGCGCGCCCCGCGGCCACAACAACACGCGATGGCTCAGCAATGCACCACTCATCGCCAGGGTCCTCTCCTCCCTCTCTCTCTCGCCCTCCCTCGCCCGCGCAAATCAACCTCCGCCGGCTGACTTCGGCCGCGCGCTCGCCCATGCGATCCACCGAGATTCTCTCTGCCTCTGCTTTCTCCCTCGCCAGATTCGGCTCGCCTCGCCCCTGTCGAGCTGTGCTCAACCAGCCGCGCCCCGCCCCGCGTTCGGCCCCCCTCTGCCGCCACTGCCACTCTGCCTTTCATATCGCCCGCCCGCCAGCCTCTCTCTCCCTCCCTCTCGAAATCGCCTTACTCGACTCCGCCGCCGCCGCCGCCGCCTCAGCCTCCGCCTCGTTCCGTTGGCCAGCCTGAACTGCCGCAGTCTGGCCCTGGAAAGCCCATCCGTCCGCCCATCCCTCTGCCCATGTCCGTCCCACCCAAGCCAGCTTTTGTATCCAGCTAGCCATCCGCTGCCCCTCGCTCTGCTCTGCCCTGCCCCTCTCCTCTCCCTGACCCGCCATCACCGCGCCTCCATTTGCCGCTGGCTGTCTGGCTTGCAACTCCCTCCTCCTTCACCACACCGCTTCCTTCTCTCTACCACTTTCCTGATTGGATCCCTGCCTCTCCTCGTATCATTCGAGTGCTTGGCGCCCTTCTCATCGAGCCTCGGCTCCCATCTGCCCCATGAGCAACCGCCCTGGAAACTATCGCAGCGTTCCTGCACAGCAGCCAAGAGACATGCCCTCCTACAAGCAGGTCTCGTATACCCCACCCTCCCAACAGCAGCACCAGCGTCCCGGTCCCCGCGCCATCCCTTCCGACCAGTCGCACAACATGTCCGGCTCCTTCTCCAGCGGCGAGAGCAGCGGCGCCTCCCAGCGCCTCCTCCCGTCCCAGGGCTACCGAGCTCCCAACGCCAACATGCGCGCCAAAAACGCCCCCGCCCCCGCCTCCGCCACCTCTGCCGCAGGCTACAAGTACGCCACCGGCGCACAACGTCAGCCCATCTACGAGGGTCCCGAGGACGACGACGACCTGCACGACTGGAAGAAGGAGAGCCACTCGCACGCCATGTCCTGGCGCGGTATCGCCAACGTCCTCACCCTCGCCCTCTTGGTCGTCGGCCTCGTCGCCCTCTTTGCCGGCTACCCCATCATCTCGCACTTTGAGAAGCTCTACAACGCCTCCAAGAAGGGCGGCTACAACCTCGGCGGCACCAACGGCTCCGGCCAGGTGCCCGACCTGCCCCTCTTCAGCCTCATCGATGCAGACACCCCGCAGTCCGCACTCACCCGCGTCTCGGCCGCCGACGGCAAGTCCTACCACCTCGTCTTCTCCGACGAGTTCGAGGAGGAGGGCCGCACCTTTTGGCCCGGCGACGATCCGTTCTGGGAGGCCGTCGACCTCTACTACGGCGCCACCGGCGACTACGAGTACTACTCGCCCGAGGCCATCAACACTACGGGCGGCGCACTCACCATCACCATGACCCAAAAGACCACGCACAACCTCAACTTCCAGTCCGGCATGCTCCAGTCCTGGAACAAGTTCTGCTTCCAGGGCGGCTACATCGAGTTCTCCATGCGCATGCCCGGTGGACCCTCCACCTCGGGCTACTGGCCCGGTCTGTGGCTCATGGGCAACCTCGCGCGTCCCGGTTACGCCGGGTCCACCGACGGAATGTGGCCCTACAGTTACGCCAGCTGCGATGCGGGCATCCTGCGCAACCAGACGTGGGTCAACGGCACCGGTCCCGACGGTGCCATCAACTCCAAGGGCACCTACTCGGTGGGTGGCCAGGTCTCGTTCCTCTCGGGCATGCGTTCGCCCGCCTGCACGTGTCCCGGCGAGGATCACCCGGGCCCCAACGTCAATGTGGCGCGCTCGTCGCCCGAGCTCGATATCCTCGAGGCGCAGATCCAGAACCGCAACGGTGTGTCGCACGGCTACGCCTCGCAGTCGTATCAGATCGCCCCATTCGATCTTAGCTACGAGTGGGTCAACACGTCGGCGGCGGTCAAGATCTACGACGACGATGTGACCGAGGTCAACTCGTACAAGGGCAACGTGTATCAAGAGGCGGTTTCGTCGCTGACGCAGATCCCCGATACGGGCTATGTGGACACGTCGAACCAGTACCTCACCTACGGCGTAGAGTACCAGCCGGACTGGAACGAGGATGGCAGTGGATCCATCACGTGGTACATCAACGGCAAGCCGTCGTGGTCGGTGAATGGCAAGGCGATGCTGGCGAATCCGCCCATGGATATCGGCATCCGCACCGTGTCGGTCGAGCCCATGTCGATCATCATGAACCTGGGTATGTCGCCGACCTTCCAGCGCGTCAACTTTGGTGCGGGCGGCGTCGAATTCCCTGCCACCATGGCGGTTGACTATGTGCGCGTGTATCAGCTGGATGGGCAGAACGACAGGATCACGTGCGATCCAGTGGACCACCCGACGGCACAGTACATCAACGACCACATGGACCTGTACACCAACCCCAACTACACGGTGTATCCGCACGCCTGGCCCAAGAACAAGCTCACCGGGTGCTAGTCGTGCGCACTTGTATGCGTTTGCGCATGGCAGAAATTTGGACACTTTTGACGAGATGGACAACGAAGTGTGTGGATGTGGTTGGAGCGCGCATCGTGCTTGAACTTGTGTGTCTCATTGTGCCCATGCAAGTCATTGCGCCCATTCTGGACATCACATGGATCCAATTGTAACTGCAGGGCACGATGTATTACACACAATACAGCGGGAGAGAGAGGGAAAGAGAGACAGAAGCCGGGTATGTTGAGCACCCAAGATGCGACGAGAAAAAACAAAACAGGGCTTTGTTGAGAACCCATTGACTCTACGTGTGCACGCGGATCTAGAGGACGTTCTCCTTGGGGAACTTGAGGATGGGGCCGACCTGGCCGATGCACATGCCGCCGAGCTTGTGGCCGACGTTGATGGCATCGTCGATGGACTTGCCGAGCACGAGCGCACCGACGACACCGCCGGCAAACGCATCACCCGCGCCGTTGGTGTCGACAATGTCGGCCGGGTTGATCTTGGGCGTCTCGTGCACGTACTGCTGCGAGTCGCCGCGCTTGGCGAGGATGGTGGGCTGCGAGCCGTTGGTGATGATCACCACACGCTTCTCGGCCTTGGTGGTGGCAGCCTCGTAGTCGGCGATGGCCTGGGCAATCTGCTTGAGATCCTTGGTCTCGAGCTTGTGCGCCTGGGCCCAAGCCTCGGCCTCGGTCTCGTTGCCAAAGATGACGTCGGCATAAGGCACCACCTGGTCGACCTGGGCGGTGAAGAACTGCGGGATGAAGGGCGCCGAGAGGTTCATGGTGAACGACACATCGCGCGCCTTGGCCTCCTTGGCAAGCACGAGCGCCGACTCGACACCGTGCGTGAGGAAGAAGCCGCCGAGGTAGAAGATCTTTGCGTTCTTGATCGCCTGCTGCGCCTCGGCGGTCTCGAGGTGCGACTTGGAGAACTTCTCGGCCGCACCCAGGTTGGTGCAGAGCGAGCGGTTGTGGCCGGTGATGACGACGGCGCACGAGCCCGTGGGTGCATCGTCGCTGAACTGGTAGATCGACTTGAGGCCCTCCTTGTCGTTGGCAGCCTGCAGCTGCTTGGCGAGGTCGTCCTTGCCGACGCAGCCGAGGTAGGCGGTCGAGTTGGGCGGCAGGACGTACTGGGCGCAGCGGGCGGCGTTCTGGGCAGCACCACCGGCGACGTAGGTGACGTCGTAGTTGTCGACAATGTCCTGGTAGATGGCGAGCTGCTTCTCATCGGCGAGCACAGCGTCGTTGGGCTTGAGGCCGTACTTTTCGAGCATGGCCTCGCCGTTGCGGATCTGCATGTCCAGCAGGGGGTTGCCGAGCGCAACCAGCTCAAAGTTTCCGCCAGCCATGATGATAGTGATGTGTGGTCGTGATCTGAGACGTTCAAAGGGGGGTGATGGAGGATGCGAGAGGGGAGCATGCATTCCTGACCCGGCGCAGAAAAGCCGCCGTTGCCAGTCTCACCTTTGAGCTGCAGCGGACGAGCACAGGCCGGGTGGCAGCAGGCCGTGGCTGTCTTAGGGTGTGAACGTGCCGCAAAATTCTTGTTCCTTTTCTTCTTCTCGCTGCCTGCCGATCTTCTTCAAGCGTGGCGGCTTTGCGCACCGACCCGCTCGCAAAAAAATTCAAACCAAATCCAATGCCAGCATCAACGGTCTAACAGTACCGAAATCAAAGCCGCGTGATTTACGCGATGTCGCGTTGTTGGACGCCGCGCCTGTTGGCTCAGCCGTGCAGCAGCTTGGCAGCGCTCGAGGAACACTTTTTGGCCACCGGTGTTGGAAGAGCCAAGTGGCCGGCTCAATCAATCGAGCTTGCTTCCCGCACATATCCGTGCAACGCTATCCAACCCTTGCACATACGCAAGACAAGCCGACAGTGACTGCCGACAGCGACTGCCGACACCCGCCATGGCGTCGCAGCCCAGCTTGGACCCGCAGTCGCAGCCTTCACGCGACTTCTTTGCGTCGTCTCCCTCGGCCACACCCTCCTCGCCTCGCAAGCCGACGCAAAGGTTGCCTGAACCACTTGCGAGTCCGAAACAGCCACAAAATGACAAGGTGGCTGCTGAGCCCGACGCTGATGAGGACGGCTTTAGTATCGTCGGCTCGACCAGCGCACACACCGCCGAGTCATCCAGGCGGCAGCAGCCCCGTCGAGCTGCAGCTCACAACGCCAAGCCGCTTTTCTTAGCCGGCGAAGACGAAGACTTGGACGTCTGGGATGGCGGCGAGGATGACGATGGCGCAGCGGCCACTTCCGACTTCTTCTCCACACAGATCGATGCTCAGCCCAAGCCCGCCCGCCGCCAAAAGGTCAAGAGCGACGACGAAGATTTTGTCCCACCACTTCCATCTCAGCCCAACGGCGATCGCTCTTCCTCACCCTTCGAGCCACAGCGCAAGAGAGCTATCGATGTAGAGCATGCAGCGGAGGCAAACGGCAGTGCTAAACGGCTCAGGAGCTCTTCATCCTCCCCAGCTGCACAAACGACTCGCAAGCGCTCGCCCAGCCCGGACCCACGTCTCCGCCACGATGCATTCGACCGCCGCTTCCTCGGCACCTTCGTGCTCTCCGCCTGGTCCTTGTCCAAGGGCTCCTCCTACGTGAAGCCGGGCGATCCTGTCCGCATCTTCCGCCCCCGCAAAAAGCCCTCGCCCGCCGAAACGGCGTCAAAATCGTCCAAACTCACCAATGGCGGCGTCAAAAAGACCAAGCAGGCGACGCTCAACTTTGGCGGCGCAGCTAGCGGCCCCACCTCCTTCTTCGCGTCCAAACAAAAGTCCAAGGACAAGCAAGACTTTATCGTGCGCTTCAGCAACATGCGCGGCTTCGAAGTCGGTCGCCTTCCGCTCGAAGTGGCCACGTGGATGTCCAAGCTGATCGACGCAGGCATTGCAGACTTTGAGGGCGTGGTTGTCGACTGTCCTCCTTCGCTCACCGTTGGCTGCGACATCCTGCTCCAAGTCAAGGCGTACCTCCGATTCGATGCCTTCTTCCTCAGTCTCACCGCACTCGCCAACGCTGTCGACGAGCAGAACGACGGCCTGCGCCCAGAGACCGCCGAGTCCGAGGTCGAAAAGTCGCTCCGGGAGCGCAAGATCAGCCTCGTCCGCATGTTCCGCGTCTGCGACCTCAAGCCGAGTCTCAGCAACTCCATCCTTAAAGCGCACAAGGCGGTCGACGACTTTTCCAGCGACGCTATGCTCGACCAGTATGGCGGCGATGTGGCTGCCTCGGTCCAGGCTGGCGCTGCTCAACCTGCATCGTCGCCGTCGGCACCGATCGAGGTCGACAGCAGCAGCGAAGAGACAGCCGTGCTCGAGGGCGGCATCGCTACGCAGCTGCAGCAGGCGCAGCAGCAGACCGACGGCGATGCCGATGTCGACGAAAACGACGGCACCGAGCTCAACCTCAACCAGCTCGACGAAGTGTATCGCAAAGCACAGGCGAACGATGCCCATCTGCCCGAGATCGACCCGCCGGAGACGTTTCTGCTTACATTGCGGCCGTACCAAAAACAAGCGCTGGGCTGGATGAAGAATATGGAAAAAGCGCCTGGCCCCGCGTCGCAGCAAGACGATGCATCGCAGGCGAACGCGGGCGAGCGCAGTCTGTCGCTGCATCCGCTGTGGGAGGAGTACGAGTTTCCGCTCGACTACGACCAGCCCGAGGCCAACGAACGGCTGGTGCTCAGTCCGACGCGCATGTTTTACTTCAACCCGTACACGGGTGATCTCAGCCTCGACTTTCAGCGTGCCAGCAAGGGCTCTCGCGGCGGTATCTTGGCCGACGAAATGGGACTGGGCAAGACCATCATGGTCACGAGCCTGCTGCATGCCAATCGCAGTGCCGAAGCGGGCGAGGAGAGCAGTGATGAAGACAGCGCCGACACAGGCGATGATGGGTGGGCAGCGTCAGGCAAGCGACGCACGGCGGCCAAGCAGACATCGCTGGCTTCGGCCTTTGCGGCGTCGACATCGAGCGGCGACCAGCGCAGGGCACTGCTCAAGGCGTCCGTGGCCAAGGGCAAGGCATCGCTCGTAGTGGCGCCTATGAGTCTGATCGGACAGTGGCGCGATGAAATCATCCGTTCTTCGGCGCCCGGATCGCTCACACCCATGCTGTACTATGCCGACTCGAAGGCCGACTTGTTGGCACAACTCGAGTCGGGCAAAGTGAATGTCGTCATCACTTCGTACGGCACGTTGGTGACCGAATACCGCCGTTTCTTGGATGGTGGTGGAGCGGCAAATCGGCATCTATCGAGCACGGCGCCGCTGTACTGCATCGATTGGCTGCGCGTGATCCTGGACGAGGCGCACAACATCAAGAATCGCTCGACGATGAATGCGCGTGCGTGCTGCGACCTCGTCTCGCGGCGGCGCTGGGCACTCACGGGCACACCGATCATCAACCGTCTCACGGATCTGTTTAGTCTGCTCAAGTTCCTGCGCGTCGAGCCGTGGGGCGACTTTAGCTTCTTCAACAGCTTTGTGTGCAAGCCGTTCCAGGCCAAGAGCACCAAGGCGCTCGATGTGGTGCAGGTCATCCTCGAGTCCGTGCTGCTGCGCAGGGAGAAGCGCATGAAGGACAAGGACGGCAGGCCAATCGTTGAGCTCCCGCCCAAGACGATCGAGGTGCGTGAACTCGAGTTCAGCGACATCGAGAGGAGGATCTACGACAATGTGTACCGCAGGGCGTTTATGCAGTATGCGACGCTCAAGGCGAACGGCACGGTGACGCGCAACTTTTCGGTCATCTTTAGCGTGCTTATGCGGCTGCGGCAGGCGGTGTGCCATCCAGCGCTCGTGCTGCAGGCGCGCAAGGGCAAGAGCAAAGGTGGCGAGCCCATCAGTGCGGGCAGTGACGAGACGGGCGGGGCCGAGGGAGACGAAGCGGACGGAGTGGATGCAGCTGGATTTGGCGACGGTGGTGATGGCGACGCGACTCCGGGAACCGAGGATCTTCGAGAGCTCGTGGCGCAGTTTCAGTCTGCAGGGGAAGGCGAGGGCGATGGCGAGGCGGGAAATTACTCGCGTGCAATGGTGGATCGACTGCTGGCCAATACCGGTGGCGATGCAGCAGCGGTGGAGAGCGAGTGTCCGATCTGCTTTGAAGATCCGCAGATTGCGCCGTGTTACTTGCCGCGCTGCATGCACAGTGCGTGCAAGGCGTGTCTGCTTGGCTACCTCGAGCAGTGCAAGGGCAAGGGCGAGGAACCCGCATGCCCGACGTGTCGAACCGGCCCTGTATCCGCGACGGACTTGATCGAGGCTATCCGCACGCGTCCAGCGACCTCGCCAAGCGATCGGGGCGGCATGATCTACGTGCGCAACAATCTGCTCACCTCGACCAAAGTGGGCGCGCTCATTGCGCACCTCAACCAACTGCGTGCCGAGGGCAGCTTCAAGGGCGTCATCTTTTCACAGTTCACCTCGTTCCTCGATGTGATCCAGCCCGTATTGGCGCGGTACCAATTCCGCTTTTTGCGGTTGGATGGAACTACCCCGCAGAAGCAGCGCGAAAAGCTGCTTGTTGAGTTCCAGTCGCCCGCGCGTGAAGGCGAGGTGGTTCTCTTCCTCATCTCGCTCAAAGCCGGCGGTGTCGGGCTGAATCTGACCGCAGCCACCAAGATCTGGTTGCTGGATTTCTGGTGGAACAGCAGCATCGAACACCAAGCCATCGACCGAATCCATCGTCTCGGTCAAACCAAACCCGTCAGCGTCTACAGATACCTCGTCAAGGACTCGATCGAAAACAGGATTCTCCAGATCCAGAAACGAAAGGACTCCCTCATCCAGCACGCGCTCAACAAGGATCCAAACGCCTCCAACACGCTTGGTGACCTGGACATCCTCTTCGGCGAGTGAATCGCCACCAAGTGCAATGCTACCGCCCTTCGCACGGGCATCCTCTCATCCACGTAGCTCTGTGGTGTGTCGGTCCGGTTGCAAAGGATCTGAGATTTTTATACAAAGTGAGGTCGGAACATGCAGGTTACATCCCGCGCCAGTCTACCACGGGACGTCGTCGAGTTCGAGCTGCTCGCCCTCGAGCTGCGTCGAGAAGGAGAATGCATTCGGCGCCTGTTGCTCGGCGTCGGGCGCCGGCTGCCTGAGCTTCTCCCACCACGTCGGGCCGGCGTTCGCCCTGCGCACCGCCGTCTTGGGCGTGGGCGCGATGCGCCTCGCGAGGCACATGGCCTTGCGCGTCTGCTCGATCTGCTCGACCTTGGCGAGGCCTTCGTCGAGCAGCGCGGGGTCGAAGCGCTGCAGCCGCTCTGCGAACAGCGCAAACACGTCGAAGGTCGCGCCGTCGCAGTCGTCGTCCGCCTCGTCCGCCTGTGCTCGCGCGCTGACGACCGAGTGCCCGATCGACGCCGCCTGACGCCCGGGCGCAAGCGCAGCCGCACCCGCACCCGCATCAGCCGAGCCGTCGACGTGCGTGCGTTTGAAGCCCGACAGCTGGTCACGCTTGTTCTTCATAAAGTCGAGCACGGTGGCGAGCTCCGGCGGCGAGACAAAGTTCTGCGTGAGCGCCACGGACTCTTCGAGGTTGATGACAAGGTGCCACCAGCCGCTAGGCACGTACAGCACCTCGCCCTCCTCGCACACGCCTTCGAGCAGCAGCCTGTCTTCGGCACGCGCCGCCGAGGGCCCGTAGAGCCGGCGCGTCTCGTGCGCAAACTCGAGCAGCCATTCGGCGATGCTGAGCGGCGCCGTCACTTCGGCCTCGTCGTCGCTGACAAACACGCCCGGGGGCGTGATGTGTGGCGGGAGCATCATCCACGCCTTGCGGCCCGTGAGCACGGCATTCCACGCCGAGGTGCCGTTCGGATCCTTGTGCCAGCCACTACCGCTGCGTGCGGGCCCGGCGATAATCCAACGGTGGTCGGGACGCAGCCGGCCGAGCAGCGAGAAGAGGTCGGAGCGCACAGCCGAGGCGTCGTGGTCGGCGCGTGCATCGGCGGCGGTGGTGGAGATCTGCTGGAAGAACTTGGGCACGCGCCACTCGAGCGAAGCATGCGGGTCGTCGGCGAACGACGCATCGAACAGGTAGAAGGGCGACTCATCCGGCACGGCATACGGGTCGAAAGTGGAGTCGCCCTCGTCAACGATGGCGGAAAACAGGTGGGTGCCGGCGCGGGTGACGGTATACGGGGTATTCTGAAGCGGGAGCGCGGTGCGATCGCGTGGACTGTCGGTGCCTTCTGCCGAGGGCGTTCCGTCGTGCGAGACGGTCGCCGAGTCTCGTCGACTGGCCGCATCCTGGTTGTCGTCGGCGTCTTCGAGCAGCTGCTGCCACGTCTGTTCGTGGAGGTGCTGCATGCCGCGCGAGTAGCTAAAGTAGGTGGGCAGGCGCGAGCGCACGGCCTCGCACTGGAAGAAGCGGTTGGGCCAGCGCTGGGCAAGCTTGTCGAGCGACCATTCGCGACAGGGCCAGTCCTTGGGCGGCATGGCGTTCTGCACGATGGCGGGCTGGTTGGCGTACGCGTACTTCGTCTTGAACTCGGCTATCGATCCTGGCTCAGCGAGGTCGATCTTGGAGATGGGGTTGTAGAGGCGGCATGCAGGCGCGACGAGGTGGTCCAAGGGAGCCATGGCGAGACGGAAGGGGTGGTACAGAGTGTCTGAGAAGAGGTAGGGCGACTGGATCCTGGGAGCGGGCGGGTCGAGCAGCGCAAATGCGGAGCCGTCCATGGAGTCGCGCGCCTTTTCGTCAAAGACGGCGCGGTTGAGCTTGTAGTGCCAGATGAAGGTGCGCTTCCAGCTGCCGCACCAGCGCTTCATCTTGCCGTTGAAGCTGAGCAAGAAGGCTTCGCGCCAGATGGAGTTGGTTGCGTTGATGAAAGTGTAGAAGCCGTGGCTGACGGCTTCGAGCTTGGCGAGCGTAGCAGGGTCCTCGGCGAAGGTGGAGATGAAGTTGAGGAGGAAATCGTCGTCAAAGCGGGCAAAGAGGCCGAGCGAAGGGAGACGATCGTTGCGATCCGAGAAAAAAGCATTGCCCAGGGGCTTAATGCCAAGGGGGTGGGGCAGCTGAACGCGCTCGCGGGCATGCTCGAGAGGGCCGGTCGAGTCGGTTCGTGCACGCTTCGCGTCCTTTCTGGCGGCGCGTCCGGAGCCTGAATTGGCGCTGGAGCTGCTGACCTCGTCTGGGGTGGTGGAGGGCTCTGTGGAGGGCATCGAGGCGGTGCCGTCGGTGTGAGAGTCGTTGTTGGAGCCCGAGTCGGAGTCGGCAGCGAGACGCTTGAGTGCGTTGGCGGCGGGAGAGATGGAGGCATACTTGCGGTTGGTCTCCTCGACGTTGATGGTCATGGTGGCGTGTTCATCGTGGTCATCAGCGTGCTCCATGGTGACGGAGGGTATGGGAGCGGCGGACTGCTGTTGAGCGATGGGCTGGGTATGCGTGGAGTCGGACTGGGCTGGAGCGGGGGAGGCGGGCTGGCTGTCGGCGGCCTCGGCGCGGGTCAACAAGGTGATCTGCATGGCGGTAGTGTGCAAGGCTAAGGTGTGGTTTGAGGTGCAGAGGGGTTGGAGAGTGGAGAGGAGTGGTTGAGCCTGGAGTCAAGAGGCGAGTGGGAATTGGTCTGTATCAATCGGTCAGCTAAAACACCGAGATGGAGCGAGAAGGTCTCGTTGATGCAGGCGACAAGTTTGCATCGAAAGGTCGTACGCTGGCGGCAGAAAGACGCTAGCACCGGGGAGGTGAAGTTGCGACCGAGGCACTTGGGAAGTGCAAGGCCGGAGAATCGGCTGTGGGGCGAGCCAGCAAGCCGAGGAGGAGAAGGGGTGCGAGGAGGGACGGACGAGCAGCCAGAAAGCCAAAGCGAGGACTTGAGGCTGCTTCCTAGAAGCGACGGGGGGAAAGTGCCGTCACCTAGCCAATGGGAAGAGCTGGTGGGTGCTGGTGGAGAGGAGTTTAGGGATGCGCTGAGAGACGCCTTGAGAGGGATGCACGCAGCAAGGCGAGTGTTGAGGTGATCTAGGGTGATGTGATGGTGGTGAAGAAGGTGGGGGGGAGTCTGGGCGGGGTCGCAGCAGGAAGCGTGGCGAAGCGACGTGTAGGGAGGGGTGCCTATGGACAGCGACGGAGAGGAAGAAGGGGATGCTGATCAGACGACAGACGACGGTGTGAGCGCAGCCGCCACCGCAGGGGCACGGCAAACAGCGGCAGCAGCGCGCGACCCTGCTTTACTCACCCGCTCTCAACCCGCTCCCTCGCTCACACTCACACGAGATCCCACACACGCACGCCTCGCCGCGCTCTCTTGGCTCTGCTGCTGCATCAAAAAAAGAAAAGAAAAAGCCTTTGCGCGCGCCTGCTCGGTTTCCCGCCTCTCTCTTTCTGTCTCCCCTTTCTGAACAGCAGCTCAAGGCGAAAAAATATAGTCTAAAATCCAGGGTCTCGAACAGTCGAAACGCCGCCGCCGCCGCCGCCCTCCGTCTTTTGCAGTTCTCTTTCTCTTTCTCTTGCAAACGGGTCCCGAATTGTACAAAGTTTTTGTACTTGTGCCGCTTCGTGCTTTGGGACTTGAATGGAGCCGCCGCAGCTGCTCTTTCTGTTACCTTTTCGTTCGGCCCTTCCGCCAGATTCTCACATCCGCCCGTGCAGTGTGGGAATACTCGCAGTATAGGCTCAATAGACAATGGCGAGGAATCATCGGCTCGAGCCGCACAGCTTCGGCACGGCCGTCGGATGGCAACGAGCGGGGTCATTCCTCAGCGCTTGTCACAGAGAGGGCGCCCACATGTCGTCTCAGCCGGCTGTGTCGAGTTCAGCCGAGCGCGTCAAAAGGGGGTTGCATTGTTCGGACGAGCCGAGCGTGCAGCTCGTGTGTGTTGGGCATGGTCTGGGTCGTGAACGGCTAGCGTGCCGACAGGGCCCTGCCTGGCTGTCTGCAGGAGGCGGGCTGAGAGGTGCAAGCGCCGATCGTGAGCGCGCAAAGTCTGGACCCTGTTGACCTGCCAACGCAGGGCCGTCGCTGCCCCTCTTCGCCACGTCTCTCGGCAACCTCTTCCGCCAACACGGACTTGAGCGCTGCCCCCAGCCCGGCTCTTGCCTCCTTTCGGATGCCTTTCCGAAGAGGACCCCATTCCATGCCATAGCATCGGATCGCATCAGATCGCATGCAAGCCCTGCCCGATCTGTGAGAGAGACCAAACCACAGACACCACAGCTGCCAGCGCCTCTTATTCACTATGCGCAACCACCTCGGTCGGCACTACCGATCCTCTTGCGATGCAGCAGGGTGAGAGAACGCTGCTTCTACTCCACTTCCTCCTTCTTGGCAACAGCCTTGTTTCCAGGCTTGACATCAAGCCGCCATTGCGCCGAGACGACAAAGGAGAGAGGGGAAGCCAGGAGAAAGTCGGCCATTGTTAGACCTCTGCTTCAGCATTGGTCACCCTGGCGCGGGTTGCCATGCACAGTTGGCAACGTGCGCACCTCGCTAAGCCCACGCTAACCGTCCAACTTGGTTCGCTGTCTGACAGCGCTGCGTTCGCACTTGCTGCCTCCACGCTGCATCGGCCAAGTACCTTGACCGATGGCTGCTGCTTATCCGCCCCGTCTTTTCACGCTCAGCGCGCCAACAGCTGTGACAAAGCACTCGACAGGGTCCTGCCGGCGCAAGACTTCATTTGGGCCGCATCTCAAATGAAAGCGGGAGGCGCTTGCAGCCATGCTAAAGTCTCGTGTCGCCCTTCGCTTGGTGTGGGAAAGTCGTAGGCTTCGAACCCTTCCATCATGCACATCCCACGTGGTCTCGCTCACACGTTCTCTGCCTCTGCCTTCTCAGTGGCCTCCCAGTCCTTTGCAGACCTCAGGGTCGCTCGCAAGCTGAATGATTCGAGAGTCGGCGTGTAGTGGCGTGCTCGTGTCTCGCCTCGCCGCCGGTGCAGCTTCGCCAGAACTCGGCCCGTCCTCGTGCGGAAGCAAGCTCGGTAACGAGCCTTCGTGACTAGGCTGCCGCTAGTTAGGTGCTCTTCTTCTCAGTTGGCCCGCCGCGCCCATCTCGGAAGTCCTGCCATGCTGCCAGTCACAGCCGAAGTGCAGGCCGACCTTTGTGCCTGGGCAGATGAACACCGACATGCCCTCGAGCCGAGGTCAAGGGTAGGTCGGCCGTCTTCTCGTTGACTTATATACCCAATGTCAACGCTGAAGCATTCCGTCCTGCCCTCCCCGCACCTCTATCGCCCCTGACGACAGGAAGCTTCCGTGACGCCGGAGCTGTTCGCATGAACTGATCCGCCAAACCCGCCGACGCACGCGCTTCCACCCAGCACTCCGGCTTCCACGGCCCGAACTCGATCTACTGTAATTGGCACAGGCAGAGCAAACAAGCTCCGCTCGACGAAAGCCGTCATGCCATTCGGAGCGTCGATGGACGCATGGGCGTCCTACTACGACTATCAGGACGACGAGATCGAGGTCGACGACGGCATCCGCTCCGCACGCGCTTCGTCCGAGCTCGACTTGACCGAGACGCATCGCAAGAGCGAACGATTCGGCGAGATTCGCCTCGAATCCTTACCGCCTAGCTCGGTGCCCAACGCAAAGCTGCAGGCCATCGACGAGCTGTACAACCAGCTCTTTCCACTCCGGCAGCAGGATCCCAGCCAAAGCCAGCA
This sequence comes from Moesziomyces parantarcticus, assembly GCA_023212605.1. NCBI lineage: Eukaryota > Fungi > Basidiomycota > Ustilaginomycetes > Ustilaginales > Ustilaginaceae > Moesziomyces > Moesziomyces parantarcticus. The sequence continues at coordinate 61,357 of JALCCF010000034.1, read as the reverse complement.
TCAATCTCACCAGGCGGATCCTTCTTCAACACCAGCGGGGGACCACGCTTCGACCGTGAATGGCTTGCGCTCCAGTCAGTACGCTTCAGGGCCGAAGCAAACACGCCTCGACTTTGACAGTGACCCTCCTCGTCCAGCTGAACAACCTCAAGAGACCTTCAGCTATAATGCCACTCCACCACTGGCGCTCATCGAGCGGCGCATGTCTCGAACATGGATCGGGCTTACATGGGGAGAAATCAAGCTTCTCTCACTCGCAGGTATCGGGTTTGCCCTGGATACCTACGATCTCTTCATCATCAACATGATTTACCCTATCCTTCTGCTCGCATACTACCCGCCAGGGACACGCAACATCGAGTGGGGCCTCTCGGGAGGCGTTCTAAAGGCTTCGGCAGGCATGGGCAACGTCGTTGGCCAGCTTTTGTTCGGATTTCTCGGCGACTTTTGGGGTCGATCCGTGCTGTATGGCAAAGAGCTCATGCTGGCCATGGCTGCTATTGTGCTCATCATCTCGGCTCCCGACTCGATACACGGACAGGGGGTGACGATATGGATGGCCGCCTTTCGCTTCATCATGGGACTCGCAATAGGCGGAGATTATCCATTAAGTGCCAGTGTGGTTGCTGACCGAAGCAGTCTGAAGACAAGGGGCCTACTCTTGTCGCTCATCTTCAGCAACCAGGGCTGGGGTGCATTGTTTGCGGCGCTGGCAGCGCTCTCCGTGATAGGAGGGTACAAATCAGCCATCGAGGCGGGCGACTTTGCCAAGCTCAGTGGAGCATGGCGTATTTTGCAGGGGCTGCCACTTGCGCCGGCTGTCATCGTGCTGTACTTTCGATTGACGCTCGTAGAGTCGGCGAGATTCGTGCAGGCAAGATATCTGCAGGACCACGACGATATCGCGACGCATGCGTCAGCGGCAGGGCTGGTGCTGGTGCAGAACGCCAAGGGCGAGGAAGTCGCGATTCAGCCGACAAGTGTCTACACCACGACCGACATGATCAAGCGCTCGAACAAGCGTCGCAAGACCTCGCTCACGCCGTCGTCACTTTCGTCACCGCTGAGCTCGAGTGGGGATTCGCGGTACAAGAGCTTCACTGATGGCGAGACGTTCCGGCGGCCCAAGGCGATGCGGAGGCAGCTTCCATCGCCCAGGGATCTGCGAGAGGCAATGCGCAAGGCAGCTGCACAAAGCCAAGGATTCGCATTCCGCACTATCGGCGTTCCGCGCAACGACTTTTGGGAGTACTTTAGCGAGTGGCACCATCTCCGCGTGCTCATCGGTACCTCGCTCTCGTGGTTCCTCGTCGACATCACCTTCTACGGCATCAACCTCAACCAGTCGGCCATCTTTGCGCTCATCGGATATACGCAGGGCAGTGCATGGCACCAGATTTACAAGCTTGCGCTGGGCAACCTCATTGTCGTTCTGGCAGGGTTCCTGCCGGGATATTACATCACTGTGGCTCTGGTCGAGGTGATTGGACGCAAAAAGATCCAGCTGTTCGGCTTTGCAGCCAACGCGGTACTGTTCCTTGTGCTTGCGCTGACGTATACGCACATCATCCATCATGCTGCGGCGTTCTTTGTCGTATTTGTGCTGCTGCAGCTCAGCTTCAACGCCGGCAGCAATGCAACCACGTTCATCGTGCCCGCAGAAGTGTTCCCGACACGAATCAGGGCCACGGCACACGGATTCTGCGCGGCCATGGGCAAGCTAGGCAGCATCGTCTCGTCGCTCGGCTTCAGCGTGCTCGCCAACGACAAACGCTTCGGGCACACGGGCATCTTTTGGGTCTTCTTTGGCGTCAGCCTGCTCGGGCTTCTAGTGACGATTCTGCTGGTGCCCGAGACAAAGGGGTATGATGCAGATGCAGTCGATAGGAGAGAGCTGCTTGAACGGTCTAGGATGGCATAGCGGATAGAATACTACAGTGATGTCACCATAGATTTGCGCCTTGGCCCTCTGATGAGGTGAACTTCAGGATTGAGAGCATACTGTACCTGCCTCCGACGGCATCGCCATGTCGAGACCGTCACAGGCATGTCGAAGTGTTGTCGCGTGATGGAGCGAATTTTTGGGTAAATTTGTTAAGCCTCGCGTGGCAATGAGATGCTTGCATTTTTTCCAAGGCTTTTGAATTGGAGCGGGGCCCAAGCAGAAAAGTCACGCTCGGACCCGTCTGTGCTCGAGGCGGTCTGCTGCATCCGTCGGTTACGGCCAATTGCGCACGAGCAGCTCAGCGCGCTCCAGACGACCCGACGGCTTCATCATCACCTCTCCTCATCTTCTCCACTTTGGCGCCGACATTGACAACGACACAGCATCAGCCTCTCAGACGCCCATCACAGCTGGCCGTCGGGGGAATCTGTGCTCGTGGCCAGTCTCGCTCAGCTGCACCAGACGCTTCAACCAACCAGCGCTCTGTGCCACCACCACTGTGCCACCGCCACTCTTGCTTCTTCATCCTGCTTCGACGACAACCGTCTGCATCCGCACCACGGCTGGCCAACGAGCCTACCAGGTCGTTCTGATCTAGCAAAGCAGTGCTCGCTGCGCAGCGCTTGCATGCACGTGCACGTACCCACGTTGGTCGTTCGCCATGGCTCATCTCGCTGCTCACTTTGAGCCCGCGCAGACGCGCCATGCTTCTTCCAACGCTTCAGCCTCGCCACAGCCGTACACGATCGGGCACGATACGCGCTCAAGCGCCTCAGCCACCCCGTCGAGTCAGGTCCAGCATTCCTTTCCGCAGCTCTCCGACTCGGGTCAGCTCATCCATGCTGCCAGCACCAACGGCTTGACAGACCATCTCGCCGACAATGACTCGCAGCACCTCGCCACCGAGCTAGACGATGAGGACGACGCCTCAACCGCCAGCGGCCGCCGCCACGGTGCTTTGCTCGTCGAAGAAGTCAACGAGTGGATGCTTCAGCATTCGTTCTTTCACTGGGGCCTCAAACGACACATCACACACGGCAACCCCAAACCACGGGACGAGAGGGACCTTCCGGATTGGCGCATGCGCGAACGCTTACGCACCGTCACCGCTGCGCTCGTCATGTGCCTCAACATCGGCGTCGATCCCCCGGACGTCTCCAAGACCAACCCGTGCTCCAAGCTCATCTGCTGGATGGACCCAAGCTCCCTCGAAGTCTCCAAGGCGCTCCCCGCCATCGGCCGCAATTTGCAGGCGCAGTTCGAGACACTCAGCACAAAGACACGCTACAAGCAGTATCTTGACCCCATCGTAGAAGAGACAAGGCGCTTCTGTACCAACCTCCGAAGAGCCGCCAAAGACGAGCGTGTGCTCTTTTACTACAACGGTTACGGCGTCCCCAAGCCAACACCAGGAGGCGAGATCTGGGTATTCAACAAGGCCTACACCCAGTACATCCCTGTGACGCTCTACGATCTGCTCACCTGGCTCGGCAGTCCATGCATCTTTGTCTGGGACGCAAGCTCGGCAGGAAACGTCGTCGTCAACTTCAAGCGTCTTCAGGAGCGCAAGGCTGAAGAGGACGCCGCCAGAGCCAATCGAGGCGACAGGGAGGGTCGCGACCGAGACCGCGCATCCGGCAGCGCATCCGCCTCTTCTTCAGCCAAAAAGACGGCTGACCAGGCAAACAATGAGGAGCCGCACTTCCCGCTTCGCGAGTCCATCCATCTCGCTGCCTGTGGACCAGACGAGGTGCTGCCCATGAACCCGGATCTGCCCGCCGATCTGTTCACCTGCTGCCTCACCTCGCCGATCGAGATCTCGCTCCGATGGTTCGTGCTGCAGAACCCCCTGCCATCCAAGCTCAATGTCGACATGGTCATGAACATCCCGGGTCGTTTGCAAGACAGGAGAACGCCGCTCGGTGAGCTCAACTGGATCTTCACCGCTATCACCGACACCATCGCATGGACCGTCCTGCCCCGCACCATCTTCCGACGTCTTTTCCGCGACGATCTCATGGTCGCTGCGCTCCTCCGCAACTTCCTCCTGGCAGAGCGAATCATGCGCTTCTACCACTGCACGCCCATGAGTCATCCGAAGCTGCCTCCCACCCACAACCATCCGCTCTGGGACAGCTGGGATCTCGCCGTCGATCAGTGCCTCGCCCAGCTTCCCACTTTACTCGCAAAGGAACGCGCACAGGCGGAGGCAGCCGAGGGGGGGCCACCCGTCCCGCCGCATCTTGCTTCCTTCGAGTACCGCCACAGCACCTTCTTCAGCGAGCAGCTCAAGGCCTTTGAGGTCTGGCTTCAGCAGGGCGGCGTCAGCAGGAAGGGCAGGAGACGTCGAGTGAATGCCGCCATCACGCCTCACGGCAACCCGTCGGCTGGTCTGTCATCAGCCGCTACGGGCGCGGATCCGGACGCTTTCGACGACGACGGAGATGCGAGCCCCGTACGCGAGCCGCCCGACCAGCTTCCGATTGTCCTGCAGGTGCTGCTCTCGCAAGCACACCGCCTGCGCGCGCTCATCTTGCTCAGTCAATTCCTCGACCTGGGTCCTTGGGCTGTCAACATGGCGCTCAGTATCGGCATCTTCCCCTACGTGCTCAAGCTCCTTCAGAGCCCTGCTGCCGATCTCAAGCCCGTGCTGATCTACATCTGGGCGCGCATCCTCGCCGTCGACCGCAGCTGCCAGAACGATCTGCTACGGGACAACGGCTTCGTCTACTTTGCGGGCGTCCTGAGTCCGTTCCAGAACAACACGGCCGGTCAGAATGCCGGTGCCAACGGACCGTCTATCCCCATTCCCAATGTGTCGGAGCACCAGGCGATGTGCGCCTTCATCCTCGCCGTCTTCTGCCAGGACTTCCCGGCAGGACAGGCAGCGTGTCTCGAGACCGACGTCATGCACTCGTGCCTTGAGCACCTGGAGGACGACGACTTTTTGCTCCGGCAGTGGAGCGCGCTCTGCCTCGCCCAGCTGTGGGACGACAACGAGGCCGGCAAGGCGCGTGCGATCTCGCTCGATGCGCACGGCAAGCTCTGCTGCATGCTGGGCGATGTGTCGCCTGAGGTGCGCGCAGCCGTGCTCCATGCACTCGGCACCTTGCTCGGCACCAGTGGCTCGAGCCAGGATCAGATCGACATCGTCTCGTACGCAACGGGCGAGCCGATGCCTGTGCCTAGCAGCAACGCTCGACCCGCTTCGACCAGACGCTTCTGCCCCGGAACGGGCGCTGCGACAGGTCTGCCTCCAGCAAAGCAGCGAGGCCTCGAGATCGGCATCGCCGTTGCCATGCTCACTACCAAGGGCGACTGCAGCCCGCTAGTGCGCAAGGAGCTCGTCATCGCGCTCAGTCCCGTCGTGGCCGAATACAAGGGCTTCTTTGTGCTCGCCGCCTACCTGTACTACTCGAAGGAGCGCAGCTTGCAGAACCCTCCCTCGCAGCAAGAAAGGAAGTCGGCCGCGGGCAAGGGAAAGGCGCAGACCGCCGAAGCAGATCGTCGAGGCTCGCTGAGCACGCTCGGCCGCTCCGGCTCGAACGGCAGCGCCACTGGTCCATCGGCTGCCGCGCTCGCCAACGAAGAAGCGCTCCTCGCTCGCATTGCGTCGAAGCTTCTGATCGAGGAGGAGATCGAGGAGGAGGATATTGCCAACATCCCGGCTTTTACCACCATCTTTGTGGCGCTGCTTGATCTGAGCGTCGACTCGAATCCCGAGGTAGCCAACCTAGCCTGCACGGTGGTCGACTTTATCTCTGCGCTCCTGTTCGAAAGCGACGTTTCGAGTGCGGGCGAGAGCGCGCTGCGCGGATTCGGTGCTGCAGAGGCAATCTCGCGATTCACCACGCCGACAAGCACGGATGCTGGCCTGCAAGGATACTTCCCCCTGACGCCGCGCTCTGCCGTCTCGACCCCGGGCTCGACGGAAGAGATGTCAACCTCGCAGATCGCAGCGATGAACGGTGCGCATGTTCCACCGTCTGGGTTTGGCACTGGTGGATCAGGGCCAGCTCGTCCGCGTCAAACACAGCGTCAGCAGTCGCATGCGCCACCGAAGCGCTCGTCGACGCTGGCGCAGGCCGTCAAGACGCTCGCAACGCTGGGATACTCACGTCCCGCCTCACCGGTCGGCTCGGACCAGGACAGCCTAGGACGTCCGTTGTATGGCGAAGCCGGACCTTCTGGCATCCCACCCCCTGGCCCAGCAGTGATTGCGCCGCGCCGAAGCCCGGGGACGAAAGCCGCCGCCGCACAGTACAGTTCTCCGTATTCGCCCCGCGGCGGACCGGGAGCGCCGACGACGCCCTTGCTCGAGCCGCCGTCCGCCGTGTCGATGCCGTCATCGCCACTCAACTCGAACGCCAAACTCAGCAACCGCTCGCAGAGCGCAGAGAGCCTGTCGTACATCAACGGCGGTAAGGCCGAGCGCAAGAAGTCGCTGGGTCGCGGCGAAGTCGTGCAATCGCCACAGAACTACGTCAATGGCAACGGCAGCAATCATCCGGCGCACGGCGGCGCGCAGGATGTGCAGCGCTTCTATGGCGACGAGCTGGAGAGCGACCCGCACGTCGCAGTGGACGACCACATCAAGGTTGGAGATGCGCTTGCCGGGCTGATCGCCATGGACATGTGGCGCTTCCGACAGCGCTTCACCGGTACGGGCAGTGCCGAGGGCTCGGGGCAGAACACACCAGCGTCTTCACCCGCCGTCAGCCGTGCGAACCGTTGGGGCCTTGCCTCGACGCCGGGCAGCAGCGGTATGAGCACGCCTTCGGGCTCGATCGGGTCCGGCGGAGGAGGTGCGGAGCTGCGCGAGACGCTGCCGCTCAAGAGCCGTCTGTTTGCTTGGTGCAGCGAGTACTACATCGAGCCGCAGATGAAGCAGGCCGAGAGCGAGGAGCCAGGCAGCATCAAGTACAACGTGCAGCACTGGAAAAAGCAGCGCAATAGCCGGCTCACGGAGCACTCGCTCGAGATTGCCGACGACGCGGCTCAAAGCGCATGGTCCGAGCACGGAGGCTACATCCGCAACGGCGCGGTGCCGCAGGTGATGCTGTTCCACCAGTACGAGAACCACCTGGTGACGGCAAGTGACCAGGACACGGTGGCGGTGTGGGACTGGGAGGAGAAGCGGCTGCTCAGCCGATTTGCCAACGGCAACCCCGCGCGCACGAACATCACGTCGGCGCTGTTCATCAATGAGGACAGCGATGCGATGCTGCTGGTGGGCTCGGCGGAGGGCAATGTGCGCATCTACCGACACTACGATTCGCCGGCGCACACGGCGGGATTCCGCGGGCCGGAGCTCGCGTCGAGCTTCCAGGCGCTGCCGGACCTGGTGCGGAGCAAGCGGCCGAGCGGGCTGGTGGTGGACTGGCTGCAGGGTTCGGGCCATCTGCTGGCCGGTGGCGACAGCCGCGTGATCCGCGTGTGGGATGCGCACCGCGAGCTGTGTGTGGTCGACATTCCCACGCGCGCATCGAGCTGCGTGACGTCGATCAGCTCCGAGTCCGACTTTGGCCATCTGTTCGTCGCCGGCTTTGGTGACGGCACGGTGGGTGTGTACGACCGGCGCAATCCGCCCGAGGCGAGCTTGGTGCGGCTGTGGGAGGAGCACCAGACGTGGGTGCAGAATGTGCACCTGCAGAAACGTGGCTCGCGCGAGCTCGTCACGGCCAGCGTCGACGGCGAGGTTCGGCTGTGGGATATGCGCGTGCGCTCGTCGATTGCGCGGCTGAGCATGGGCGCCAAGCTGGGTGGCAAGCTGTCGTGCATGGCGGTGCACGAGCGCGTGCCGCTGTTTGCGGTCAGTTCGGCACCCAAGCCGCTGCGACCGGCGGCGGCGCCACAGACGGTGGTGCTGACGCATCTCGAGACGCTCAAGACGCTTGGGCGGCCGATCACACGCACGTTTGCGCAGGCAGGATCCACACAGCACCTGGGCAACAGCACGCTGCTGTACCCGCCGGATGCGGTCAACTCGGGCGTGCACCACCACCACCATCTGCACCACCTCCACCATCCGGGCGAGATGCACCACGCTCCGCCCACACCGACGTCCAGCGGGTTCGGGCTGCTGTCGGGCGCGCATGCATCGACAAGCAACGCGGGTGGGGCGCACGGCCCGATGCTGAACCCGACCAATCCTCTGCACACGCTTCTGCCACCTGCGGCTGAGGTGCCGCCTTCGAGCTTCTCGCCCGCCATGGGCAGCATGGCATTCCACCCGCACCTGCCCATCTTGGCGTTCGGCGGACCGGACAGCGTGATCGAATTGCGCGAATGGCCGGATCCCAACTAGATCTCCAGCAACCCTGCCTCATCTTCATCTTAATTTCAAAATTGTTGACCCGCATTTGCTGTTTTGGAGCTTGAGCTAAATACGCGCGTGCAAGGTGCGGGAGGAAGTGTTGATGGTACAAATACAGATTGGTGATATGCATTAAAAACGATGAAACAGACAGGGAGCGACGTAAGGGGAAGTTAGACCGAGATGGTCTTGAGGATGTTGAAGCCGTCGAGGGCGGTGGTGGCTAGTGCGCCTGGGATTTGCGGGTGCCAGTGGAGTTCCTTGCAGTCGGTGAGGCCGTGGTGGCAGAAGAGCAGCTGGGGTGGGACGTCGCGCAGACCGTCCTGCTGCGTCTCGTCATCGTCCTGCTCGACCGAGAGATCCCAGAGCGTGACCTGATCGTCGCGTCCCGCCGCGGCAAAGATCGAGTCTTCGGTGGGATGCCATTCGACCGACGAGATGGGGGCCTTGTGCCACTCAAAGTGCGCCACAGGCGACGGAGTCGAGTTGGGCTTAAAGTGACGCAGATCCCACACCTTGAGTGCACCCTCGTCGCCACCGGATACGAGCAGGTAGTCCGTACCGCGGTTCCACGAGATGACGTTGACGTCCTGCGCGTGCGCACCCTCGACCGAGATGACGCTGCGGCGGTTCTTGACACGCACGTCCCACACGCGCACCGAGCGGTCGGCCGAACACGAGGCGAACACGGTGGGCTCCTTGGGCGACCACTGCAGATCCTCGACCGACGACGTGTGCGACGTGAACGGCGTCGGGTTGGTGGTGAAGCCAGCGTTGCCCGCCGTGGTGAGGAAGATCTTCGAGTGGATGTCACCCGTCAAAAGCCTGAGCGAGCTCGCCTTGCCTGCGCCGGCGGCACCGCCGTTGACGACGCCGGCCCAGTCCATGGCGTAGCCCTCGACGCCGTTGTGCGCCTTGACGGTGAACATGGGCGTGTTGACCTTGCGCGCGTCGTACGAGGTGCCGGGACGGTCGAGCGAGTTGAGCAGCGGACGCACGTCAAAGATCTTGACGTCGCCCACCTCGCTCCACGCCGCCACGGGGTAGGGGTCCAGACACGGCTCGAGGTCCGAGACGGGCGTCGAGGTGGGCGCGGCACGCACGCGGTTGATGCCACCGACGACGGGGATCGACTTGTACTCGAGGATCGCGTCGTCGTCCAGGTCGTTCTCGTCGTCATCTTCGTCGTCCGATGCGCCTATGCAAGCCAATGAGAACAACTTTCGGGTCAGCGTCAGATGTTCTTGGAGATATAGCGGAGATCGTGGTGAGCAGCCAGGAAGGTGCGCTCGGTTTGGCTCAGAAGTTAAAAATTAGGTAGCTGAGATAGTTTTCGGCATCGAATCGCTCCCCACCCCACAGGGGCAGGGTGCGACTCATACAGCCAAATGCCTCAAGGCATCATTGCAAAACCGGCGTCGTATCCTGGCATGAACACAGTGGTGTGGGGAAGGAACTTACCATCGTCGTTCTGAGTCTTGTGGAGCTGGCTTGCCTTCATGACGAGGATCTCGTTACGAGAGGCGGTGTCGGCCTGGGTACCTGCGACCATGTAGGAGGTGTGCGGGTAGCTCTGCCTATCGTTGCCGAGGTGGTCCTTGAGGTGGTCGAACGAGAGACAGGGCCATGTGACGTTGAGACGGTGCAGCATCTCGTAGGCGCTCTGGTCGGCCTCGAGCGTCTGGCCGTCCTCGAGCTTGGTGACACCGGGGATGTAGACCTGCGCCTCTGGCTCTTCGGCACCGTCGGCCTCGTCGTCTTCGGGACGCTGGATCTTGCCGTCGACCTTGATGCCATCGACATCCATGGTCTCTGCGTCGTCGTCGTCATCGTCGTCCGAGTCGCGCGCGGCGAGGACAGCATCTGCGTCCTCCTCGTCGAACTCGTCTTCGAACTGGTCCTCGAACTCGCCCATCTCGTCGTCGCCGTCGGCATCCTTGATGCGGTTGAGCTGAGCCGAAGCATCGGCGCCCGTGCGTTGACGCTGGCCGATGGGGGAGGAGGCAGCCGCGGCGGCCGCCTTGGCGTCCAGCGAAGGGGAGGAGGGGCGCTTGGACATGTTGCGGGGAGAGAAGGGAGTGGCAGTCGAGATATATGGAGGAGGAGGTGACTGTGCCTGATGGTAGGTCGGATGGGTATACGGGTGAGCCAAGCAAAGCAGCTGGGAAGGGAGAGAAAAGAGGATACGGCTGCAGGCAGCCCTATTTGAGGCTTTGCCCACAAAAATTTCTTCTTCTGCCTCGCCTCTTCCTGCTTGGTCGAGGCGGTCGCATTTTTCTTCCCAAAAAATGCTCTTCCCCTGCGGCAACAAAAAAATCGCGATGTGAAATTGGCAGCTTACTCGTGCTTACGTGTCCTGCTGATTTGTGAGTCGCAATTGTTAGAGTGACGACCAAGAAAGAGATAACCGGAAAGGTCGTCGCCGGTCAGCGTTGGGCAGCGGAGTGCAGCTGAGGAATGGCACGAGCGAGAGGAAGCTTTTGGCAGGCCTTGGCATGCGTTCGACGCCCAACGGCTGCATCGCCTCACACCGAGGTGCATCTGCTGCTGTTCATGCTATCTCACCTCAGCTCGCTACACCCCCGCACTCGCACCCGGCATCGCTCATCGCCTCGCTCTTTTCGCTCTCTTGCTCCTTTATCACCGTCAACACCTCCCTCCTTGCTGATCAACACATCACCTTCTTTCGACCAGCCCAAGCGCAAACCGCACCTCATGCAGTCTCCATAAAGACGTCATCAGATCCAACCGCAAGCATATCGGCCACGCTCGCCGCCGCTTCACCATGTCGGGTCTCCTCGCATTCGTCCTGCTCGTCACGGGCATGGGCGTGGGCACGCTCATCTGCGGCCTCATACCGCTCTCGCTCCCACTTTCGCACCGCATGATGCGCATCCTCGAGGTATTCGGCGCAGGCCTCCTCGTAGGCGCCGCCGTCACCGTCGTCATACCAGAAGGCTCCAGCGCGCTCTTTGCACACGTCACTCCTGCATCGCAATCGGCGCTTGCCTCAAATGCACGCACATCATTGCTTGCGACCAGCTCGCAACCCGTCTACCATCCTGTTAGCGCACCTCCTGTCGCTGACCAACAGCAGGACGAGCCTTGGGCCTGGTCCTTCATCACAAAGCGAGCCGAACCACCAAACGACGATCACTCTCACGATCACGACAATGACCGCCATGGTGCGGACAAGGACAAGTTCACTCAAGCCGATGCAGGACATCGGCTAGGCTCCAGCATCCTCTTTGGCATCGTGCTCATGTACGTCATCGACCAGTTCACCTCGAGCTCCGGCAGCACCTCGCATGCACACGACGGCTCGTCACATACGCATGCGGGCCACCATCAGCACGACTACACTGCTCCCCCACAACGTCCGCGTCTCGAGGCACACCGCCTCTCCAAGTCATTCCATCACAAGACCGATGGCGGTGCCGCCGAACGTCCTCTGCGCAAGATGAGCAGCAAGGCATCCTTCGCCATCTTTGATCGCGCCGATCACGGCATTGCCCAAGACGACGAGGAGGCACGCATCAGCTCGGCTAGTGCTCCGGACAGCAATGCGCATGCCGACGTACATCGTCGCATCGACAGCATCGCCACCAACTCGAGCAGCAGCGATACCGACCTCCCCGAGGACTACGACCACCACGACGCGTCTCACTACCAGAACACTGACCTCAAGCGCTTCAACGCTTCGGGCATGGATACGGCCGACCTGGAATCGCCCTCGGCTGGTGCACCGCTGCTGCGCCGCCAAGACACAGCTACAAGCGTGGCGAGCGGACCGCGGCCAAGATCGAAGCGCAGCCGCTCGGTATCGTCATCGCACTCGGTGCACGCGAGCTTTGGGCAGGCGCTCACCACGATTGTCGGGCTGCTCATCCACGCCACAGCCGACGGCATTGCGATGGGCGCATCCGCGCAGTCGGGCGACAGCACGCTCACCATGGTGGTGTTTATCGCCATCATGGTGCACAAGGCACCCGCCGCGTTTGGGCTGTGCGCCATGCTGATGGCGCAGCGCCTTTCGCGCACCAGCATCCGCAAGGCCGTAGCCGTCTTTGCGCTGGCGGCGCCCGTGGGTGCGTTGCTCACGTATGCACTGCTGGAGCTGTTCTTTGACGCCGACGTCGCAGCGGTGCCCGACGCAGTGGCAACACAAGCCGAAGGGATCGACGGCAAGTCGATCGGAACTGCGCTGGCGTTTTCGGGCGGCACGTTTCTGTTTGTTGCATTCCACGCTGTCCTCGAACTTGCAGGCGCTGATGCAGACACGGTGGTCAGGCCCGGAGTAGGCGGAGATGAGGAAGTGCAGATTCTCGGCAAGTATCTCAGAGTCATACTGCTCACCGCAGGCGCTTGCACGCCCCGGCTGCTCCAGTCGCTGCTCACAGGTCTGGGCGCCGAACACCACCATTAGGCCCTAGGCTCACGCAAGCTGTATTTGTACCACCGCAAGCATTCTTTCTCGCAACAGTATATGAGCGCTTGTCACTGTAGCATTGCCTGAGCTGAGTCGCATTTAAAGGTCGGCTTTCTCGCTTGTGGATTGGGCGTTTGTGCGTCTCCTTGCGTCCGACTGTGCGCCAGTCTGGCTTGCCGACGTCTTTGCCTGCGACTTTTCTTGGCTTTGCGTCGGTTGCGCATCGGACTTTTCGACAAGCACCTCTTCCTTCTTGCCGGGCACGAGGTTGGCGAGCGCCGAAGCGAGGGCGATGATGGTCCTTGAGCACACCATCTGCCATACGGTGCTGCTGATGGCACCCTTGGGCGCGCGCGGCAGAGCCAAGAACCACCCGACGGGACCGAACCAGCTATGCTTTGTCGGTGGCAGCCAGAAGATCGGCGTCTTGCTGTACCAGCTCGTGACGCAGAACGGCACCACGGTAGTGATGACAAACATGAGCGCCTTGAAGAGCATGCCGAACGTGGTCTTGGCGCGTGCTACGTCGCCGTTGGTGCGCTCGAGATCAGCAAGTCCCTTGTCCACCCGCCGCCGCAGCTTGGCCCACTTGGCAAATTGATCCTGCGACGACGTGGCGGCGAGCTCCTGCTTGGTGCGGTAGATCTCCTTACGCAGCGCACGCTGCGACGACAGCGTACTGCGGTGGAACACCGAGGCGTAGACAAACCATAGCTGCAAATACCAGGGCACGAAGAAAGGTTAGCATGGAGGACAGAGGGGTCACGGATGCACGGGGCGCAACTTACGGCTTCTTGGAGACGGTCCTTGCCGAGCGCGCTGATGCACTGCACCACCACGACGGACACAAAGATGACCACCGCTGGATGCATGGTTGTGTGGTTGCGATTAGGCCGAGAGCAAAGTTGATGTGAGATGGATGGTGGTAAACGAAGCAACACTCTTCGAGGTCGATGCAGAGGAAGTGGTTGGCAGCCGACACGTCGGATCTTCGATGAAAATTGCCGGCCGAGTAGAATTCGGCGTTCGTTGCCTCCACACCAACACTTGGCCGCTCCTACCTCTTCCTTGCTGTTTCCAACCACACGCAGCGCCAAGCACACCCCATCGAAGCTCGTGGATCCAATGCAGGTCATAGCTGCTTGACCAATCCCGTACGATGCGCGAGTATGGCCACGGCAGGTTTAGCTGAGACAAGCTCGACGCGCGTAGTGGCCTTCGGCAGCAACCTCTTCGGCCAACTCCACCCCGACTCGCTGGAGTTAAGCAAGGCCACCTCTACGGGCTCTGCGATCTCGATCGACGATGCGGCGTCCATCGTGGCAGTATGCTCCTTTCAGACGGTGTATCGTAGCCATACAGGCAAGCTGAAGGTATTGGGAGACTCCGCACATCTACTCCAAGACCTGCTACGTGCAGTCCCGAGTCCAGACGCATTGACATTTGTCGGACAGGACATCTTCGAGGTGGTGCTCGAGCACGACACTGGCGTGTGTCACTTCCTCGATTACGAAGCGCGAAGGGTGCAGACATTGACGTGCGTTGCACCGGCGTGGAAGACGGTCGTGGCAGATGGAAGAGGTCGATGTATGGTGCTTGACATCGATGGTCGCGCGTACCTCTATCCCTCAATCGCGGCACTCCGCCGAGCGACCAGCTCAGAGGATGAGGCCACAGTGCGGGTGTCTGCACGCTTCATAGCACACACTTCCGACCAAGGCAAGATAGCGACGACCGGATTGGAGCTGCCGAAGTTCGTAGCTGTCGCGGCGGGGAATGCGCACTTTGTGCTTTTGGCCGACCAGGCCGCCTCCATCGAGGCACCAGTCTGGGTCTATGGCGATGCGCGGTTTGGTGCCGTGCCAATGCATCCCGATACCGACGCCGCTCTTGTGGGTGCAATATCCGCACTGCTTGACACCGCGCCCGCCGCAGCCGTTACTGACGGGAGGCTGTTGCTGCCACTACCGGCGTTTTCGCGCGCCGAGGGATTCCCCTGTCGCGTTCGGGCCATTGCGACAGCAGGTCGACACTCGCTCGTGCTAAGTGAAGATGGCGATGTGTATGGCTGGGGCTGGAACGAGCATGCCAACCTCATCTCCATCACCCCGTCCTCGGTCGAAACGCCGGCATGGCATGATAACATGCTCGCTGATCCTACACCACTTGATGTCCCTCAAAAGGATGGCCGTGACGTGTCCATCGCGAGCGTTGCAGCCGCAGAGGGACGTACACTTGCAGTCAGTACCGACGGCATACTCTTTGTAGCGGGATCCAACCAAGATGGCGCGCTTGGACTCGACCGCGCGCTGGGCGGGATGGAGTGCAAGCCTCGATTCGAGCGCGCCTTCAGCCAGATCAAGCCGCCATTCGAGTGCGTCAATGGTCTGCAACCACACTCCCGCTGGCCACGGCAAAAGGTAGTCGGTGTACACGCTACAGCTCTTGCAGCGTTCTTCACACTCGCCACGGATGATAGCATCGCCGATAGTGCCAAGTAATAATGTACAGATGTCGTGTCTAGGCTTGGTTCATGTCAACATCGGTGGATGCTGGTGCCTCTGTTGTCGGCGCGGATTCTTGTGGCTGAGTCTCGGACTGTTCCGTGCTGCTTGCGCCCGCAAGCACGGCGAGTGTGGCCGTGTCTGTGGTTGGAGCAGTGGTAGGCTGTGTGTGCAATTGCGCCTCGACCTGTGGCTGGAGCTGTGGCGTATTGGCGCCGGTTCCCGTCGCGGTGCCCTCTCCCTGCGACGACGGTGCCTGGCTCATCCCCTCTGGCACTGTCGATGCGGTAGTCGCCGGTGCCGGCGTGCTGTCCTCTCCCGCTGCGGGCGTAGCGACCGAGTCTGTAGGCGTGCTACCACGCGTGGTATTAGCCCCAGACGTGGGTTCCGACACCTGCGTCATATGCGGTGGGATAGCCGATGCAACGGCCGGAGCAGGTTCCTTGGGCGCAATCGTACCGAGTCCACCACTAACACTCAAGCTCGCAGCGGGTGTCGACACAGCAGGCGCATTGTGGATGCTCTGAACAGGCGCCTCGACAATCGCCGCATCGTCGGCAATCCGGTCTTCAGCCTGCACGTCTTGCTCCTCGGGAAACGTGACAAAGGAGTCTGCACGAACCCATTTGAGAATCTTGACGCCTACACTCGCCGTAGACGAAGATGCATCCGATGTGCCCGAGGGAACGACCCACTCTTGTCGCCATTTGCTACCACATCCAACGCACCAAAGCAAGCCTGTCAGCGTCAAGTCAAACTGGAGGCACCACTGGGGGGCCAACTTACACAACTGGCTCGGTCGCCTGCCTGCGCACCTCGTGCTCGATGTTGGGCACGAATCGGCCTCCGAATCTCGACATTTTGATGCGGGTATGAGGTAGAAGGGGGTGAGTGGAGTTATCGTGTTGGATGGAAAGCACGCCGGCTCCCCGTCGCGTGTTCAAGCAGCTGCAGCGGCGCGCAGTGTAGCCTCAAATTCCGGCTTCCGAGGATGGCGCGTCTGCGATTCTTCCAGAGCCTCCTCTTTTGGCATTCGTACTCCACAGCCTCGGACATGTGCGGCAGGCCGCATTTGAGCTTGATGGTGATTAAAACTACATGAAAGATGGCTATTATACACGGATCCGCGCCGTGCGAATGCGGATCGAACATGTGGCCAAGGAGCAGAGCATGCTGCTCGAGTCTACGCTCTTGCAAAGGTGATCTGAGCACAAGGTGGAGAAGAGTCAGTAACAAGCAATCAAGTCGATGCACAGCCTTGGAAGGACGCACCTTGAGTTTGTCGCCTGCGCCAAAGTTGTAGCCGTTGAGAGCGCCGCGCGCCGTAACGCTCGATGGGATGTCGGAGAACTCGACGAAGGCGATGTCGGCCTTGCCAGGGATGGTCTGCACATCCACGTAGCCGGAGTATCTGCAGCAGAAAAGCAATAGCAGCAGTCAGCATCAACAAAGCGTAGTTGGCTTGCGGTAGTGATCGAGACATACGCCGAAAAGAGACTCTCGAGCTCGCCCTTGCCAACGCCTTCGGGGATCTTTTGGAGGAAGAGCATCTTGTTGGGTGGCAGATACTCGTCGGGCATGTCGTGCTGCGCCCTCTTTGCAGCTGCGCCAGATGCCTTTTCTGGCTCCGCGATCTCTCCGGCCGCGGCCCTCTTTGCGCGGATCTTCTTCTCGAGCTCTCTCCTTCGAAGCACGTTGCCCCTGCGCGCCATCTTCTTGTGCTCGAGCCTTTGCTCCTTGTGCTTTTGGAACTCGTCCGACTCCTTGCCGCCGCTTTCGGCCGCCTCTTGCGCCACGACCGCATCCGACTTGGACTTGGCAAAGCTGATCTTCATCGCCTTGCCGTACAGCGGAAAGAGGTGGGCCTCGCGACGTGCCTTGTCGGCAGCCTCGACGTTGTCGAGCGCCACAAACGCCTGGCCACGCATGCGCATGTTGGTGTGCGATGTGACCGAGAGCACGTTGGCGTAATTGGAGAAGAGGTTGGAGAGCGTCGCCTTCATCGTCTCGAGCTTGACCTTTTCGTTGAGGTTCTGAATGTAGAGCGTCTTGCCTGCATCCGCGGGCAGCGGCGGCACCTCCTCTGCGTTGCTCTGGTCCATGGAAGCGCCGAACGATGGCGGTGGTGGTGGAATGCCCGCCATGCCTGGCGGTGGAACAGACGCAGCGCCAGCTGGATTCGACATGGCTTGGGCTGAGTCAAGAGGTGTGATCAAGAGGTGGCCAGAGGGTCGAGATGGCTGAAAAGCAACACTCAAGCGGTGTTCGGAAAGGCCGAAAGAGCAAGCCTCTCCAATTGGCGTCGGAATTCGGGCGATGCGAAGCGCTGCAAAAGTGTCGCCGTCGCTTTGCCTGCATTCGACCCGCAGGAGCACGCAGCAGCAGCAGCGCTCCCACGCCCAAACCCTGAAATCACGCTTTCGCATTTTGGCCGACGCGCCTCGCCAAATGGCACTTTTTGCCATCCACCCACCGGCCTCGGCCTCCTTCCGATCTTCCATCCAGCCCACCGCTGTCATTCCTGTTCCAGACCTCGTCGATCCGACTACCGACCTTTCTTCCAACAAAGGGCGCCCTCAGCGTGTTTCGCAGGTACCAGGTGGTGACCGCTGCCCAACATGTCGTCACGCATCGAAAAGGGAGGCGCGCGCTTCAAACCATCCATCGTGCCTAGAAGATCCGCCGCAGGCACTCCGACAGCCAGCAGCGCCGCCACCGCGTCCTCTTCCACGGCCCCTTCGCCTTCTGTTTCCCAGCAGCAGTCCACGTCGGCATCGGCTGCCGCCACCCCGCCCTCTTCATCCGCCGCGCCAGCTCGCAAGGCGCAACTCATCACCCCGCGACGCAACGTTGCCGTCACTCCATCCCAGCCAGATGCCGTCAGCGGTCCGTCCAGGGTTGGCGCGGCTTCAAAGTCGCAAAGTTACGCTTTCACGGCGCCATCGTCGGTCATCGCCAAGACGCAAGGCTCTCCCGCCACGCGCACCAGCATCACCGCCGGACAGCCGTCTACCAGCACAGCCGCGGGAACTGGCGGCAAACCCGTCTTCCGCAGACCTTCCGTGTCCAAGCCGCGTCCTGGATCGCGCACTTCGCTCACTCCAGCTCCAACATCGTCTCTGCCGTCCTCGACCAAGGTGACTCCTCAGTCGGACCGAGCAGCGCCAGCCATCGACGAGGAGGCGGCAGCGGATGCGACCGAATCATCCACGCTGTCTGCGCGTTCCAATGCACCACCCAGCATCGGAGGCTCGCGCACCTCGCGACGTGACAATGCGAGTGCCATCCGCGCAGGTGCAAGTCGCGGCGGTGCATCGAGCCAGTCAGACAGCGGCCAGCTCACGGTGGACAAGGCCTCCCAGCCGGATCCCATCCAGGCTCCAGCGCCTTCCACCCGCGCAAGATCTTCCACAGCCTCGTCGGCACCTCCGAAGGCACCGCTCAAGGAAAGCGCATCTCAGGCTGAAAACACACAACACGCTTCGGATCCGGCCGCACTTTCTGCGACTGCCAAGGGCAAAGCGAGAGAGATCACCGACAATACCGGCACTCCCGGCGACCAGACAGTCTCAGCACCACAAGCCCCTTCGCAAGAAGATGCGCAGGACAAGGCGGAGCGTGCTGCTGCGCGTCGCCGTACCGCTGCGGAGCGGCTGCAGAAGCGCAGGCTCAAGCGCAAGGAGCGCGCCTCGGGCAAGCCAAGCCGTCCGCTCTCTGCCTACCTCCTCTACGTCAACTCGGTGCGCGCAGACCGCCAGTCGCAGAACCCAGAAATGTCGCTCACAGAGCTCACGAGTGCCATCGCAGCCGAATGGCGTGAACTCCAACCCGCCCTGCGCAGCCGATGGGAGACCGAAGCCGCGTTACTCCGACAGAAGTACGACTCGGAGCTCGAAGCATGGAAGCAGGCTCATCCAGAAGGCGTGCAGCTCGGGCCCGAGGACGAGAGCGACATGGAGACCACCTCCGAGCTCGACGACAACGGCGTGCCCATCCGTCGCAAGAAGCGACGCGTGACTGCCGCGCGCCAGCCACACACCGTGTCCGATGACGAGGAGGAGTACCGCAAGCAGCTATATCAGGAGGGCCCACAGCTCGCCGCCAGCCGCATCGACCCCAACGACGTCATCATGTCCGACATCAGTACCGCAGACTACAAAAAGGGTCGTGCGGGCCCCAGGACGTTCGAGGCCGAGCGCGTATACAATCGACTCGTCACAGAGAGAAGGGCCGCCGCACGCTCGGCCCTGCTGGGCGGGCACGTGCTTGGAGACAAGCTCGATGCAGCCTCGCCCTCGCCCGCTCCGCCCAGCCGCGTCCTGCGCGCAACGAACGGAGCGCCCGTCGACGCGGAAGAAGAGGTGCTCGACGGCGAGGAGGAAGTCGTCGGTGAACGAACCGAAGAAGACGAAGATGAAGACGAAGATGAAGACGAAGATGAAGACGACGACTCGGACGATGATAACGCCGCCTCCGCACGCGCGCGGCGCAAGAGGGAGGCGTCGGTGGCCGCCACCGACGTGTCGTTCCGCGAGAACCGATTCGCGGTGCAGACGCGCATCGTCGACGGCAAGATCGTGCTCGACGAGACGTCGCTGTTTGCCAACTTTGGCAACGAAGAGGATCGCGACAACATGGAGGTGGTCGACGAGCGTGAAGGCGATCGCTTTGTCAACGCCGCCACCTACTCTCGCAAGCTCGGCCGCAATCGCAAGTGGACCGCCGACGAGACGGCCAAGTTCTACCGCGCGCTCCAGCAGTGGGGCACCGATTTCGAGATGATCGCGCGTCTCTTTCCCGGCCGCGATCGCGTGATGGTCAAGAAAAAGTTCAATGTTGAGGAGCGCAGCAACGGCAAGCTCGTGGACGAGGCTCTGCGCAATTCGGTGCCAGTGAATCTCGAGGCGTACGCCGCCGCCATTGGCGTCGACCTCTCGGGTCCGCCGCCCGAGATCAAGGCGGATATTCAGGACATCGCCTCGCTCGCAGTGCCTGAGGGCGTCGTCAAGAAGCGTGAGGGTACAGCGCCGATCTCGGGCAAGAAGGGCGGACGCAGCGATGCCGAGGACGAAGCAGACGACGACGACGATGACGGCTACGAGTACGAGGAGGTGGTCGAAGTGGACGATAACGGCAACGAGCAAGTTCTCCGTCGCCGACTCGGCAAGAAGCCCCGCAGCAGAGCCGCTGGCAGGAAGCGCCGCAACTCGGCACGCAAGAACTCGGTCTCCACTCCAGCTCCTCCGGCAACGTCTGCGAGCGGGGCAGGTGGGGGTGCGGGTGCTGATGCTGATGCCGATGCACCGGACGCTCCAGCGGTTGCGGTAGCAGACGCAGGCAGGACGGGCGGGCCGCCGTCGATCGGCTCGCGCAAGAGCACCCGCACCACCCGCGCGCGCGCCGCATCTACCCGCGAAGCGCCCGGTGACGGTAATGAGGTCGAGCAGATTGTTGGCGAAGCTTAGCTTTACTGCCACGCCGTTCTCTATGTTTCGAAACGTGGAATCTTTTTCTCAATCGCATTTGGTTTGGACTAGTGCTGAAGATGCTTGATGAGGTCTCAGAACGGTGTTGCGGCTGATGGACCGCTCGGATGCGCAAGCTAAGCGAGGCGGGATCGACTAGCACGGTGTGGCCTTTTTACTCACTGATGGCTGGGACGTCATCGGCGCAAGGCAGGTGGAGGGCACGCGTTCTATCGGTGCACTTTTGGACGGGTGTGCGGATGAGATCAGCTGAGGTGCTGAGACGGCGTCTAGCTGTCGGCGTTGCTTCTATGCGCACTGCCCCGGAGTCCGGTGACCCAAAAGTCGCAGGCGGGACAAGATTTGGAATGCAGGCAGCACCACTATGCAGGTGTGACAAGGGATGAGTGACGAACAGTGAGCGTCAACGGGTGCTTCGTCAGCGCTGCCACCTGCAAGGGAAGAGGTGTTGGAGCGATCTGTATATATACACGCCTTCCTTGGGCTCGACAGCGGATTGTCTAGTCAGACGGAACACTGGCAAACATGGTAGCCCGCAAAGTGCTCTCTGTGCTTCCGCTGCTCGGCTTGGCGCTGGGAGCTTCCATCCGGCTCGATACTCGACAGAGCGGAGGCTCCTCCGGCTCCAACTCGACAGCAGGTCCATACGGACTATCCAATGCCGAATGTTCGAACATCACGCTTTCTATCCCGATCAACGTTACGCTGACCAACTTTACCGGTGTCGACAACACGTACTCGAACCAGTCGTACATCACGCAGCAGGTGATTGAGTATACGCAAGCGCCCGCCAATTGGACGCGCGAGCACGTGTCCAACACCACCTTTGGCCTTAATCGCACCTTCTCCATTGCCGGCACATACTGCACGCCACGACAGGGCGGCAAAGATGTGCTGATCAACTTGGTGCATGGTGTAGGCTTTGATTCGAGCTACTGGGACTTTGCGTTCAGTCCCGAGTACAGCGTGGTCAAGGTGGCGGCGAGTTATGGATACGCGACGTTTAGGTACGACCGACTTGGGACAGGTGCGAGCGAGACGCCAGTGGATGGATTTGATATCGCTCGTGCACAGACCGAGGTGGCCATCCTCCAGGGCGTCCTGGGCGTCCTGCGCAACTCGACTACAGTTGGTGGCAAGCAGCACGACAAGATTGTAGGTGTGGGCCATTCGTACGGCTCGGTCCAAACACAAGCAGTTACCCAGCAGTCGCCAGAACTGCTAGACGCAGCAGTCTTGACGGGATTCACGACGAATAGCAGCAACCTTGCAGGCTACCTCACTGCGGGGTCCTACTCGATCGCAAATCGCGTCTTCCCAGACCGCCTGGGTGATAAGCCGAATACGTGGCTGGTGACGGGAAGCAATGCAAGCGACATTACGGGATTCTTCTACCCACCCTACTATGCGCCCGAGTCGTTCGACCTCGCACGCTCCACCGAACAACCCGTCACACTCGGATCGCTCTTCACCGTCGGCGATGTGGGAGGCGAGGCAACCAACTTCACCGGTCCTGTTCAGGTCGTCAATGGCGCCAAGGATTTCATCTTCTGCTCGAGCAACTGCTGGGATGGACCGAACGCTACCGACATCCCCTCGGCAGTCAAGATGCTCTATCCGAAGGCGAGCAACTTTACCTCATACATCGCCGAGAATACGGGACATGGCATCACCGCGCACTACAGCCAGCCTCAGGTGGCGCGAGAGATCGTCACCTGGATCCAGAGCCAGCGCCTGTAGTCCCACTTGTTCCCATCCTTTTCATGAATGCATCCTCTTTGGTCTTGACATATGGCGGTGGGGAGTGTGTGATTCAGCGTGGTGGCTATGCTACAGCTTTGCCTTTTCCTCCTCTTTGAGCTTGACTAGTAGACCCCCGAGCGGTTGTCTGAGCTGTGTGGGCATTGTTGCTGGCCGCCTCGATACCCTGTCGACAAACACGTGCGTCGATGTGATCAGGGCTGCGGCCTGCTGTGCGTCCCGCGCGCCATGTTCGCTGATCGATACCTGGTACGTCACCGAGCTCTTTCCGAGCTTGATTACACGCAGCCCCACCCGCAGCGGCGCGGGGAAGGAGCACGATGCAAAGTAGCGGCACGAGTTGCTGATCACCAGCCCCACCACATCGCGCGACTGCTTCTCGCCCGAGCTCGGTGCCGGCGCAGAATCGGTGGGATGGATGAAGGGCTGGATACCGCACTTCTCGACAAGGAATGCATTGATGACCGAGTCCGCTACGAGGTAGTACGCCGAATTGTTCAGATGGCCATATCTGCGCGAATGCAATCGTGGTAAGTCGAAGTCCCACAAAGAGGCGCGGCCGGAGGGGAAGAAGGAAGAAGACTCACTGATCATTGTCAAGCCAGCGGGTTTGGTATGTTGTCACGTGGGGCCATGCACCGCTTGCGTCCGTCATCTTAGAAAGGCTCTGCGGGTCGAGATGGTGGTGGACGAGAACGACGAGTCGATACCGGGACCGGCTACTTGGTGAAAGCCAAGTTGCCGACGCGTTTGGGCCAATTCCGCACCGGCCAAAAATTAAAACAACCACAAAAAGGGGACAAAAAATTAAGGCTCCCTTTATGCTGCTCATTCAGTATCACACTCAATCCTTTCGGTTCAACGACACAGGGTATCCATATTCCGTTGCTGTGCCCATCTTCCGAACACTGCTTGGGTATCTAAATCAGAGCGAGAGTAACTCCATGAGCTGCGCAGCGGAGCGCACGCTCTGCGTTGCCTCGTTCATATCTTTGTTGAGCGGCGTGACGCGCGTAGTTGCCCTGCCCTTGCGTGGTGCAGCCGTGGTTGCGCGGGGGTGGAGCGACTTTCTGCGCGCCTTTGCTCGCGGAGCCTCCTGACTGGCCAGAACATCTTGGGCCGCTCGGTCGAGTTGCTCCGTGGCATTGATCAGGGCCTTGTGCGCCCGCCACTCGCGCATCGCAGCTCCGTCCCCGCCATCGGGTTGTGCGGGGACTTTGAACGCCTTGCACTTGACGTCGACGAGCTTGTGCGCAAGATAGCGCAGCCAGAGCATATTGGTGGCGGTGCAGTGTGTGTGCCACTGTCCGAACGTGGCGATGCGCATCTCGCGGTACACTTCGAACTGCGTATCGCCCGAGCCCTCGAAGAGCGTCTCGTCGTCGAAAGGGTAAAAGAGGACTTCGCCTTTGCTGGCGCGGCCCTTGCTAGCAGCCGCGGTGGCTCGCGAGAGGGTGAAATCGATAATGGTTGCTTTCACTCCCGAGGCGTGCGGGTCAAGCAGCCAGTTTGACGCGCTGGTGGTGGCCGAGGCATCGCTGGTCGACACGCTCTGCACGAGGATGTTGCCCCAATGCAGATCGCGGTGCTCGAACTCGAACTTCGCTTCCATCTCGGCCAAGCCTGCCGAGACCTGCCAAAAGATCGAGGCGGCCTGGAGCCAGCTCTTGACACGCAGGCTCTCGAGGTCCACACCACCGTCGGTCATGACGAGCACCGCGTAAGAGTACGCATTGCCCAATGCATCGGGTCGGATGTTCTCTGCGCCCTCCCCCGTCTTGGTGCGGCGCTTGGCATCCCATCGATCCCAAGCCTGCAGCAGCGGTGCCGGGTAGCTGCCCTTGACCACATGCGCTGCCTGAAGCGAGACAAAGGCGCCGGCACTCGCGGCTTCGCTGCCAATCAGCTGCATGAGGCGGATCTCGCGTTCCACATCCGCCGCCGCCGAGGTGTAGGGCAGCTCGTCGTCGCTCGCGCCTTCAGTCGAAGTTGGGTTGGCGATCGGAATGACCTTGATCACCAGCGCATCTTGTGCGTCGTTGTCCGTCGCAGCCGAGCGTGCGGCAGGGAAGATTTTGAAAACTTCGCTATAGCTCGCCTCACCAATCTTCTCCAAGCGTCTTCTGCCTTTGGTTGAGAGGGAGGATCTGAGGTGCTGGATCGTCTTTGCGAAGGGCTTAGGCGCGGTCTGAGATACTGTGGCGAGGAGTGAGCCCAGATAAGCATCGTGCTCCGAAGCTCCCTGGTCCGCCACGGTCAGACTCTCCACTTGGGCAGCGAGGCTTGCGGCGACGTCGGCTTCGTCATCGTCGTCGGATCCTGCAGCGGCTGCTTCCGACTCGTCGTCGCTCAGGTCGGCGATACGTCGCGTGACGTGCTTGTTTTGCTTGCGCTTGGCCTTGGTAGGCAGTGTTTTGCTGAGCTCCTGGGTTTGCCTCTCGTCGATACTAGGAACCACGAGGCTAAAGCTCGTTGTGCTCGAGCTCGCATCAGATGTTTGCGAGTCCGTGGTACTGGATGGAAGCGTCTTTCGTGCAACTGTGGTGTGTCGTGGCCGCGCAGCCATCGACTTGCGTGACTTAGTCTTGGCGTTTGTCGCATCGTTTTGGCGCTGCTTTTCCTGCTGTTCCTCGGAGGCGAGCTCAGCGAGTTGGCGTGCTTTCTCGGCAAAATAGGACTTGGTGGGGACCGGTCGACGGGGCGTCATGTCTCGGTCGGTGAAATCATAGTCTTCGATGGCGACACGAGCGGCTTGGGCCGCACGTCGTGGTGCGCGGCCATTGGAAAGGATAGATGGCGGGGTAGATTGAGTCGGTAAAGCGTTGGACGATTTGGCTTCAGGCTGGCTGATGACTCGTAGTGTGGCGGGAGATTCATGAGCAGTCCTCTTCGCGGGCGCTGCACGTGCTTTTGGAGTGCTACTGATGGCATCCTTCTTCTTGGATGCCTTTAGCTGTGATGTGATGTTGAGCTTGGTTGGAGTAAGGACCGAAGAAGCTTTGGACACTTTGTTCGCTTTTGCAGGAGGTGAGGTAAACGAGTCGCTTTGCACCGAGTGGAACGAGACGCTCGAGTTGGCCGTGTCGTACTGTGCGCTCTTGTCGATGCTTGCAGCACTGTCGAGGCTGTCGTCACTGGTGGCAGCATCTTTTGCGGATTTGTCCACTAGGAAGTTGGCCGGGAGTACGGATGCTCTGGATCGTCCATATGTCGATTTTGGCTTTGGCTGAGTCTTGAAGAATCCAAACGGGTCGTTCTCGTCCGCTTCGAGCGAGGTAAAGGTGCTGTGACGGTTGACAACTCGAACCTCGGCCTTGCGGCCGTAGACCGAGACTTTTTTGGTGCTTCCTGACAGAGCCGGCATGGTGAGGCGTCACCCACTCAGGATGCAGGAGCGATGGAGGCCGAAAGGAGAGACGTTCGAGTGGTGGGATGTGGATGATAACGACTCAGCAGCGTTGTCGCGGCGTTGTGGAGTTGTCCAGTCTCATCCCTCGAATAATGGCCGCTGTGAAAGCTCGAAAGCAACACCGCTCCTCAGAGCTCAGAGCGCCGAATTGGCCGCTCCGAAAATCCACGCGAACAGCACACGTGACCAGCGCTGTCCCCAATTTTTCCAGTTCTCGGATGTTAGAATGCTTATGTAAGCAAGTCAGTACCAGCTCGGAGTCCTTTTGCACTCTCAATTTCTTCCAATCGGCTCACCCGCCTCAGCTCAAGTGACATGTTCGGGTCATCGTTGCGGGATTCCTTCTCATCGTCTTCTCATTACCCAGCTTTCACCTCATCACATCCGCCGCACCGACTCCAGCATGCCGCTTCCAACGCTCGGCTCCTCCGTCGGGCTTGTAAGCCGCGCGCTGCCGCTCGCATCCTCGTCCACGGCTCGCACTTTCAGCACTTCGGTGGTGACGATGAAAAAGTCGAACCGCGCTCGCGGAGCTACACGCAAATCGCCGCGCAACCAGGCACTGTTTGCAGAGCTATCGACTCGTCTGTCGGCGAGACAGGGCGGAGCGACGGCAGCATCCACCGGTGCCAAGGCGAGCAAGAAGGCGTCGAGCAACCTCGATGCCGCTGAGGGCGAGACGCTGCTTACGCTCGACCAGGCGTGCGAGCAGCTCAAGGCGCACGGCGCTGCATCGCGTCCACTCAACGCATTCGAAGTGCACATTGTGACATCGGTATCCTCGCATCAGACCAACGCACTCCGAGGTCGCATCGCATATCCGAGAGATCCAAGGACCAAGCAGGAGCGTCTGCTTGTCTTTGCCGAAGAAGGATCCGAAGCCGCCGAGGCGGTCAAGGAGGTGATGGACAAGGAGGCCGCATCGTCGTCTACATCCACGGCCGAACCGCCCATCATTCTGGGTGGCTCCGAGCTCATCTCGCAGGTGCTCAACAACCGCGTCAGCGGCTTCACCAAGGTGCTGTGCACCAACACGCTGCTCCCCGAGGTATCCAAGGGTCTCGCAAGGTCGTTGGGTCCCAAGGGTCTCATGCCCAACCCTCGACGTGGCACTGTCGTACCCTCGGACAACAAAAAGTCCATTCTTGACGCCATTCGCGAGTCCAAGGGTGCCATGGACTGGCGCTCCGACAAGGTCGGCGTCATTCGTGGCGCCGTAGGCCGACTCAACTTCGAAAAGGACGATCTGAGGAAGAACGTCACCACGCTGCTTGATGCCATCATCCAGAAGGTGCCCACGCTCGGCTCGCAGCAGGCTGCACAGGGCGCAGGCCAAGCGAAGGAATACACGCAGCGCGACTCGAGGTCGCCAGGCGAACTCAAAAAGGCCGCCAACATCATCAAACAGGTCCACCTCAGCTCCACCCAGGGACCAGGCATCAAACTCGACCTCCGCGACGTCCTGGCCTGATCACTCGTAGCAATTGTATTTGATCGCTCTGCCTTACCACGACCCCCCTGTAATTGTTCTTTCGATTGAGCGCGGCCGTCAGTGAGGGCCAGAAGCGGAGCGACGCTGCGGCGCACAACAGCCCGTCGAGTGGGGAACATTGTCTCTTGGTATCTACGTTGGATTTGCATTTCAATTTACATTTGGCAGGACGGACGGGAAGATGGACGGGTGAGGTACGCTCAAGCAGACCAGGCGCTCATGTTTGTGTAGTGGACGCCTTCGCGGTCCACGACGGTGCCCATGACGACGGGGCGTTCGCCTGCTTGGCTGAGCAGATCCAGAATCCTCTGCTGCTCCTGCTGCTGGACGATGAGCACCATGCCGATACCGTTGTTGAACGTCCTGGCCATCTCTTCCGGCTCGACGTTGCCCGTAGCCTGGAGCCAGTCGAAGAGTGCTGGACGCTGCCACGAGGCGAGGTCGATCTCGACACCCACGCCCGGCGCGAGGATGCGCGGAATGTTTTCCGTGAATCCACCGCCGGTGATGTGCGACAGAGCCAGGAGACCCTTGGCCTCGGCAAAGAGCGGCGTGAGCGCCTCGACGTAGATGCGCGTCGGTGCGATCAGCGCCTCGCCCAGCGTGGCCGCAGGCTTGGAGCCGTCCTTCTCAGCCGACCAGGGGCAGGGCGCCGAAAGATCGAGACCCGAGCGCGCGACAATCTTGCGGACGAGCGAGAATCCGTTCGAGTGCACGCCGGAGCTGTGCAGGCCGATGAGCACATCGCCCGCCTTGAGCTGGTCGAGCACAGGCAACAAAGCATCGCGCTCCACGGCACCGACGGCGAAGCCGGCAAGATCGTAGTCGTCGCCGATGTACATGCCTGGCATCTCGGCGGTCTCACCACCGATGAGACCGCACTTGGCCTGGCGACAGCCCTCGGCAATGCCCGAGATGACGGCGGTGGCGACGGGCACGCTGAGCTTGGAGCACGCAAAGTAGTCGAGGAAGTAGAGCGGGGCGGCGCCCTGGACGAGCAGGTCGTTGACCGACATGGCAACGAGGTCGATGCCGACGGTGTCGTGCTTGCCCATGTCGAGCGCGACGCGCAGCTTGGTGCCGACGCCGTCGGTGCCCGAGACGAGCACGGGGTCGCGCATGCCGATCGCCTTGAGGTCAAACGTGCCACCAAAGCCACCGAGCGACGCATCGCAGCCTGCACGGCGCGTCGACTTGGCGAGCGGCTTGATCGCCTCGACGAGCGCGTTGCCCGCATCAATGTCGACGCCCGCAGCGGCGTACGTAAGACCGCCCGAGCTCGAGGTGGCGGGCTTGAGCGCACGGTGCGCAATGTCGCGGCGGAAGGTCTTGCCCTCGAAGTGAACGGCATCCACACCCTTGTAGGCGAGGTCGACGGCCTCCTGGAGCGTGTTGCCGAAGGCAGAGACGGCGATGACACGGCCGCCGGCGGTGACGAGCTGGCCGCTGGCGTCAAGTTTGGTGCCTGCGTGGTAGACGGTGACGTTCTGGGGCACGGCGCCAATGGTGATGGGCACACCGGTGGGGTACTTGCCCGGGTAGCCCTGGCTGGCGAGGACGATGCTAACGGCGTGCTGGTTGCGCACCACAGGCTTGACCGAGTCGAGACGGCGCTCGACACAGGCGAGGACGATGTCGGCGAGGCTGGACTTGGACTCGTCGAGCAGCTCGAGAACGGCCTCGGTCTCGGGGTCGCCGAAACGGACGTTGTATTCGAGCACCTTGGGGCCGTCGGCGGTGAGCATGAGGCCGACAAAGAGCATGCCGACAAAGGGGAAGCCCTCTTTGCGCATGCCGTCGATGGTGGGCACGAGAACCTCGTTACGGATGCGTGCGGGGAGGTCATCGACAAGGCCCTCGGGAGCGGGGGTGTAGGCGCCCATGCCGCCGGTGTTGGGACCGGTGTCGCCCTCGCCGATACGCTTGTGATCCTGGCAGCCTGGGAGGGCGGTGACGGTGTAGCCGTCGGAGAAGGCGAGGACGGAGAGCTCGGGGCCGACGAGCCTCTGCTCGATGAGGAGCGAGGAGCCGGCATCGCCAAAGACCTTCTTGACGAGGATGTCTTGGACGCCCTCGTGTGCCTCCTGGTCGGACTCGGGCAGGAGGACGCCCTTGCCTGCGGCGAGACCGGAAGCCTTGAGGACGACCTGCTGTGCGCCACCGAGCTTTTGGATGTAGGCTAGGCACTCATCGACCTGGGAAGCGTCGAAGGACTGGAAGGCGGCGGTGGGGATGTTGTACTTGTCCATGAAGGCCTTTGCAAAGGTCTTGGAGCCCTCCATCTGGGCAGCGACGGGCGAAGGGCCGAAGACGGGGATGCCGACTTTGCGGAAGGCTAGTTCGACGCCATCGACGAGGGGCTGTTCGGGGCCGGGGAAGCAGAGGTTGATGTTGTTCTGAACGGCCCAAGCGGTGATGTCGCTAAAGTCGCCCGAGGCCTTGGGCGAGTCGATGTTGGTGCATCGCGGGCCGAGGGTAGCCGTGCCGCCGTTGCCGGGAGCGCAGAAGACGTGTTCTACGCGGTTGGAGCGGAGGAAGTGGTTTGCGATGGCATGCTCGCGACCGCCCGAGCCGAGGATGAGGACGCGGAGGGGAGCAGGAGCGGGAAGCATGGACTCAAGCGGGATGTTGAGCGGAGTGGAAGCCATCTTGGGACGTTTGGCCGAAGGTTCGGAGAGCTCGTGCATGGTACGCCGCCTCGGCAACGAGACGTTGGGGAACGAGCAAGTGGAGGTTGTGCGGGGAGGAGCACGAGGAGGGATTGATGGAGGTAGGGGACGAAGGATTCTCGGAGAAGGCCGATAGCTTTGGAGTCGGGTGTGCGAAGACGTGTTCGAGACGAATGGGCGCTTCGAGATTGGCTGGCGTAGCACGTCAAAGCGAGGAAAGTGGCTTCTGCGGAGACAGCGAACAGCACTTCTTCTTCGCACAGATCTTCCTTCTTCCCACAGCGCACAAGGGAGATGGCGCAACCAACCAGCAGCGCCCTGACTCGGCGCTCTAAACCCTAACCCAGACGCGACACAGACACACAAAAAATTTCCCAAAAAGCTGCACCAGTTCATCTGCATGTGGTCCGAGTTCCGCAATTGCGAATATTTTTAGGATTTTAGGTAGTGTTACGCCGAGCCTGTCTCCATCGATCCATTTTCGGCCGAGTCGAAGTGAGAGCTGGAAGCGGCTGGAGCTTTTGGATTGGGTCGAGCAAGGAATGTTGGGAGAAGACGTGAAAGGCAGAGCTGCATCGGATTGCCGGTGCGCGCGACGCATCGGAGCATCAGCATACCACTACGGCCTCCGCATGAGGATCGGCATGCGATGCGATGCGATGCGCTGCGAGGCGAGGCGATCACAGTGGAAGCGAATGTTGGCCAAGGTGTGGATGCGTGCGGGCGATCTGCGTTATCAGATGAAAGCACGCGCGATGCGAGTCGCGGCCTCGGGCAGATGCGAGGGCCTATCAGATTGGATCGTGTCGGCACGGATGCGTTAGACGCGCAGTGCCTCAGGCATGCCAAGGCCAATGCGCGCTTGGCATGGGAAGAAAAAAAGGATGCATGAGAAGCTGCCTGCCCATCCGGCCGACCAGGCGCGGGAACGCAACAGCTGATTCTGCGCGCGTGTACGAGACGACACATCAGCCCAACACTTGCTGTGGGCAAGGCAGCTTTGCGAGATCGACATGAGACCACGAGGACCATGACTACAACAAGCAGGCCAAGGGTGACGCGGTGGAGCCGTGGAGTGTGGGTGAGGCGGCGGGTCGAGTCGGGTGTGAAAAACGGCTGCTGCGGTGAGTGTCGATTCTGCTATCTGATTACGGAGACAGCCGGGCGGGCGTAAAAAAAGCCTGCAGGAGACTGCCACCGCCACCCGACCGAGCGAGCGCGAGCTGCTGACTCGAGCGGGAGAGAGGCTGAGATGCGGCGGCGGTGGGCCTATCAGATTTGCACTCTTCCAGCTCGGTTCGCGCGCTTCGGACCGAGACAACGAGGCGAGAGCGCGCAGCTGCCTCATCCAATAATAACAATCCGTAATCCGGCTCTGGTGGAGGCGGCCGATTTCAAAATTCGCTGTGGCCCGCAGAGCGGTGCGAATTCACACTGCGCTGATGCTCACTCACCACTGACCGGCCAAGCCAGAAAGGGAAGGCGAGAGAGCGTGAGAAAGAGGCGCTGCCAAGGTTCATGCAATCAATCCTGCCTCGCTGGGACTTGTAGCACCCAACGACTCCGGCTTCCTTCTTTGGCCACCACCACCCCCATCCTGGATGCTACCCTCAACGCGTTGATCGCATCCCTCTCTCTTACACCACCATCACACCACATCAAGATCCGCGTCTGTCAGCTCCCCGTCTTTGGCACTCACGACAATCCCTCCAATCGTGTCCGCACTCGGGCTTCTCAAAACTCGAGCACCGCGCTCGCTGCTTGCTCATCCCACCATGGCACAGCCTATCCGTCTCAAGATGCCGGCCGCGGCCGTCGCGGCACCTCTCAACTCGGCCGCCTCCTCCAGCAGTGCCTCCATCTCTGGACCGTCCAGCCATGCCTCCGATTTACACACCCAGAACGTCGTCGTGCTAGGAGGCTCGTACGGAGGCATGCACGCAGCCACCGTCCTGGCTCAAAAGCTCCCTCCCTCCCACCGTGTCATTCTCATCGAGCGAAACTCCCACTTCAACCATCTTTACGTGTTCCCACGCTTCTCCGTCCTTCCCGGTCACGAACACAAGGCTTTCATTCCCTACTCGAGCATCTTCAAGGACGCTCCCGCTCGTCCACAGGTACGCATCAACCGTGGCCGCTCCAACACTCCAAGCTCATCCAAATACAAGAGCACACCTACCACTACCACTTCGCGTCCCAACACCAATACGCGCAGCGCACTCGAAATGGGCTCCACCTCCTCGACCGATGCCAAGCCCGCTCCATCCAGGAAGAGCGCTGCAGGTCTGGCATCCTCGCCCAGCTCCATGCCTGACGTCCCCGAGAACGCACAGGTCGACGGCACTACCTCACCCTCGAGCGACGAATACCTCGACGCGGCTCGCGCAGATTCACCCATCTCTTCCCGCGCACGTTCGCAGGACAGCCGTCACTCGTCCCAATTCTCCCTCTCCACCGATTCGAGCGCCGCAGACTCCGATTCCAATAGCTCCAACTACGACGTCGCAAGCACCGCCGCATCCTCCTACATCGAGACCGACATCAAGGTCGCAGGCCCCTCCAGCATCGCCTCCGAACTCTCTTCCAACGCAGCAAAGGCACGCCACGAGGAACAGCTCGGCAGGCCCGAGATCCAGGTCACCGAACTCACCGACGCCGTCGAGCACGGCCTCGATCTCGACGGCACCAACGATGCCGATAGCGACCAAGACATTGCACAGGGATTCGAAAACTCGGCTCCCCACATTGTGCTGCAAGCCACCGTCACCGACATCTCGCCCACGCACGTCACTGTCACTCCCACCGCCTCCTCCTCCGCACACCACCTGTCGCAGTTTACCAAGAAGAAGTCGCTCTGGTCCATCGACAGCGTCCAGATTCCCTATTCGCATCTCGTCTACGCGCTCGGCAGCCACCTCCCCGATCCGCTCCGCACAGAGGCGCGCTTCAAGGCAGATGGCACGCACTGGATGCGCGAGATCCAACAGCGTGTCAAGGCCTCGGACGAAATCGTGCTCGTAGGCGGCGGCGCGCTCGGCGTCCAATTCGCCACCGACATCGCCTCCGTGCATCCGGGCAAGAAAGTTACGCTCATCCACTCGCGCAAACAACTCCTGCCCAACTTCGACGAGCGCGTACACCATATCGCCTACCACCGCCTCCAGCAGCTTGGCGTCAACGTCGTCCTGGGCGAGCGTCTCGCGCTCACCGAGGGCTGCCCAAGAGGCTCGACGGTGCAGGCCTCGGCAGCTAGTGCGGGCACACCGGCTGCACCTGCTGCGCCTGCGTCTCAAAAGCCCGAAGTGTGTGTCGCTGGCGATGCAAAGGGCGAGGGTGTGCAGGCGCACGCCGAGGGCATGTGCATCGGCAGCGGACGCAAGCTCGTGCGCACCACGGGCGGCAAGTCATTCGAGTGCGACCTGCTGCTGCTGTGCACCGGTCAGCAGCCCAACTCGTCGCTCATGGCCAAGCTCAGCCCGAGCTCCGTCGATCCGGGCAGCAGGTTGGTGCGTGTGCACCGTACCCTCCAAGTCGCTGTGCCCGACCCGCGCGATGCGGCGCAGCAGCCTTTCGACGCCAAGCCGCCGTGCGGCGACTGCGACTGCTTCCTCGACAAGAAGGCGCACGGCGCCGAGCTCGCCAGCGACGAACAGGGGCATCTCGAGCATCACCTCGGCGGCCGCGCTTCCGGTAGGCTGCCCAACGTCTATGCGATCGGTGATGTCGCCGATGCGTTTGGCGCGCTCAATGCAGGATACCAGGCGTGGAACATGGCCGATGTAGCAACAGACAACATCCTGCGCGACATTGCCGCCAAGCAAGCCCCGGCTGTAGCGACGCAGATGGTCGAGTTCCAGCCAGCGGTCAACATGCTCAAGCTCAGCTTGGGGCTGGGCAAGATGGTCTTCCAAGGTCCCGTCATGCCCGAGGACACGCCTGCGGACCAGGTCAAGCAGAGCGACACGGGCGATTTGGACGATCTCTCGTCGGACAAGATCGACAAACTCGACGTGAATGGTCGTATCCCAGGCAGGCCTGAGATCACCATCAAACACGACCCGCATGACCTAGGTGTCGAGGGCGTCTGGTCGTTCATGGCCAATGCTGATCCCTCGGATATGCACAAGTAATCCCTCATCAGCATCGACGTCCGTCCCTCATTGATCTCTCAGTTCCTTGCATCATGTGTACTTTTGATGGCGCCGGGAATTGCACTCGTTGTCAGGAGGATTCAAGCGTGGATCCGTGAGAAAAACTGGGAATGCGATTGCGAATGCGAATGTGTATGAAGTGTGCATGCAAAGTGTGTAGAGAAAGTGAAGTTACGGTGTGGATTGGTCAATGCTCGGTGGGGGCGGCTTCGAGAGCGGCGGCGATGTCAGCGAGGCTCCACGAGAAGCGAAGACGGCTGCTCGGGTCGCGCAGTCCGCCTCCGAACGTGTGAATGGCAGCCGCAGACGTGCGCGACGAGCGGCCTGGCACGGCGATTTTCTCGGGCGCGCCACACGTCGAGTCGCTGCACTCTCCATCGGCACAGTTGGCGCCTTCTGGGGCCAGGAACGGCGTGCGCAGGTACTGCTGCGGCGCGAACAGCGCGGCGGATGACGTGCAAGCCACCGTCGAGGGCAGCGGATTGAAATCGTCGGCACGGTGCTTGCCCCAACGCGGCTTGAGGGGCGCCGAGATCTTCTGCTTTTTGATCATGTCGAGCTCGAGCGACAGCATGAGCAGGTGCGAAGAGTTGCTGAGCAGGCGGAATCGCAAGCCTTGAGCCGCACCTCCTCCACAGCCGGGACTCGATGCGCTTCGGCCACGTCCGCTCGGTGCGCTGTGCTGCGAGGAAGCCGAGGATTCCTCATCCGAGCCATCGGTGCCATTGGCCATCTCGTCCAAGAACTCGTCGGCTCGAGGCGGATAGGATGGGCCGCGGCGCAATCCGTCCAAGCCGCCCATGAGCAGCGGTTGCGCCATCGACGCGCCTTGCTGCCCGATCGACGATGCGACCACTTTGACCGCACCGCGTCGACCGCGCGAACCACGCGGCGGCGAGGGATCGTCCTCGGCACCTTGCCCTGCTTCGCCATCCGCGCCATCCGCGCCATTGGCTCGCGCTGTGGCCGCCGCCGCGGCATACGTTAGGTCGGGCGAAGAGCGGACACTTCGGATGGGCGTCGACACGCTGATCAGCGATCCATCGCGACGGCTGCTCCGACGCGATCGCGAAGAAGAGCCCCGGGAAGAGGCCGAGTCTGCTGAGGAGACGCCTCCACCGAACAGGCCCACCGCACACTGGCGGCTGCTTCGGCGCGGGGAAGAGTCGCGTCCTCGTCGGCCTCGTCCCGAACGTGTGCGCGAAGGCGACGGCGTGACATCGCCATCCGAGTCGGATGCCTCGGCATTCTCGTCGTCTTCCTTGATGTCAAAGGCGGAGAAGCCGTGCGGCACGGGCGCGTCCACCTTGGGCCTCAACGACCTCGGGCCGGAAGACGTCCTGCGATGCCTTCGGCGCACGACACGGAATCCGTCCGCGTCGATGGCAGCGTCATTGGTCTTGTCGGAGGCCCGCGATGGTGGCGGGGTCATCTCCGCCTCGTCTGCGCTGGAAGCCGAGGACGAGCACCCTTTGCGGAACGTTGGCGAAGTGGGTGCCGAGGCCGTGTCGGTCGGAGCAGGGCCGTGCGAGAAGGGGTCGCGGCGATCGAAGCCGCTTGGATCATACGCTTTTGCGCTCGCGCTGCCAACATCGACGCTGAGACCCTCTGCAGGCGAGTCTTTGGCAGATTGCAACGGGCGGTCGGCTTTGCGCGGCCGTGAAGCTTGGCGAGCTGCCCTGTCTTCCTCTGTGGGCTGCAGCTCGATTGGCTGGCCCAGCTTGCGTGGCGAGGTGGGACCGATAGCAGCAGCTGATCTGTCGCCATCTGCGCCGTAGTGCTGGGCATCCCTGCGCTGTCGATCGTTGGCTCGGCCGCGAGCTCCAACGCCAGCTGGCCGGCTGCGACTGCGGCTACGGAAGGTCTGCAGCTGCACAACGGACGAAAGCTCTGTATCCGGGTCGATCGGCTGACCAAGTCCGGAGACGTACGCCGACGGATCACGGTCGGCTTCCGGCAGAGAGGCGACACCTCGACCACGGCGGCTGGCCGAGTCGAGCTTGTGCGTGTGGGATGCCTTGTCGGTGGTGCTGATGCTGTCGTTGCTGCTCTGTCGAGAGCCAAGCAGGGATGCAGGTGGTGACGGGCTCGGCGACGGCGAGGGTGGGCGACCCGTCTTGAGAGCGACCTTGCGCTGCGTCTGCAATACTTGCTCGTCGGAGGCACTGGCGGCACTCGCAAGACGATAGATGTGGGCAAAGTCATTTTCCGCTCCGGCGGTCAGTTGACGATCGTTGCCAAGGCCATCGCCCGCATCGCCCGAAGCCTTGGCCGCGGAAGCAAGCGACTCTCTGGCTTGCCTGGCGGCTAAGCCGGGCAGGAGGATGAGGTTGGGCAGGCGTGCGAGGTTGCGCCAGCTGGCTGACAGAAGACTTGGTTCGGACTCAGCCTCGTTCGTATCCTCAGAGCCGGAAGACGTCTGGCGGACCCTCGGAGCGGCGGCGGCGGCATCGGGTGCGCGCGACCAGATACGGAGCTGGCTCTGGAGGCCAGCCAAGCGCGCCTGGTAGCTGCTTGCTGAAGGCGAGGACGGCGAGGTGCCAGCGGCATGGATCAGGGACTGACCACGCACGGGGCTGCCATTCTGTGGCGGAGACCCTGGAGCTTGCTCGTCGTCGTTCTCGGGCTCGCTCTCGAAATCGCCGATGATCCAGGACGACTTCTTGGTGCGCTTGGGAGACGTCTTGCGCTTGGTCTGGGATGTCGAGTGCTGGGCAGCGATGGTCTCTTCGGGGAAGAATTCGACCTTGTCGATGTGAATCATGTCCTCGATGCTGTGGACGATGTGGCCGAGAGGATCCGACTCTGACGTGACGGGGATGGGCACCAGCGGCTTGAGGGCGGTGAAGCCAGGTGGGCTTCGCTGGACGAGGGAGGTGGAAGGGGTCGAGACAGCGGGCGAGGGACGATCGCTTCCGTCTGTGGAGGAAGGAAGGTTGTCGTGACTGGAAGCTCCGTCGGTGGAGGCGTTGGCGACGCCGTCACCCTGAGGATTGGAGCGAGAGGAGCACTCCTTGATGTCGATGGCCGGCGTGTCGGAAGCATTGTGCACGTAGCTGATCTCGCAGCTGCTTGCACAGCTGGAGGGCGATGACGAGTCCAGGTCGGATGCGTCGTCGTCGCTGGCGCGGCTGAGATGGCTGGTCTGGCGAGTACGGCCGGGGGAGGACGACTTGAGGCGCGATGTGGGCGTCGAAGCTGTATCGTGGGCATCGGAAGGGCGTTGCTGCAAGAGGATGCGCATGCCCCGCCTGCGTTCGCGCTCGATACTGGACCATCGACGAGACCTGCGGCGATGTGCATTGCGGTTGTCATGAGCTGTGTCGAGGTCTTCGGCGGAGTAAAGGAGGGGCGAGTCGTCTTCGTCCGAGGGGAAGAGGGCTTCCTCCTTGGCGGTGGATAGCCGTCGTAAGGATGTGTCGTTGATCGCTGAGCTGTTGCGCAATGGGCTGGAACGATGCAGCGGT
Organism: Moesziomyces parantarcticus; assembly: GCA_023212605.1. Classification (NCBI taxonomy): domain Eukaryota; kingdom Fungi; phylum Basidiomycota; class Ustilaginomycetes; order Ustilaginales; family Ustilaginaceae; genus Moesziomyces; species Moesziomyces parantarcticus. Next base: position 23,728 of record JALCCF010000034.1, on the reverse strand, counting down.
CGAGCTGTTCTGCGGAGCGAGTGCGGGATGACAGACTCTTCCTCACTGGCGTCGTCGGCTTCGCCACCACTGCCGCTTGCGCTGGCACCGCTGAGCACTGAGGCGCTGGCACCTCTGCGATCCCATCGTCGACTTGGGCTGACATTGGCGCTGCGGCCGCGACTTGCCTTGTACAATGATGGCAATGCGGCGGATGTAGCTGTGGCGGAGGGCTTGTCGGAAGCGGAGAGGGAAGCTGAAACGGCTACAGGCTGACCGAGGAGAGTGACGAATTGGGAGGCGTCGCCGGTGGTGGGCGAGGTGGTCAAGGCCGAGCGGAGTGGGCTCGGTGCTACGGAGCGGGAGGCGGCATCGCGGCCCTTTCTGGTGCGGCGCTGGGTAGGTTGTGCTGGTTGGGATGGCTCTTGTGTTGTGCTGATAGCCAGATGGTCCATCTCGTGTTGGAGATGCTGCCTTGCATGGTCGAGTGAGGCAGCGAGGTCTTCGTTGCTGGCTTTGGCCTTTCCTTTGGCAGCGTAAGAGAGAGTGTGGTAGTTTCGCGGATCGTGCTGATCTGGTGGGCGCACGGGCGATGATGCAGACTCGTCGCCAAGCGGCTGAGCTGACGAAGAGGATGCGCCTGACCAAGTTGCAGACTGGTCGGAGGACATGGTGGTGTGGACAAGCCGTGTATCGTGACTACGCCAGGCTGACAGGTGCGAGAAACATTGAATAGCAGGGTAATCTAGACAAGGCTGGGCGGGTAATACAGTCTGAGAGGTTGTTGAGGCTAAGCGTGTTGCAGGCAGTCGTTAAGGTTGGAGCTGGGGTTCGGTAAGCTAGACGCTGCGATGCGGATTGGCTCGATGGGGTGAGGCGAGGCAGAAGCGTGAATCGTGGGGCGTGTGGCGTAGAATAGCGTGTGTTGGCGAGCGCGTCGCGTGGGCGTGGCGAGAAATGTTGGAAGCGCGGCCAATCGAGTGAACGGCGAGAGAGGTAGAGGAGTGTGACGATAGGAAAGAAAGACGGAGCGTCGAGGTGATGGTTGGAGCAGGATGGCGGAATCGATTGGTTGCCGTTGCAAATGAGAGAGCGTGACGGTGCGCAAGGTGGGCGGTGATGGTCCCACCGCTGGCTGTGAGGGTGACTGTTGCGGCTGCTCTCCACTCGTGCAGGGATCTCACACGCAAAACGTGGATTGCGAGGTTGGGGATTGGGCGGCTGCGAGGCGGTTCAACACGGGTCCAGCCCAGCCACACGAGAGTGCTTGCAGCTTGGCTGGCCCTGCAGCTGCTGCGCTCGCTCAAACGGTTGAATTGCCGAGTCCAGGCAGTTCAATAGATCGCCGCAACCCTGAGCCGCCGAGCTAAAGCGCCGCCCAACTTCGAATCGCAACGCGCGGATTTTCAAGCTCGCCACTCACCCTCTCTCCTTCCCCCTCGCCCTCTCTCGCCTTCTGCCGCCGCCCATGCAGAAGGAACCCTTTTTTTTCGCAGGCAGCCTGTTGGGAAATGCGAAAAGTTTCATTTTGCTCTCAGTTCATGATGTGGGCGGAGCCGCGCTGCCCAAGTTCGCGCACCACAGGTCCAGATGCTAGCCCGCTGCCTACGAATCCAAGCTTGATGCTCGAACGGCGGCAAGGACTTGGGTTCATTTTGTATTGATATACATCACAGCATCGGGGGGTGAGGATACTTCACGAGACGGCGTGGAAAGGCTGTGCTTGCGGGCGAGCGTTGATGAGCCCTTCTGCCGGGTGTGCTTGTTCGAGGGTCTCTGCTCGCTCTCGCGTCGCTGCAGAGCACGAGCACCTGCAGCTGCAGGCGAGTCTTGTTTGCTGGACCCGCTCAAGAAGCTCGCTCCTCGCTCCTCTGACTCAAAAGACTCGGGTTGGCCTTCAAAACCCGCCTCGCTTCGCCGCCTCGCCTCGTCTTCGGGCAAATCCCCACGTCTCGCCGATTTCCCGACATTATAGCCTCGCCTGGGCCGCAGATCTCTTCTTCTATGCACAAAAAAGCCGGCCCGCCAAACTCTGCGCGAACGAATGAGTTCATTGTCTGCATGCAAGACGCACGTCTGACACCGGTCGTGTCGGATACGGTGAAATGAATGTAAGATGGAAGCGTGCCTAGGCCGTCCTCACGGGCACTTCAACGCTGCTGCTACCGTTGGAGAACGAGTTGGCCCGCGAGACGTTGCGTGAGGGGTTTCTCGATGCATTGCGCGACGCATTGCGCGAAGCAGCGTGCTGCGAAGTGTGGTACGAGCTACGACGCGAGCCAAGTCCAGTGACCGGTCGCTTGTGCGTCGTTGCGCCTTCCCGACCGCCCTCGTTTGTCGCGCCCTTGCGCTCCGCATTGAGCTGCTGCGCAAACGGCGATCGCTTTCGCAGTACGGGGCCCTTCCAGTAGATCACGTACACCGCCACCACAAGCACCGTGGCGATGCAGAAAAGGATGGTCGAGGCATACTCCAGATTGCGTCCCTTGGAGCGTCCAATATTGCTGTAGAACGGCGTCGCCGGCACCGTCAGCACTCCCGCCAGGAAATCTCGCGACCAGCCGTTGCCGCCCGTCGCAGACGCTGAATAAGGGCCGTAGGCGGCAATCATGTAGTCAATCGTGGCCGCATATATCGAGCTGCGTCGCGTAGCGTCGCGTAGCGTAGCGTAGCGTAGACGTAGACGTAGAAACTTCAGCTTGACTATACTCCTTTTCACCTCCGTACAGATGTATCAACCCGAGCCGACTTACCTGTTGGCAATTCCGATGAGAGCAGCGAAGACCATGGTGCCCATCCAATGCACGGGAGGACCGAGCGAGGTCCATGCGAAGCCGATGAGACCAATAGGCAAGAGCGGAGCGGTGAAGAGAAGCCACCATAGGCGCGACTCGAATTGCGCGTGCTCGTCTCCCGGTTTGGCGGCGCGGACCTTTTTCTGATGGCCGATGGCCACGACGAAGATGCCCCAGGCGATGAAGTAGCCTACCAGCAGCGGAAGGAAGGCTAGACCGATGGCCACGGTGCTGAAGTCCCACTGCTTGTACACTAGCGAGTACGACTGGAGGAAAATGAAGATCAGCGCGTCACTGAAGCCGGAGAGCAGAGACAGCGTAAGCACGATCGGCTCCGTCAGGAACATGTGGAAGGGTCGGATCCAGGTGACGAGGATTTCTTTGGCCGAGAAGCGCTCCTTGAAGCTTCGAAGCTCGTTCGGGCCATAGATGTTGGGGTTCTTGCCCGACTTGCGCCACTTCTTGGCGATGCGGTCCATCATAATGGTAGATCGTGTTTCGGGAACGAGGACGAGATGGAGAAGCTGGACCGCACCGCCGAAGATGAGCTGGATCCAAATGGTCCATCGCCAGTTCAGGTTCGCTTCCACAAACCCACCAACGACCGGACCCAGAACTGAACCGCCGACCGAAGAGAAGACGACGTAGGCGACGGCGTATTGCTGGCTCTCCGAGTCCCACATGTCGGCAATCATACCGAGCGTGACCGAGCCTCCTGCCGAGGAGAGGCCACCGAGCGCGCGACCGACCATGATCGAGGCAAAGTTGGGAGCGAGCGCAACAGGAAGCTGCCAAATGTTGACGAGGAACAGACTGAGCTGGAGGATGGGTTTGCGACCAAGCTCCTCCGACCATGGCGCCCACAGCTCACAACCGAAAGCATAGAGCACAAGGAAGATCATGGCACCGCAGCGGGCTGCTTGCGGGCTGACGTTGAATTCCTCCGAGATGCCGTTGATGCCGTTCGAGTAGAGCGACGTGTTGAAGTTCATCGAGACCTGGACGAGAAAGATGACGGTGAGGATGGTCCATTTTTTGAACGACGAGAAGCTGTAGCCGAGCTCATCGTAGCAGTCGTCCTCGGTGATCTCGATCTTGCCGTCCGAGCGCATGCGTGTGAGAGTCTTGTCGAGCTTTTCGGCGTTGAAGTGCGCATGGGCATGACCCGCTTCGGAAGCTTGCGTTTGCGTGTGGGTCTGCGTTCCCCCGGGAGTGGTCGAGGCCCGGGGAGAGTTGTCGTGAGCCTGCTTTTCTTCCATGATGGCTTCGTAGGCAGGGGGAAAAGAGAAGGGGGGGGGGGGGTGAATGCGAAACGTCTGAACCATGGATAGAAGCTTTTATATAAACAGGTTTGGCCAATCCAGGGATGCCGAAATGAGGATGTGATTTCTGCGGGGCCATCTGTGGGACCTCCGCAGAGCGAACCTACGAGCTTTCTCGCAGCCGCACCCTTGTCTCGAAGGATATAATAAGAATTCGAGCAGCCGATTGCGGCGGGCTTCACATCCGAAGCCGCTTGCAACCGCCGCTTCCAACGGGATTTCATTCGTCCGCTCGAGCTGTGTCGCCTTGTGCTGCTGTCCAGATGAGCAGATACCCAGCCACCACCGTCAGCCCCACACTCGGTCGTCATTGTACCACTCCGCTTCGCTTCGCACCGCACCTCACCGCACGCAATGGTGCTGCGCACCGTCTGTAGATATCTGCGGGCGGCTTGCGGTGAGGCGGGGTCAGCCGCACAACCAAGCGGCGGCTCATGCGCCAAGCGAGATGACGGCACGTCGGATCTTTTTCTTTTTCCTTTTTCGCCGTAGCAGAAAAGCAGCACAGCAGAGCGCAGCATCGGAGAATTGATTCGAGCTTTCCGATTTTCGTTCCAGAGCGCGCAGCCCGCGCGCATCGAAAGCGCCACGCCGTCGATGACGTAAAGAGACATGTGCTCGCTCTTCGACCCGTGACTCTTGCTGGAACAGCTCAGCTTTGCCGGTCTCAAGATGCCGAGCAGTCATGTCGATTTTAGCCTCACCACGATGCCCGACCCAACCAAGGGGCCTCAGTCTGGCTCGGGGGTGTTGGCGGGTCCATGTCAGGTCAGGAACGTCTCTCTCATTGTGCTTTTCTGCGCTCGGCTCGGGGGTCCCGCCGCGAAGCCCTGCTTCCAAGCCATGCCGAGTAATCAACCTTAGACGCTTGTCAACCCCTCCACGAGCCTACAGGGATTTTGTGAGAAGATGGTCAAGACAAAATTGCAAAGAGTCATACAAGTACAGATGTTGGATGCCGCTGCACAGGATACCTATCGAAGCGCCGGACCGAGGCTGGCTGCCACACCGCCCATGCCGACTCCCATGCGCAGGAAAGAGCCACCGGCGCTCGCAGCCGATCCGCTCGCCGCACCGCCAGCATGCTTGCCATGAACGGATGAGCCGGCGCGGTCCAGCTCGCTCTTCCACTTTTCCAGCGCCTGGTAGCGTGGCTTGCCTGAACTGTGTGCTGAGCGATCCAGCTCGACATACTGGCCGACCTGATCGATGCGCGCCTTGATGCTCTCGTCCAGGATGAGCGATATCAGAAGGTCTTCCACCTTGTCCACACTGATGTTGAGCTGCTGCGCCAGATAGCCCAGCTGGATGCGCGAATACGGCTTGATGGTGTCGATGAGATACTGCGTTCGCAGCCCGCGCAGCACATCGTCAATGTAGGCCTTGATGAAGGCATCGTCGAGGATGGTGCGCTTGTTCTCGCGCAGGATCTTTTCGGCCTCGTGCACCTCTCTGCGCTGGTACGCTGAGACGAGGTTGGTCATGGCCACGATCTCGGGATCGTTCTTGTACGGCTTCGTCTCTTGCGAGTCGAATGGATTGATGTCGCTCCCCATGAGCATGTGTGCAAGCACGAGGTACTTGAGCACCTGCACGCGCTGCGTGCTGCCCGCTTCATCGTAGTTGAGGAATGCCTGGAAGAAGTCGACCTGAGCCGCCGCCCAGTTCTTCTCCGACATGTGCATCTTGCCGCCGCACTCGCGAATCACGCCCATGATGCGCGGATGTGGGATGGCACTCTTGACCTGCAATGTCGAGTTGTACACCTCCTTGAGCCTCTTGAAGTTGCCCACTTCGCCGTACATCTGGATCTCGAGCGCAAACACCTCGAGGAGGATGGTGCCCTTGGACTGATCATCCGTGCCGTCCTGGTCGGTGCAGTAGGCGCGCAGCTCCTTGAGCGACTTGGCGAGGCGATTCCACTCCTTGCGTGCCAGCCAGATGCGCGCGAGCTTGAGGTCGGTCTTGACAGACAGGCGCTCGTTCTTGGCATCCTCGAGTGCAGATTTGGTCACGTCGTAGAACGACTGCATCTCGGAAAGACCGACGTCGGTGGCGTTGGAGACATAGTCGAGGATGTTGTTGATTGACTTTTCCGAGTAGTTGCGCGTGACGGCGCTCTTGGTGTACGAGAGTAGCTGTGTATACGATTCGAGCGCCTCGGCATGGCGGCCGCGGTGGAAGTTGATCTTGGTCTGCTGCTTGAGAGCCTTGAAGCCCCAGTCACCCTTTTCCTTCTCCGCATCGACCACCGCCTTGAGCTCGCGGATGGCGCCGTCTGGGTCGTGGTCCTTGATGTTCTTGGCGTTGTAGTACATGTTTTCGATGTCGGCATCGGCATCTTCGAGATCGTCGTCCTCCTCGTACTCAAAGTCGTAGTCCTCGTCCGCCGCATCGTCCATGATGAATTCTTCGTCCGACATGGTTGCTGTATTGCTCTTGCGATGCGCGCTTGAGTCGATGTGGCGGCCCGCAAGCCGAAAGAACACGGTCGCTTGTTGACAAGGGATGAGGGCAAGCAGCGCTGTCGATCCAAGGTTGCTGCGCAGATTTCGCAGACCCGCTCGTGTGGAGCTTGCGAAGCCTGTCCCGTGCGCGCCGGGTCGAAAGGATATCATGCTCAACCTAACATTTCATCAAAAATCGCTTTCCCCGCATCCCGCAGGTTCGTTTGAAGCTTCGAAAACGTGGAATTTGAGCGGCAGAACATGCGTGAAACCCGGCCTCCTCTGGGGCGGAGCGAATCAGTTGCGTCACAGCATCGAGCTATCAACCAACGTCGACTTCTTCCTCAGAGTCACCACCACGGCTTGCAGTTAACACGAGGCTAGGACCTCTCCGAACAGACTCTGATCATATGGCGCGGACGGCGCAAGCACTCGACAGCATCAATCCTGCGCATTGGACAACGAGCTGCTCCATCACCACCACAACATGACGCGCAACGCAAATAAACAGACGGGCTCTCGGTCTCTCCCGCCCTCTGAGACCAAACTTCCTTCCGTGAGCCGTGAGACCACGGTGTTGAAGAAGCAGCTTGGAGACCTGGGCTCGTCGCGGCGACAGGATCGAAATCTCGCCGACAAGGCCGGCATCCTTACCGACGAGGAGCACAAGCTCGGCGATCTCAACGTCGTAGCTGCGTACAAGGCACACTTTCGCGAGTCTCCCTTCGAGTTCTTGCAGCAGTTCGTTGCATACGGCCAAGGAACAGGCTGGCGCGGCTACTCGAACTACATTGGCGCACCCATCCTCTACACCGGCTGCTCCGAAGAGAGCATCCGCGCCGTGCTCAACAGCGAACAGGTGCAAGACCGCATTCGCAAACTCGCATCGAGCCGTGTCGATCGCCTCCTACCAGACCAGTCGCCTGCATCTCCCACCGGTCCCAACAAGACGCAGAAGAATCTCGCCATCTTCAAGGAGCGAAAGCGCCGTCAGATCGAACAACAGCTGCGCGACGAGGCGCTCGCCATCCTCCAGGTGGGCGTGGCGCGGATCGACTCGCTCTCCTTCATCAAGTTCTTTGCTGCCACCGTCAACAACATCCTCGCCCGAATGTATCACCAGGGCATCCACATCAGCGTTCCACAGGTGCTCGAGCTCCGCAGAGTCGCTGCGTATGCAGCAGAACGCAAGCAGAGCATCCTCTTTCTTCCTTGTCACAAGTCGCACATCGACTACCTCACCGTTTCGTGGCTCATGTTCCGTCTCGGCATCGCCCTTCCGCACATCATTGCGGGCGAAAACCTCGACTTGCCCGTCCTCGGCGACGTACTCCGCAAGGGGGGCGCTTTCTTCATTCGTCGCACCTTTTCCGGCGACCAGCTGTATCCGGCCGTCATCAAAGAGTACGTCGAAACGCTCCTCGCCAGCGGCAAGAACCTCGAGTGCTTCATTGAAGGTACACGCTCTCGAACGGGCAAGCTGCTGCCTCCCAAGCTCGGCATTCTCAAATACGTGGTCGAGGGTCTACTCAACGGCCGCACAGATGACGTGTGGATCTGCCCAGTCAGCCTGCAATACGACTCGGTCATCGAGTCCGAGACATACGTCTCGGAACTGCTCGGCAAGCCAAAGGAAGCCGAGTCTCTTCTCGGCCTGCTCTCGGGCAGCTCGTCCCTGCTGCAACTCAAGATGGGCCGCATCGATATTCGCTTCGATACGCCCTGGTCACTGCAAGGATTCATCAAGGAGCAAAAGAATCGCCGAGCCGCACCCGGCTACAAGGACGAAAAGGTGGAGCTGGATCCGGTCAACAACGAGATGCACAAGGTGCTTTTACTCAAGGCGCTCGGCTACCGCGTTCTTGCCGACATCAACAAGGTCTCGGTGGTCATGCCGGCTGCTCTGATTGGCACTGTTGTGCTCATCCTGCGAGGGCGCGGCGTGTCGCGAAGCGAACTCATCCGTAGGGTGGAGTGGCTGCGAGCAGCCATTGTCAAGAAGGGCTTCACGGTGGCCGACTTTGGCGTGATGAATACGGGCGAGGTGGTGGACCGCGCTCTCAGCACCGTGATGAAAGGTCTCATTGCCGAGGAGAGGGATGTGATGGAGCCGACATTTGTGCCCGTCAAACGCTTCGAGCTCAGCTTCTACCGCAATCAGGTCATCCACATCTTCGTATCCGAGGCGCTCGCAGCCGCGGCCTTCTACACCAAGGTCAAGCAGGGCGGCACCGCACCGATGCAGAGGATGACGCGAAAGGACCTGCTGAACGAGTGTCTCTTCATCTCGTCGGTGCTGCGCAACGAGTTTGTGTTTGGCGTCGACTCGCTCGAGATCAACGTCGATCGCACCGTCGATGGCATGGTGGCCGATGGAATCTTGGACAAGCATCCGGATATCAAGCCCGAGGAGGGCGGCTCGATCGAGCTCAGCCCCAAGGAGCGCGAAAACGGCCGAGAGAACTTTGACTCGTTCCTTTTCCTCATCTGGCCGTTCATCGAAGGATACTGGCTGGCCGCCGTTTCGCTGCTTTCGCTCATCCCGCAGGGCGCTGAGGAGCGAGGCTATCCGGAGAGCAAGCTGCCCTGGTTCGCCGCCAAGGACTTCGAAAAGCACACGCAGCTGCTGGGTAAGACGCTCTACGCGCAAGGCGAGCTGTCGTATCTCGAGTCTATCAACGCAGCCACGCTGTCGCAGGCGTTCACAAGGATGGAGGAGATGGGTATGATCCTGCGCAAGAAGTCGTCGCATCAGAAGCCCGTGCCGATCATGTCTCTGCACCCGAGCTTCTGGCCCTCGCAAACGTCCAAGCTGACCGACTACATCGACCACCTCTCCCAGTTCCGACGCGAGGGCAAGGACCGACGAGAGCAGAATGTCGGCGCCAAGGTGCGCAAGTACACGTCCATGTACATACCTTCAGTCGTGGAGGAGTCGACCATCAAGCAACGACAGGCGCAGATGTAGAGCAGGCAAAGGAGGTTCCTGTTCCCATCTTGCTTCACAATCATCACCGATCGAGATACCAATACAGTCCCTTGGCCAGCTTGACTGCCCGTTGAACGCCATGCTGAACTGGTGTGAGGCTCTTCTGAGGCAAACCGCTCGTCTTGCTTGGTCTGGGTGGTGACTGGTTGTGTCTGTTGCAATTGTGGTGTTTCCTGCGCAGATTTGGGCGTGCCTGTTGAAAAAGGGTCTGCTTAGCCCTGCCGAGCGGTGCAGCAAGAAAGCGTCGCGCGTTCGGCAACCAAAGCGGCGCTCGGACGCTGCTGCTCCGAAGCTGCGGAAGCGCTGCTTTCTTTTTGGATTTGAAGCTTTGGCCACCTCTTTGAACGAGCGCAGAGTGGGTCGGATTCTGATTTGCTCGCGTCCGCCACTTCTTCTCCGCACGACATCCGCACCCTCCTCAGCCAACCGACGGCATCCTCTGGCCTCCATCTTCCTTTTCGACTCTCATACGCGCGTTTTCGGCTCCTCCCCACCCACTGCTTCTGGACCGTCGAGGCAAGTTCTCCTCGATCCCTCCTTCCCATCATCAAGCTGTCGGCGCACGCATTCATCAAGCTCGTCACCGCCGCCTCTGTTCGGTTCGGAAAGACCACCACCGCTCCCCGCTCGCTAACCACCATGGCCTCCTCTTCTACCGCCGCTTCCGGCGCTTCGGCTGACCAGACCAACAAGCATGACGACATTGCTGCCGCTCGCCGCTTCCTCGAATACGTCGATGCCAGCCCCACGCCATTCCACGCCGTCGCCACCACCTCCGCCTTGCTCGATGCCGCCGGCTTCGTCCGCGTCAAGGAGAACGAGCTGTGGGACAACAAGGTCAAGCAGGGCGGCAAGTACTACTTCACACGCAACCAGTCCGCCATCGTCGCATTCGCCGTCGGTGCAAAGTACCAGCCCGGAAACGGCGTCCACGTCGTCGGCGCCCATACCGACTCTCCCAACTTCCAGATCAAGCCCGTCTCTCGAAAGGCCAAGGAGGGCTACCTCCAGTGCGGCGTCGAGACGTACGGCGGCGGCATCTGGGCCTCGTGGTTTGACCGCGACCTCGGCGTCGCCGGCAGGGTCATCGTCTCGGACTCCAAGAACCACGATGCCTTCACCGGCAAGCTCGTCCACATCAAGCGCCCCATCCTCCGTATCCCCACCCTCGCAATCCACCTCAACCGCACTGTCAACGAGGCTTTCAAGTTCAACGTCGAGGATAACACCGTCCCCATCCTTGGCCTGGCTACCGAGCAGCTCAACAAGCGTGCCGACGAAGCCGCCGAGACTGCCAAGGTCACCCCGCAGGCAGTCGGCTCGCCCGTCATGGCCGAAAAGCATCACTCGATCCTGCTCGACCTGCTTGCTTCCGAGCTCGGCATTTCGGTCGAGCAGATCCAGGACTTTGAGCTGAGCCTTTACGACACCCAGCCAGCCTCGATCGGCGGCATCAACAACGAATTCATCCACTCGCCCCGCCTCGACAACCAGATGTCGTGCTTCTGTGCCACCGAGGCACTCATCGAGTCGCTTTCGTCCGCCGAGTCGCTCAACGCATCCTCCTCCATTCGCGCCATCGCTCTCTTTGACAACGAGGAGGTCGGCTCCGTCTCCACCCATGGCGCCGAATCCAACATGCTCCCAAGCCTCATCCAGCGTCTCGTCGCCCTGCCCGTCTCGTCTTCAGGCTCCTCGGCTCCCGCAGCCTCCAATCTGTACGAGCAGGCCATCGCGCGATCCTTCCTGCTCTCCTCGGATATGGCGCATGGTTTCCATCCCAACTACCCCTCCTTCTACGAGGAGAATCACCGCCCCAAGATCAACGGCGGTCCCGTCATCAAGACCAACGTCAAGCAGCGATACGCCACCACAGGCCCTACCGCCTTCCTCATCCGACGCATCGCTCAGCGCGCGCAGGTGCCTCTGCAGTCGTTTGTCGTCAAGAACGACATGCCCTGCGGCTCCACCATTGGCCCCATGCTTAGCAAGCTCGGCATCCGCACGCTCGACCTCGGCAACCCACAGCTTTCCATGCACTCCATCCGCGAGACCTGCGGCACCAAAGATGTCGCCTACAAAATCGAACTCTTCAAGCACTTCTTCGACTCGTTCGAACAGGTCGATGCTCAGCTCACCATCGACTGAGCATCGCAAGCTCAGCATCTGTGTCATCTCATCCGCAATTTCAAGCTTCTTTCCGCGTGGACTTGAACTTTGCGCTCCCGGCCTGCCTTCATAGGCTGCGATGATCTCTGCCTGGAAGCCTCCTGGTTGCGCTGTGAATATGACTGTTAGACAAACGCCAAACGCCGATGATCATTGATTGACAACATCAGGACAGGATGGAGTGGAGCGTCGAGGCCTCCTCTGCGTTGAGATGCGGCGACACGTGCGATTCGAATGCGGACCGGCCGGCGGTCTGAGCCAAGTGTTGCAGATACTGCGAGAGCCAACTCTGTTCACGGGAGACGAAGACAATCGAGGAAAGCTCAAGTTTCGTCAGTCAAAGTCGCACTCATCTCAGTCGCACGTCGTTTCACCAACTCACCTTGAGGTCCATGGCGTAGACAGGATCCGACTTGAGATCCTCGTCATCCTCCAGCGCCAGGTCGTCGTCGTTCTGAAGCGCATCCAATCCGCCAGGTCCAAGCATGTCCGAGAGGAAGGCAAAGTCGTCGTTGCCTCGTCCGCGCGGCTCATCTTCGTCGTCCCACTCGCCGTCTTCGTCGTCCGTCTCGGGTGTTCGTGCGCCGTCCTCTGTGCCGCCACCAGCGCCGCCGGCGCGTGAAGCAGAGCTCCATTCCTTGAGGAGCACTTTGATGATTTTGGCAAACATCGGCACGCTGGTATACTGATGCGGCATCGTCTTGGCTCGCGAGCGGGTGCGGATGATGCCCGAGTTGTCCGGCAGGATATCGCCGCGAACATTGATCGTGTTCAGGAACGGCCTTCGGCTGTCGAGCACCTTTGCCAAAGCAAGCGCACTGACGCGCTGCGCCCAGAATCCTTGGAAGGTTTCGACGTTGTCGACCCATTTCTTGCACAGCACCTCGAGACCGGTGCCACTTTCGCTGCTTGGAGACTGGGATGCTGGTGCTAACTGGATCGACCCGAGCAGGTCCATGACTTGCTTGGCTTGCTCATCGCTCTCATGCATCAGATACGCGATCGGCATGACGAGCGACTGCGAAAAAGTGGCCGTCTGGGCGGTGGAGAGGCGCTGCACCATGGCGTTCAATAGCTGTGGCAGAACATGAGCCACTCGATCGCCAGCCTTCCTCAGAAGTGCAATGACAAGGTCGCCCACTGCCAGTCCACCACTTTCCGAGTCGTCCGAGGGAGTGAGTAGCTTGGCGATGATCTGAAGCATTGCGTCCACCGAATTGATCTGCCCATTGGCGTCTTTCCAGTCGAGAAGCTCGGATGTGCACTTTTTGACGAGGACGGTGATGCATTCGATGCCGTTTTGGAGAACGTCGCGATCTTGGCTGACTGACAGCACATGGAGCAGCTTCGGGCAGACGACGTTGACAGCGCCGCGAAGGGCGGCTGGCGACGCGCCATCAAGCACACTCTTGACCAGCTCGATGGCGGTTTCTGCGAGCGCCGAAGGCTCGTCGTCGGTGTTCGGCGTAGTCTGATCGGGCAAAGTCGAGCCGATTGCTGTGGCCAGGAACGGCAGACTCTGATGGACAATGACCTGGGACACGCCGGGCTGCTTGGACCCGGCCAAGGATTCCAACAGGTCCGAGATGACAGAAAGCAGGATGATATCCTTGGCATTTGGGGCCCACACCTGAAGAGCTGCCTTGACGATTTCGCCGATGGTCGCAGGCTCGACGAGAGCGGTTGTGGTGGCTGCACCGTCATCCGTTTCCTCAACGACGACTGCTTGCACTGTCTCGATGATGAGGATGAGGGTATCCTCCGAAGCCTGTGTGAGCAGAGGTCCGAGCTTCTGGATGATGCGTGGTGCATAGGGGCCGACGATGCTGGATGGGAGATGGCGATAGAAGTTCTTGACCGTTCGCACCGCGGAAATCTTGACGGGAAGCGAGGCGCTCTCGGATTCGATGGCGTTGACTGCAGCGTCCAAGAATTGAACGGCGAGCTCGGCCGGGAGAGAAGTTGCAAACTGAGAAGCAAAGACAAAGCCACGTCCCTGCAGGAATGCAGGCGCGTCGTTGCCGACGTTGGGCAGGACGATGGTGGTGAAGATGGATTCGAGGTCGAGGATCTGCTTGGCTTCGGATTGCGAGTCGACAATGTCAGTGATGGCATCTGCATTGTTGCCGATAGCGGTCAAAACCCCTTCGTGAATCTTCCACCAGTCCGGGTCTCCATTCGACCTGTCTGCGTTGGCACGGTCCACAAGCTGGAGAGCCTGTTGGCCGATGGAGCGAAGAGCGGGAATGGGATAATCCTCGATGAGCATACCCAGCAGGTCGGCGACAGCGATGCGGAGGCTATAGGCGAGCGTCTCGTCGTCTTCGTCTGCGATGAAAGCGTTTGCATCGGTGGCCCAGTTGTCCTCGTCGTCGGTGGTCATGTCGATGTAGAGGAGAAGGGTGCCGATGAGCTGCTGCAAAGCGGAAGTCTCGCTTCCACTACCTCCGGTGCCGCCACTGATGAAGATGTCGCGACAACGATCGCCGCGAGAAGCGTCGTTGATGAAGTCGAGGATGGAGGAGACAAGCGAAGGGATGTCGGAGGCGACGTCGTCGTCCCCTTCCTCTGATGAGGGCACGCTTGCGTCCGAGGTGTTGGAAAGGTAGAGCTGGCGGAAGGGTGGAAGAAGCGAGACGAGATCGGCGAGCGAAGACTGCATGAAGGCGTGCAGATGAGACTTGAACTGGGAGCGGAAGAGGGCGGCCACCTTGAGGGTCTTGAAGATCTCGTTGCGAATGGCGAGCGTGCCCCAATTCTGCTGAAGGTCTGCGCCAAGCTGAGCAGCAGCGTCTTGCGAGAGCATCGAGTGCATGATGGAAAGCCAGCGTGGAAGGATGGTGCTGGAAGCTTGCTTTACGATGTCCGGGTAGCTTTCCTTGACCATGTAGAGTGTAGTGAGGCATTGGCGGAAGACGAGCACACACCTGGCTCGGATGTAGGGGCTGTGTACATCCTCGAGCGCAAGCACCTGTTCGAGGGCAGGCAAGATCTCCTTGGCCACTTGGATCAACTGCACTTCGTCCATCTCGACGCGAACAAACTCGGAGAGGAGAGCCATGGCGCCGTGCAGCCCATTGGGTTCGGGATGTGCCAGGAGCTGCTGGAGGTGAGGCAGCAGATCTGGATACTCGTCTGGATAATCTGGGCCTGCGATGGTCGAGATGGCGTACGAGGTGGCTAGGCGAATCTTGCGGACGGGGTCAGCAAGACCGGCGAGGAGGGTGGTGCGGATTTGCTGCTTGACTGCCACGTCGACGGCTGCCCCAACGAAGCCGTCAAAGTAGGGCGACCATCGTGCGGTGATGTACTTGCGAAGAGCAAGTCCCGCAGATTGGCGGATGTGAGTGGGCGACGAGCTGTCGAGGAGCACCTTGACGAAGCCGAGGCCAGCATGGCCCTGCGGGTCGTGCTCGGGTGCTCGCAGAGACTCCAGCTGCGACTCGGCGTTGCTTCTCAGGGCCGCGTCGGGGGAGAGAGTGGCCTCTAGACATGCTGCTAGCTGCTGCTCCATGTTGGCGATGCCAGCGAATCACAAACAGTCATCCGCAGCGCGATGGTGGTGTCGTGGATTGTCCTGGCGGCCAGACACGATTGCTGCCGAGTGTTGGTCTCGAGGAAGGCGCTCTTCTTGGCTGCTGCGTCGCGTTGCTCAATCTTTCGCGAGCGAAAAAAAAGGGCCCGATGCCGGAGGTGCTTCCCGATCCCCGTTCAGCAAAATTGAGGTCTTCCTCAGCTTCCGGGACCCGAAACCGCATAGTCTCTGGCTCCGGGTCCGCAGCGTTCCTTTGGCACCAACGGCACCCTCACGTCAGTCACTCGCCAAGACGGAAAGAAGGAGCTGTGCGCTTCTTGAACTATCAGAAAAGTACATGAACTCTGGGTGCATGAAGGCCTGACTGGTGAGCAGAGCTCGTCGGTCATTCAGGCAGACTCGAGGCCCGAGAGCACCGATTGGCTCACCTGCACCACCGCCCCGTGGCGCATGCCCGAAGGAGAGAGAGCCGGGTCGCATGCGGCGTACGGGATGGTGTAGAGGTCGGTCGTCTGGAAGCACGAGTAGCCAGGTCCGCCGTAGTTGTCCTCCCATAGGTAAAACTTGGAAGGGTTGACAATGTCACGCTGGATCGCGGGTCCTTCCCACACCACATCAACCGGCTTGCCGATACGCTCCCACGTTCCAAAGAGGCCCTCCGACGTCTTGTCCATCACCACTCCCGTGCCTCCGCTGACGTCCGAGTACCATCGCACCATGTTGCCGTTGCCCAGATCGGCGACCTCTTGATCAATCACCTTGTTCCCAAAGTTGGCACTCTCCCACCGCTGCGGCGCGGTAAAGCTGACCAGATCCGTCGTGTGCGAGTAGTACACGAAAGGACCCTCGGCCGCACCAGTGTGATCAGTGTCCGAGTCGGCGTACGTCTGCGACGACCAAAAGACGGCGTACGCGTTGGCCGCAGCATCCCACGTGGCAGAGGGCGCCCAAACGTATCCGGCTGTGGGTCCCATCAGCTCCACCAACCGCTCTGTCGACCAGTTGACACCATCGCTCGACTCCCACACGTGGATACTACGCGAGCCGTGCGACTGAGCATCCCCCCAGTTGGTCTTGCCGATGTCCAGATCCGTGGCAAGAATGTAGAACTGAACGTATCACAACGATAGCCACAGGTGATCAGCGTGGCCCCTCCTCTGCTTTCTGCGTCGACTCTGCTTACCTTTCCATTGACTTGATTCTGGAAGATGTAGGGGTCGCGGGCGCCTCCCGTTCCCAAAGTGGGGACCAGCTCGCCGTTGGAGCCTGACACGGCAGTAAAAGTGACAGGCGCATCGGCCGTAGAGTAGTGAAGGTAGACGTGCGGTACGTCGCCGAGGAAGGTGGCCGAAAGAAAACCAGCAGCCTCGTCGGCTCGCTCTTGCAAGTTCGTACCGCTGGTTCCGGGTGCAGGCAGTCCCTGCACGAGACTAGCGCCTGAGATGGCCAGCACGACAGCGCCCAGAATCGAGGGGAAGGATCGCATCTTCGGTGATTCAGTTGCAGCTTGGAGGGAGGAGGGACGATTGAAGTTCAGGTGACGTGCAGCTTGGTTCAGTGGGGAATGAGGGCTCGAGTCGCATGATTGCCGTCGGGCTTATATCGCCCGTCTATCACCGCCTTGGGTCCTGCTGCAAACGCCACTGGGCTTCGGACCTAGAAAGCAGGCTGTCAACCACGACGTTTGCATAAGATGCACGGCAATCTCACTGTTCTATGCGAAGCCTAGCAGGTCTCGTGATCGTCTTCGGCAGTCTCTCAGACCAATCCGATACGCAAGTTGACCGAGTAAGATGACCGAACGAGCAAGGTAGAATCAGTCAAGCCTCGCGCGCTCAGTTGAAGAGCAAGCGCGGTAGGATCAGCAGAGTGGATATTTGCGGGGCCCCAGCCAGCTGACGAGCTTGACTTGCCTGCTCCCAGGTCCAATTGATGGTTCCACCTCCCCCTGGCTTGCTTTACAGACGCACGGAAATCTCCAACTGCTTGCGGCATTCTCTATGCCCTTCTCGCGAATCTTTTTGCCCGGAACAAACGATGGCGGATGCGATCATTCGGCTAGAGACTAGCTCGATCGGCAAGGGGGAAGGCACAGCCGGAAACACGACGTGCGGTGCCGAGCTGCGGCTCTTTCCGCAAGCGCTTTTTGGCGTTAGTTGAAGGCTTCGTGCAAACGCCGGGTAAACGTCGGCAGTCTCGGGAATCTCGGTCAGTACACTTCATCGCTCTGCAACCACCTCGGCATCTCCCACGTTCTCGGGCCGTGACGCTCTTTGCGGTGTCTCGGGGGAAGCACTCGACAGCAGCGTCCAGTTTGCTTTCTTCTCACCACTTGCGGGGTGCGTCACCGGCGAATTCTAGGCAGGGCTTCCTTTCAAAGACTCGACGGTTTTGCCAATTTGGGAAAATGCACCACGCAAGTCCGAGGAGCGGCTCTGGAAGTCCGATCGGCGCGCTAAAAGCTCCCTGGTTCCGAGCTACTGGCACAGCGGGCAAAATGCGATGCCCTCGGCAGGATGGCAGGGACAGAACGCTTGCCTCCGGCGCTTGCATGGACGCACGCCAAGCACACGCCGCCAAGACCCTACAAGCTCCATCTCGAGCTGCAATATGATTTGCTTGTTGCCTTGGTCTGCGTGTGTATCGCATCGAGTTCCTCTTACTCTGCAGGCGGACCGTGCTTTGCCGCCTCAACTCCGATGTTCACTTTTTAGATCCGAATCTAACCGCTTTGCAAACAGCCTCAAACAACGATGACCACCAATCTCGTTTCTGGGCCGGACACTCTCACTCAGGGGCACAGAAGTGGTTGAAGAGACACTGGCGCCTTGACTCCGGATCAGAGTCTTGATATAAAGAGACTGTGTTCGTTGTGCGAATGAAGCTCCGTCAGGAAGACACCAGACAACTCTCTTGTCTGTTTCGTTCTGAACCATGCCCGCAGTACCTTGGTTCTCTGCTCTGTTGCTGGTCTTGATAGCTCGTGAAGCTGCAACCTTGCCGCTCGAAAGTCAACACCATAGTCGGCTGCATGGAAGAGACTCCGTAAAGTGCAGCTCGCTCAAGCAGCGGGTCGACTGGAACGCTTTATCTGCGGCCCAAAAACAATCGTACTTCGACGCGGTAAAGTGCCTCAAGACCAAGTCTTCTCAGACGACCTTCAGCGCCTCCCAGAACCTCTACGACGACTTCCCAGCCATTCACATTCAGCAGGACCACAACATACACTCGGTTGCGGCCTTCCTGCCCTGGCACCGCCGCTTCGTACAAGCACGCGAGAGAGCGCTTCAATCGTGCGGGTATACAGGTCCCACGCCCTACTGGGATTGGACCACGGCAGCCGACACGGGCAAGCCGGAGACCGATCCAATTTTCGCCATCAACGATGGCTTTGGTGGAAGCGGCGATCCCGAAAGCCCGCACATTGTAACTCAAGGTCCCTTCAGCAACTTTGCCCTGGACATCATGCCGGACGACAACGACGAGCCTTCCAGCGAGCCTCACCTGCTCCGCCGCAACTTTGAGGACAATCCCTTCCTCATCAGCAATTTCAACTCCACCGTCGTCGAGAAGGGCCAGGCGATAGCTACCTTCAACGACTATCGCTACTACTTGGAAGGTACCCCTCACGGTGCCGTGCACCAGTTTATCGCTGGCGATATGGGTCCCGCCTCTTCACCCAATGAACCGCTCTTCTTCCTTCATCACGCCCAGATCGATCGACTCTGGGCTCTGTGGCAAGATGAGGACCTCAAACGTCTCAACGACTATGCGGGCAATCTTCCGGGCGCCAGCTCCCTCCAAGGGCCCTTCCAGGCAACGATCGACGATCTCCTGCCCTCCTTTGGAAATCTGATCGACCAAGTCCCAGTGCGCGACGTCATGGACACTCGAGCCGGTGACTTGTGTTATGAAGTAAGTCAAGCTCAGCGTTTGTGTTTTGATATCTTTGCAGCACCAGATTGACTCTTTGCCATCCTTCCCTCGTCTTGCAGTACGTTTGACCTCCGCATCACTAGATCAAGCTCGACACAGCCTAAGGATGGCGAGATAAGTGGTAGAGACGGAGCCGAAATGCAAATGAGAATGATTGTTATAAAACGAATATTATGATGATGGAGGGTTGGTTGAGAACTCGATCGTAGATGGCGGCTGACAACTCCAGTGCCCTTACATCATTAAGCCGAGCAGGTTTGAAGAGCAAGCTGGTGCGCTCTCCCACTCACAATGCGGTTGCAGAGGCGGCGGGTAGGACCAACTGTAGGGCCAGCAGCATTACGATGACTAGCGCTAGGAGCTGATTGGACACTGCCGTATTGACTTTGCCTTCAGCTCCATTCGAAGAGCCATTATTAGATCCGCTGTTGGAATCGGATCCATTCATGATGGCACCGCTTAAAGAGATGTTCCTCCCGACATCACACGTCCATTGATCACCCGCAAGGGAAGGCGGTAAGAGCGGCTCGACGCAGCGTTGCCACTCGGTGGGACGTTGTGCAAATTTCTCTGCGACCTGGCAGTAGACAATGCAGCCTTCATACTTGCGTGGCCCTGCTGCACCTGCTTCACTGGCGTCGTACTGGCTTCCGTTCAGGACTGCGCCAGCACAGCAAGACTGGATCGCAGACGTTCCCGAGGAGGAAGGTGAGGAGCCAACATACCCGCAAAACGGACGTCCTGCAGCGATCTGAAATGCCGTAGAGGTTGGCAGCACCGTGCCGTTGCACACTGCCGGACCTGCTCCTGACATCGCGATCTCTTGAGATGCGGCGGACCGACTTATTGCTTTGCTGGCGTGTGAGCGAGCGAAGGTGTGTGCGTGCCCGCTCGGAGGCTTAGAATAGAAGACTTGTGTGCAAGAAGGGAGATAGGCGGGTTGAAATGGCGAGTGGTCGAGATGTCGTCCTTTTTGTACAACTGCATCTTGTCCAAATGAAGAACCATTCTTGGCTTCTACGTCGTCGAGAGGCGAATTCCGCGGTAGTGAGGGGGTCGGTGCTGTTGTAGTTTTGCGGGATGTCCTCGGTGATTTCGCTGTGTGGTCCGGTGCGGTGTCTTGGCGTCACGCCTCTCGTCATTAGTGAGGAGAGGCCGCGGAAGTGAGTGTTTTGGCCTGTGCGGAACAGGAGGGTGGTGCAAATCGCATAAACAGGAACGCGGCAGGTGAGACCATTTAGGACGTCTTGGCAAGACGCTAGGACGCAGAACCAACTGGACACACACCAATGCATTGAGATGGCAGTGTACCGGATGCTGCCAGTGTGGTTCCTCCACGCTTGGAACGGAGTGCAGTGGCATCCGTCAAGCAATGGCGAGGCAAGGCTCCGCCTGCTTTTCCGGACGGAGCAGCACAACAACGTCATTCCGGCATTGTCTGGCATTTCCGGACAATTCTGACCGGTGAAAACATGAAAACCTCGGGCGCTAGAGTGGCGCGGGTCGGATGAGAACCAGCCGAGGGCTTCTGATTTCGGGAATCTGCAGCTCCACGCCTAGCAGGTCTTGGCGTTCCGACCCTCCATCGGGCCCATCAAGCAACGCCTGTGCCGTCCAAGAACGCCACTCCAGTCAATACTGTCTGCACTGATTCACGTACAACAATACAGTCGCTGCTCCTCCAGCCAAATCGAAGCTGCTCTTAGAGTTCCCTTTTCGCCGTTGCTGCAAGGCTGGTACACCCTGCACCAGCAATAATCTGGAAGCTTCTTGTTGAAGAGCCTAAAGGGTTTCGGCGGTAGATCCCGTAGAGCTCCCTCCCCTGTTCCTGATTTCCTGATTTACTCGACCTCGTCCAACCAGTTCCGAGGACATGCTCCTATCTCACCGCCTTTGATTCTCCTACTCGCATGAAGAATCGGCACAGTGGACATGACAGTATCCGCCTCAAGGCAATCGACGTGATCTGGAAACTTTCCCACGCGTTCGCTCGTTTCAATGCGTGGCCAGCTGCACTTACGTGAGCCAAGAACGTTATTGTAGCCTCACCCTCATGCTTCCGGACACAAACGAGCTTGCCCATCGTCCAGGCACGGAAGAGGAGAAGGCGGGCCGGTGACGGCGTTTCTTCGGATCGGTCACGAGAACCAAGGCGAGACGCCGAAGACGATTTCTGTCCTATGAGATCCAAGCTCGAGATGACGTTCAGGGGGGCGTGCGCAGAAGCAAACCTAGTCTGTGAACAAAGACTTGGCCAGCTATGTCTGCCTTGAAGCCCCCACTCTCTCTTCCCAGACGCTTGCTGTCTCTTTCGTTGCTCTTGGCAACGAACGGACAGATCATGCTCCAGCACGATCGAGCCGCAAAGTTCGTCTACGAAGCTTCTCTGCGACTTCGTCGGCGACCGACCCACGCTGTTCCGACGGAATCTTCCTCTGCCTCTTGGTGTTGTTCAGCTGCACACGGTCTTGCAAGTCTCGGTGCAGGGTGATGTGTGCATGGAGCCACAAAGTGCAGCCCTGGCATTTCTGAAGCCCAGCCTTGCTTCGCTACACCTCTGTAGACGCCATAACGACTTTATGAGAGACATCCGAAGCCTTAAAAGCGGAACCCGAAGGACTCCCCAAGGCTGATGATCAGCACCTAACCCCCCTCCTCTGTTCTGTCAGCGCCAACATACTTGACGCGCTTCGTCTCTCGCCTTCTCCCTTCTAATCCCTGGCATTCTTGTCGAACCTGGTTATGCAGCGCGTCTCCTCTCTCGTCTTTTGGGTTGCCATCGCCCTACTTCTTGGCTCCAACACTGTCCATGCACAGGAGGCAGACCTCTGCCGCGACTCGGGATGCCAGGACTGCCCCGTATCCGTATACGGCAATCAACCTTACCCTGCCTGTGCAGGTGAGACCAATTCTATTGGCTATCGAGATTCTGGAAAGGCTTACTGAATTTTTCATCCCCCTATCGTCTCCTTCAACCCTGAATTTTTCTTTCCGATGGCGGCCAGTCTACGATTCGGGCAACTCCCTGACGGATAACTTCGATCCGCCTTTCAACAAGCAACTTTCTTCTTGGGAGACGTACTGGAACATCCAAAATTTCACGCCAGACTGTGCAACAATCGTGCGTTCGCCCGCCGACGTCACCGAGCCAGGATGTGGTAAGGTCGTTGGCGTCTTCCGCAATCCGGTATGCGCTCCCATCTTTGTGGAGTCGACCTACATGCTTTCGAGCTGCTGTGGTACTGCCGAGTGCAACGAAGCTACGAACGTGGGCGCACGCTCCACTCGTCGCGGAACGACCGAGATGTTTGCAGCCCTCTTCAAGCGTCAGGGCGGTGGCGGCGGCGGTGCGCTCCTCCTCGTTGGGAAGGATGGACGCGTCATCGAGCCCAAGCAAGTTGGCTACCCGCCCGAGTATACGGGAGAGCGACTCGACGAGCCTACTCTACGCAGCAAGATGCTGGGACTCGCTGCAAGCTCCGTCTCTATCGAATCACGCCGCAGTGTCGCTGACTATTCAAATGGCCGTGGCGTGAACGACAGCAGCGACAGCAGTTTGATCAAGCGAGACCTTCTTCGAAAGCGGGACTGCGATAGCTTCGAACAGCTACGCACTTACACCAGGTCTGGAGACACGAGGCAGATCTCGGATGTACAGCAGGGTCCAGCAGACGTTTCGTCTGGTGGAACTCAAGAGGTCAGCACCACCACGTCGTTCTCCTCCACTGTCGGAGATCCTTTCGGCATTGCGTCTGTCACAGTTGGTTTCGAGTTTTCTGAGGCTACCAGCACCACACTCGAGTATACGATGACGGTCCCGTGAGTACTTTGACCTTGTGACAACAGCCGAGCTTCAACTCAGCTGTTCAGCAACGCTCGTATATTTCGCTCATTTTGCTGAATTTGCTCATCTTCTCCCACCCTCGGCACATTCCCGCTTGACAACTTACACAGAGCTGGCGTATCTGCTAGCATCGGCTGGACTCCTATCCTGCAGTGTGTCGAGGGCCGGATGGATAGGTGTGATGACGAAGCAGGCAACGGAAGCGTTGGCGAAGTCTGCACGCCCCAGCTTGACGCCAATGGCAACGCAGTGGGGGAGCGCGGCCTTGTCTACTCGTCCTGATCTTGCGCACACGGCTACATGGATTCTCCTAACATCTCTTGGACTTCGCGACCGTTCTTCCCTGGCCCCCTCTTATCGCTCGACCCCTTCACTTCTTCTTGGCCTCTTTCAACCTTACCCTTTTCGAGTCCGCCGGAAGTGCCGCCCAATATTTGCTCCCGGAAATCGGATGAAATTGGAACTGCAGAGACACAACTATGAAAGCGTGTTCGATCATGCGGCGAGCTCTTTTGTCCCCTAACCAAACGGAAATGGATCGCTGGAGAAGCTAACTTGATTGGCTCTGCTATGCATTGAAGGCTAGGTCTTACACAACGGCTGGAGATCCGATCTGGTAGCTAGGGTTAGGGTTAGGGGTTAGGGTTAGGGTTAGGGTTAGGGTTAGGGTTAGGGTTAGGGTTAGGGTTAGGGTTAGGGTTAGGGTTAGGGT